>WBMV01006762.1:48964-72493 GCA_013396655.1 Campylorhamphus procurvoides
GGAGGAGCGGGCAGCGCGGCCAAGCAGCTGCGCAGGGAGTCGCAGAAGGAGCGCAAGAACCCGCTGCCGCCCTTCGCCGGCGGGGACCGCAGGGAGGACGGCGGGGGACAGCCCGGAGCGCCGCTGAGGAAGGAGGGTGAGCGGCGAGGGCAGCACAAAGGGGAGCGGGGCACGGGCCGGGCAGGGCCGCACGTGGGGCCCGGCATGGCGGAGCGGGAGCGGGAGGGCAGACGGACACACGGACATACAGACACATATATACACGTGCATACATACATACAGACGCATAAAGGGACACAAATACATACAGATATCCATACATACACACATACGCACGAGGCCCGCGCAAAATGGAGTCGGGCGGAGGGGTAAGGTGAGATGGGGAACCCCAGCGAGGTGTAGAATCCTGGGGGAGGCATTATTGGAGATGGTCCCTTTCCATCCCACCCCGTGCCCTGGGAAGGGGCGCCTTCCAAAGAGCAGAGTGTTCCAACCAGGCCCTTGGGCACTTCCAGGGATCCCGGAGCAGCCACAGCTTCTCTGGGACATCCATTCCAGGGCCTGCCCACCCTCGCAGCCAACAATTCCATCCCAATATCCACTCTGGACCAGCACATGGCACCTTGGAACCGTTTGGGGTGGAAAGGACCTCAGCTCGTGGCGTTCCACCCCCGTGCCATGTGCAGAGCACTTTCCACCAGGCCGGGCTGTTCCAAACCCCGTCCGACCTGGCATCCTGAACTTGATCGTGGTTTGGGTGGCCCAGCGGATTCATCAGAATATCTAGCAGTCCCTGGGCTTTCCAAAATCCACTTGGGTCGTTTTTCTGGGGAACAGCGTTGATAGCATTCATCTGCACGTCTGCGTATGTTTAAATAGCTCTTATGAATTCTCAGCCTGTTTGTGTTAACCCCTAAGACATCCCACACGGGAAACTTTGGGGGGAAAAAAAAGAAATGGGAGCGTCAGTAGGTTAAAGGAACATGGTGTGGGTAGGCCAGGGCCCCGCGTGGAGAGCACCGAAGTGGACACATGGCGTGCCCAGCCCGTGCTGCACCGCGCCCAAACTTGAGCGCTCCGCAGGTGGCTCAGAACTCGAGGGAATTCAAAGGAATCCACCGCCAGAGTGTGGTGGAGGCAGGTGATGTGGCCATGAGGGTGTAACGTGGTCACTGCAGTTAAAACGAGCTTTTCAGAAGTCACCGTGTTACGTGGAAACATCTTAATGCTTCAGCGTTTACTTTGCAAAATGTTTCTCTGATGTTTATAAACAGAAATGTTTTATGGTTTTTGAGAAGGAAATAGTTTTAATGTGCTTGTTTTGGAAAGGGGGTCTTCTAAATGTTCCATGAAAACACCCTGTGAGAAGACAAATGTAGAAACTACGTTACAATACTCTTTGTTTAGGGATCTCTCGTTCTTTAACGCTCGAGAGTGTTTTCTGTGTGAGGGATGCAAGGATTTGTCCCCAGTCACAGTTTGCTAAGGCAGCGTCCTCTGGAAGTGTTGGTCAGGTGCAGGATTTAGGTGTTGTCCCCCCTCGAGGTGCAGGGGTTTAGGTAGGACTGGCAGGCCACGCTTAACCTCCTGGTTTTCACGTCTTGGTTTCCAGAACGGTGTGAAAAATAAATATTTTCGTGGCTTATTATAGCAGTGAAACAGAGAAAGTCGGGGCTGCTGGTGCAGCAGTGTGGTAAACAGAGTCACTTTCCAGTTGGAAAACGTCTATTTCGGTGTGTGACTGTTTTTGCAGTTACAAAGGTGCTCGGTGCCAAGGCCTGTTTCCTGTGTGAATGCATTTAAAACTCTTGCACTGCTCCACGAAGCTGCAGGGGATTTGGCTGGTGAATTAGCAGTTCAAAGCGTGGTGATACTGAGAAATAACTCGTATTTTGGGTTAGGCTTCGGCAGGAACCGGGTTTTGCTGAGCGCAGGGCGTCGAAGTGGAAATTCAAAAGCCGGGGCTGTTCCATTCCAGTTCTGCAGCATACCTCCTCTGTGCCACCGGCCTGCTGCTCTCCTGCTTCTCCTCCTCACAAGGAATGCTTGGCCTCCTTGGAGAGCCCTTTTCCAAGTGCAGGCCGGGGAGTTTAACCCCTTGTTTGCTCAGGGAGTCAGGAATGCTTAGGGAACCATGGATGTCATGCAAACCGTCACGTTAAGCACAGCGTGTAAGGTGAGGGAGACATTGTTCATCTGGGTGTGTTGGCGTGGATATCATTACAACTCGAACTTCTGTAGCCCCACCCAAATTTGACACTGCTTGTTAAGCAGGAGCTTAGTTATTTAAAAAAATGTAAAAATTAGCTTTTAATTTAAAGCTACTTCATCATTCTCGAGCCAGTGTTTCAGCAAGAAAAGAGTGTAACAAAGCAGCAATGTGTTTGTGCAGATCCTTCTAAAGAAGAGTAAACAAGGCCTTTCACATGAGTGGAAAGTAAAACTCTGTTAGATCCTTCAGATGGCTTAGTGAAGAAGAGAATGCCCACGGGAGGTTTCATTTAAAATGAAAACCCTTTCAGCAGGCCTGGGGAGGGAGGAAGGACACAGGGCAGCTCTGTGGCACAGGATTCTGAAGCTATTTTAAGCAGTGTACAAGGAGGAGAATCTTTGTCAGGGAATGTGTGTTGGACTTGGGAGGATCTGTGTGGATGGGGACACCAGTCAGTCGCTGACCTGCAGTACTGGGATGCAAGTGGCACCTGTCTGGTACAGATGAACCCACCTGGGTTATACCACTGCCTAAAAGAATTGCCAAGAACAGAATCTCAGGTTTAGGTTGGAAAAGACCTCCAAGATGCTCGAGTCCAGCCTCTAGAACAGCACAGGGTTGACTGTCTTAGGACCCAGTGCGGTGATGCTCACTTTGTTTTGGTGTTCATGACACTAAAACCAATTTGCTTGACCCGAAAAGGATCTTCCAGAGAGAGAAAAACAGTAAAAAAACAATTTTGTTTTGCTCCTTGTTTGAAAGTTGACCCTGTATTTTCAGCGTGCATTACTAAAATTTTCAAACACAGCTGGAAGTCTCGAGTCCAGATGTGCCTAGGAGAAGTGAGGGTTTTTTGTGAAGGCAGAGTGGTTCAGATTATGAGGAGCAGACCTGGAGTGCCGGGCTGTGCCGGGGCGTTGGGATCGGTATCTCCCGGCGCAGCTCCGCATTCCGTTGATGTGCTTGGCCTGATGTTGCAGGGATAAGGCGCATTGGCAGGAGGCCTGATCAGCAGCAGCAGCAGCAGCAGCAGCAGGGGGAAGGCAAACCCATCGACCGGAGACCCGACCGACGACCTCCCCGGGAGCGCCGCTTCGAGAAACCCGCCGAGGAGAAGGGAGAAGGGGGAGAGTTCTCTGTCGATAAGTAAGAGCTCTGCCTTGCGGGATAAGGAGCTTTCCTGGCTCTGACGGGACAGGGCTCTCCTGCCTTGTGCTGCTAGGTTAAAAAAGCTGATTGAATCAAAATTAAAGTGATTAAGTTGTTGTCAGGCACGAGAAGAGCGGATGAGAACGCTTCTCTTTTACATAATTTTGTTTGCCAGTTTTAGGCTGGGAGTGATGTCCATGAACAGTTTCGTAGGTGTAACTGAAATTACAGTTTAAATCAAGATATCCACCAGATCTCCCTAAATCTGCAGCAGCTCAGGAAAGGAGCTCTGAGTGTAGCTGTTTCCTGCAGGATGAGATTTGTTTGCTGTCACAGCTGTGGCTTCAATCTCTACAGCTGACTCAAGGCCAGCAAAAGTTAGTCCATGTAGGTGTTTACACCTTGGCTGCAGTGGCTTCAAACCTGGAAGTGGTGAAGCCATCTTAGACCAGCAGGAGACTTCAGGTGTCCCAAGTGCTGTGAGGGATCCAAATTCAAGTGATATTCAAATACCAAAATTTTAGTAGCCAAAGCTAAAATCATTTTAAAAGTAAGTTAGATGAATGTGAATTAAATTGACAATGTAGTATCAGTTGTGCAACAGAATACAAATACTGAATTTTGGAGTTTTAATGCCAGAGAATGCAAACAAACAATAATCCTGAGCATTTGTTTCCAGAGTCTAAAATCATAGAACCACGGAATGGTTTGGGTTGGAAGGGACCTTAAAAGATGATCCAGGTCCAAGGCAGGGAACCTTCCAGTAGCTCAGGTAGCTCCAAACCCTGTCCAGCCTGGCCTTGGACCCTTCCAGGGATGGGAAGTATAAGCGGCTTTTTTGAAACCAGAGCTTTGACCCAGCGACAGAGGAAAAATACATCAATAAAATCCCAAAGAGGGCAAGAACAGTAAACCCCGTGGTGTAGGTTTTTTGGGGGTGGCTCCCTCACATTTGTGTGTCCCGTGGCAGGCCCATCATCGACCGACCCATGCGTGGACGTGGTGGACTGGGCCGGGGCCGTGGGCGCGGCCGCGGGATGGGCCGAGGAGATGGGTTTGACTCCCGTGGCAAGCGGGAGTTTGACAGACACAGTGGCAGCGATAGATCGTAAGTCTTTACCTTTTCCTATAGGTTTTGGCTGTGCTTTGCAGTTCTTGCACAGTTGCAAATTGCTCTTTGAATCTCTGTGCCCGGACACGATGATGTTAACTCAGTTTTGTTAGTTCTGTTTCACATTCACATTTCAGCGGCCTCAAGCACGAGGACAAGCGCGGTGGCAGCGGCTCACACAACTGGGGGACCGTCAAAGACGAGCTAACGTGAGTGCCCTGACAGTGCCCCCTCATCTCTTGGCACAGTGTCACTCACTCCCACTCAGGGCCTGCAGAATGCACAGGTTTACCTGCCTTTTTGCCTTTGGTTTTGTTAATTCTGCTGTGCTTCTGCAGAATTAAAACCTGAGCGATTTCCCCCAAGAGGTGGTTCTGCTGTTAAGTTGGAATTTTGGGGAGGTTTGCAGTGGGAGGTCTTGTGCTGCTCTTTGAACAATTCTTTTAGTAGAAATAGAGCAGTTTATTTCTGCCAATTTTGATCAGGTACATTCTTTTTTGTGTTACAAAAATTCAAGTTGAACCTATTTTTAATACCCGAACCCATTTTGTGTCAGAGGGATGGCACAGCTTTCAGGAGGGGCTCTAGGAAGTGTTGGGGGAACTGTTAGTTGGGTGAAAAGCGTAGGATTTAAAAGGCACGGAGAGCACCAATCCCTGACAAAACAGTGAATCCACTGTAAATCTTGATTGTTAATCTCATGTAGCTTTAAAAGAGGGATGAACTTGTAAAATAGCCCAAACTCCAACCGTTATGTAATTGCAGTGAATTGGATCAGTCAGCTGTAACTGAGGAAACGCCAGAGGGAGAGGAGCATCCGCCTGCTGATTCTGAAAATAAGTGAGTACCACCCCTCTTCGTGTTCTTTGGTTGCTCCAGAGGTACTGCTGCCTTGCCTTTAACCTCAGGGATTTATTCCCACATCAGTTTTGCCAAGTTCAGGGTATCAGTAGATGATCCACAATGCTGCTGAACCACTGAAAAAACTGCCTGTCTGAAAGTTGTGGCCTTAAAACTGTTCCTTGGTGCCCTGCAGGCTCCTGGGTCACTTTGGGGTTTATTTACAGGGTCTTGGGAGTGCAGCTCCTCATTCCAAATGCAAAAGCACTCATGCTCAGAACCAGTAGAACCACCAAGCAAAAGGGACAAAATGCCAGCAGGAGGACACTTCTTTAACCTTAGTTTTGGGAAACAGCTTTGAGACTGTGGCACTGGGCTGTGGGGAAAAGGTTGTATCTCTCCTCCTGCAGCCTCTGTGTGTGCAGGGAGTTCTCAGAGTACCTGGATCTCTTCCCAGTTCACTTGGACACTGTTACAGAAGGAGCCAGTGACTGGATGAATGAAAGAGTAACCAGAGAAGCAGAACCAATGTTAGTGATACTGAGTTGATATAAAAATAAGATACAAATTTTTAGGGTAGCATAGTACAACAAGATGTATTTTAATGAGGAATATGGTTTATAGTGGAATCAAAGAAACAGCAAATGGATAAACCAGAATTTTGAAATACTTGTTTGGACAAGATTTCTAATGTGGGGTTTGCTGTATCTTGGTTTCCTCACTAATAACTTCAGTTAATGGTAAAGAGGGTGCAGTTACTGCCTGAAGAGTAAGAATGGGATTGAGTTTAACTGAAAAAAAGACTAAATGTTCTTACTTTTTGTAGTGGTTAACTTGGATATAGTGGTTATTTTATTTAAAAATAGCCCTCTGGCAGAAGGCAGAGGTGATGTATCTCACAAATAAAATTGCATTCTGCTGTTTTTCATGTTACCTGAAAACAAAAAAATACTGAATAATTATCTTTGATTAAATAAAGGAAGATAACTCCCCAAATTCTATTAAAAAAAACAACTAAAAAGCTTGAAAACTGTGGAAAAAACAAGTTCTCCCTGCTATAACTTGAGTGTTTATGAGNACCTGAAAACAAAAAAAATTTGAATAATTGTCTTTGATTAAATAAAGGAAAAAAACATAACCTTGAAAACTCTGGAAAGAACAAGTTCTCCATGCTATAACTTGAGTGTTTATGAGAGATGTGTCTCATAAAGGAGGGAGTGAGCTCCAAATGTGTCCATTGCAGAAGCTGGTCTTTAATATTTATAAATAAAATGTGGAGAATGGATGGCATGGGGCAGTTTTAATTTTTAACATTCACCTGTGCTCACCATTTAGTTGCTCAAAGGTGGCTCTAAGTAAGCTTTTTGACACTCTGGTTAAAGGAGATGGATTTTCCTGTGGTGGAAGTGGGGTTTAAATACATTCTAAATAATTGACAAATGTATATTTATAATTTAACTTCTAATCTAGTGCCCACTAGCAGCTGATTTTGAAGTTGTATTTAGGGTATGAATCCTAAGCCATGATCATAATGTGCATGAATTTACCACAGAGAGAATGAGGTTGAAGAAGTTAAGGAAGAAGGCCCTAAGGAAATGACCCTGGACGAGTGGAAAGCCATTCAGAGTAAGGACCGTGCAAAAGTCGAGTTCAACATCCGTAAACCAAACGAGGGGGCTGATGGACAATGGAAAAAAGGATTTGTTCTCCACAAGTCAAAGAGTGAGGAGGTAAAGTGACAAAATATTCACTTTGTAAAGGCTTTGTTACTGCTCTGCATTTCTTGGAGTGGGAGCTCTTCTGTGGCAGGCTGAGCTGCAGCTGGAAGTGCATAAAGTGGGACCAACATTCTTTTAGCAGAGGTGGAATTCTGCAGTAATAAAAGAGGTTCTTCTGGCTGTGCTTGGGTTTGGGTACCTTTAGGCTGGTGTAGAGTCAGATATGGCCCAGAGATCAGCCTGGAATCCACTGCCTCTTGGTGAGCATTTTAGAGACAGGCTGTCGAGTTTTCTTGTTAAAAAAGAAAACTTTATGCTGTTTAGCATCTCTCTTAAGCAATATATGAGTTTATGGTGTTTGCTAAACACAGTGTAAGATGGAGGGAAGGTTGGTTATGTCTGAGACCTTAATAACTGTGTACCTTAAATTTCTAGCATGGGTGTCTTCTCATTTTGTGATACAAAGGCAAGATTTTGGGAAACCAGTTGAAATACACTTGTGTGTTTCAGTGATACACAACATAGTCACTGTAGAATTGTTTTGAAATTACAGTTTTTCAAGCATACTCATGTCAGACATTGCAAAATGTTAATGATTCTGTTCCAAGAGTGGCAAGGGGAGAGATGTACAAGAGAGGGAAGTGCAGAGAGCTCAGTTTGGTGATGCAGGGCTGTGTTAAACTGTGGTTTTAATCTTTGTTTTTAATGTGTTGAGTACCTCACTTAAGAGATTGGTGGCTGTACCTTTGTGTATGGATGGTTCTGATTCCTTTGAAGTAACTAGATAATATATAATACTCTGCTTGGTCTCCTAATACATATTCCTGCTTTTTCACACCTTGTTGGTCTGTATCCTCTGAGCTGGGGCATGATACAGATGGGGAGGCACTGTTCAATTTTCCAGTGAAAACCCCATTTCTGTTCTCAATGAACTCGTTCTGAGTTTGATTTTGTCACAATCAGGTTGTTTCCTTGCTGTGTGAGGTGGTTCAGCTCTTTAAATGATTGCATGTCTCTGTTTTCCTTAAGCTTTTCAGTGAAGTGTTTAATAAATTCTATTTTCTCAAAAGGGAATGTGAGTTATTGTTGCTGTGTACTAGATATTTATGTACTTTACCAACATTTACTAAACCTGTGGTCCTTCAAGTTCCCTCAGTCTCTCTGAATCAGGTTTATTTGACATTTAATCAGCTGAGGACAGTCTTTTTTTAACAGATGAGCCTGTGTGATAGTATAAGATGATGGTACTCATGAATGATGGAGAGGCTAGAAAGAGCCATACTGTGTTTTCCATTTGAAAACTGAATCAGTACTTAAAAAAAACAAACAAGGAAGAAAACCCCAATGAACAGAAAAATCCAAACCAAACCAATGAGAGTAATCAAATTACTCCCATGGAAGAACTGACATAATTAGTGGATTGTTCTGTTTGAGAGGGTAACTTCAGATAAATAAGTTGGATATTTTTAGCACTGTCACATAAGAAGTTAACAGCCTCTTGCTGTATAAGCATGAAAGTGAGGTATTAACAAATGTGCCTTTAAATTTAGATGCTTTTAGCCTGCTTTATTGTCTGTCCAGCAGATGTGTCTCCCCATCTCACTTATCCATTGTTCCCTGATCCCATGGGAAGCAGTGTGGGGATTTTCTCTCAGGATTATAGGAGAATAGCTCCATAATGCAGGCCTTAGGAAAGCCTTTGCTGCAGCTCCTTTGTGAGCACAGTTTAGAAGGTGGAATATTTAGAAAACATGCCAATCACCTGCTATTTCCTCTCTTTGTCCTCTTGGACTTGCCTGAGAGTCACGAAATTCAGGTTGCTCTGCAGTTTCTGCAACTCTTACTGGTGAGAGAGATGATGTGTGGAAGTGATTTGGTTTAGAGGTAAATTCTGGTTTTCAGCCCCAGATCTTCTGTCTTCTCATGGCTGAAAAACACCATGTGTCCCAGTAGATCTTCTAAGAAATTTGGGTTGAAGTGTTGTGATGAGTTCCCTCGTTGCTGTAGCTTGAGAACTGCCAGAGATTGCTCTAGGAAAAGGGAGTGTGAGTGTCTAGTGCTGTTCATCTGCCTTAGTCTTGGGAAAGAGCTCTCCTCTTCCTCCTCACTGAGGGGTGAAATGCTTGACCCCATCTGAGGTCTTTCCTCTTTTTCACTTTTTCTCTGCAGTTACTAGAACGTGATACTTTGGATAAAATGAATTTTCAGTGCTGTCTCAGATTCTTGCTGGTTTAATGTGAAGTCCATGGGCATTGGTAGCCCTGGTCTAATGAGCCTCTTTTCAGGAGATAGGGTTATGCCATAAAAGAGAGGTCTTGTTTTTATCTTCTCTGCAGCTGGTTTAGGGCTTGAATCTTTAATTTCTACAAAAAAACCCAGGAAGCACTTACCTTGTAGACAGATCTTAACATTTATTCCAAAAGTTGGATGCAGGACTCCTGGGAAGACCAACACACTAATGATCAGTTCCTGCTCTCTGAGCATGCTGTGCCTCTTCCCTGTGTCTTCAAAGCTTCTCACTAATCCTTAGGGGAGATTGCAGTGGGAGACTGAGAATTAACTTTTGGGAAAGACTTGTTCATCTTCTCAGAACTGTGAGGAATGACTCTTGAGTGGAGGCTCTGCAGGAGGCTTTTCCATTAACTGGTTTTAACATCCCACTCTTGCCTGCCCATCTCCACACGGTGCTGGAGACCAGCCTGCATGTGTGGTCTCTGCCAGGGCTCCCAGCAGCTCCTGGTGAACCTTCCTGGTGTCCATCCAAGCTCTCTTGGCTCCTCTCTGGGGCACAGCCCATCCTCTGATCTCTGGGTGCTTGCACAGCTCCATCTCATGGCTTTGCTGCTTCGTGTGCTCGGTGCCATCTCTACCCAGCCAGTTCATGTGACCTTATTACCTGTTGTTCCTGGATGTAGTTGAGTCTCATTTCTTCCTTTTGTTTTCTCCCTTTGTTCCTTTTGTCACTTTGGCGTGGACACTTTCATCAGACAAAGGCGATGACAGAAATGCAGGGGAGCCTCCTGGATTCCAACGAGGTACTGCTGCTTTCTATCTCACTGGGGGTCCCTGTGTGTCACCATGAGCCCCTCTGAAGGCAAGGTTTGCATGGTGAAAGCTCACCAAAAGAGAGAACACAAGTGGATTCAATGTGGAGCTCTTCTGTCCGTGCCTGTTGTCTCACTGTGCACAGCACCCTTCACGATTGGTCCCCTTGCTCATCCACCTGGTTTCAAACTTTACCAGAAATGCTTCTGTCTTGAGTCTCCTCATTTTTTTTGTTGCTGCTGGTCCATCTTTCATGTCTGCTTTGGCCCTCATGGTAGTTTGTTCTTAATTTTTGACAGCCTTCCTCAAGTGCAGCACTGGGTGTGAGATCAGAGCACTGTTGAGAGGTGTCAATACAGAGAAATCAAATGATTCCAAAGGTTATTCAGGATAAGCAGTTTGTTCAGTGTGTCTGTGTCTGCTGTCACCTAAGTGATGGAAGAGTCTCAGGAGAACGTGCCAAGTCTTTTGTTGGTGTTTCAAATAAGCTTTAGTTACTCTGGGTAGAGAAATCATCAGGTTACATGTGCAATTTGCTGTTTGTTTGTTCAGTGGCTAAAGTTGTGAAAACAGAGTGTTTTAGTAAACTGTAGTGATTTGTTTTAAAACAAAACCAGCCTAGGGAAGGGACTAGACACAATTACTGTACAAATCCATTGATGTTATCACTCAGAAAGGAGAAGGTCACCTGACTACTGATAGTTGGAAACAGAATCTCAGTACCCTGCAGTGATTAAAACTGGATAAAAAATGAAGTCGTGAGAAAGGAATCAAGAACATAACTAAGTTATTTTGTTTTACAGAGTGTTGATGTACTTTGGTTTGAGTAGTGCCTTGTCAGGCTGAGGTGTGGAATGACTTTTCTTTGGAAAATAACTACTCAGGCAAACTTCCTAAGGTTGGCCCAGAGATCTCTGAGGGAAGGGTGTACAATCACATCAGCAGATCAGGAGTGGAGTGGGCACCAGTGGTTACATGGAATCCATCCCAGGGGAGTGTTGGAAATAAAGCAGCATGGAGGGTATTTCTTGTTGTGCCTAATTATATTGGAAAGAGAGTGTTTATGAGGGCCTGGAGTGACTGGACAAGGGGAATGGCTTTGACTCCACACCTTGGCAGCCTCGTGGAGGCCCCACAAATGCTAATTAAAGGGTACAGAGCTTCATTGCACAATGTGTTGCCTTTGAGAGTCAGAATGTCGTGTAACTACACCCAAAAAGTCACTTGGGGTTGGGAGGCTTGAGCTTGCACGTGGCACTTGTAGGGACACCAGGCAAGGGACAATTGTTGTGCCAGGGCTTGGGGGGTTAAGGGGAAAGAAAACATGGGAAACATGTCATGTTTCCAAAACATGATGGTCAAGCCTTGTGACGGGCAGAGTTTTAGATTCTGTGTCTCATCCTAAGTGCCAGAAACTCACTTGCACATGGAAAAATTATTTGTACAAAATAGGGAAAAATAATTTCTTTTGAAACACTTGGCTGAGCTCAGCGTGTAATCGAAGTACTCAAATGTGCTGAACAATAATAACATCAGTGGGGTTTGCTGTAACTCTTGGGAGAATCACTTGTTCCTTGAGGCTCAGGTTTCCCATTGAATGCACTGGGAACAAACCAAGTATTGGAAAAGAGTGGAATGAATTGATAGAACCAGAACACTTTGCAGGATACAGAACGAGAATTGCCAGAACATGAGGTTCTGTACTGGCTTGGTGATAGTCAGTTTGGGCTTGGATAAGCCTAAACCTGTTCTTCTGATGGAATTCCAGGAAGAATTTCTTCTGGAATGGGTGGTCAGGCTCTGGAAGGAGGTTTGGAGTGCCCAGGGCTGGAGGTGCCCAAGGCAGGACTGGCCGTGGCACTCAGAGCTCTGGGCTGGGGGACAAGGTGGGCATCGGGCACAGGGTGGGCTCCCTGGGCTGGCAGGGCTTTTCCAGCCTCAGGAATTCTGTGAAGTCCTGAATTAACTTGAAAATGCAAAATACCTTTGCTCAGGCTCTTCTTTGATTCCCTGCGTGGAGTTTCATGGGCAGCACAAGGGGCAGAACTTGATTTCTACCAAGAAATGCCAAGTTTCTTGGCTCGCTCTGGGCAGTGACTGATGAGTTTCCTGGTGGGATGGGAGGTGAGCATGGGCTGTGGTGTCACAAGTTTGGCTGCACCCAAGCTGTGTTTTGGGTGGTGTTTTGGGTGATTTACCTGGAGATGAGCATGGGCTGTGGTGCCATGAGTTCAGCTGTCCCAAAGCTGTGTTTTGGGTGATTTCCCTGGAGGTGAGCACGGGCTGTGGTACCATCAGTTCAGCTGCCCCAAAACTCTGTTTGGGGTGATGTTTTGGGTGATTTTCCTGGAGATGAGCATGGGCTGTGGTGCCATGAGTTCAGCTGTCCCAAAGCTGTGTTTTGGGTGATGTTTTGGGTGATTTTCCTGGAGATGAGCACGGGCTGTGGTGCCACGAGCATATCTACCCCAAAGCTGTGTTTTGGATGATGTTTTGGGTGATTTACTTGGAGATGAGCACGGGCTGTGGTGCCACGAGTGCTGCTGCACCCAAGCTGTGTTTGGGGTGATTTTCCTGGAGGTTGAGCATGGGCTGTGGTGCCACAAGTTCAGCTGCACCCAGGCTGTGTTTTGGGTGATTTTCCTGGAGATGAGCACGGGCTGTGGTCCCACGAGCGTATCCACCCCAAAGCTGTGTTTGGGGTGGTGTTCTGGGTGATTCCTTTGCTGACAGAGGCCCCCTCGTTGCAGGCTCACGCCGAGGACTCCGTAATGGATCATCACTTCCGCAAGCCCGCCAATGACATCACGTCCCAGCTGGAGATCAACTTTGGAGACCTGGGTCGCCCCGGGCGTGGGGGCCGCGGGGGNCGTATGGAGGGTCTGGCTTCCCGCATCCCGGCGTCTCTGCCTTCCTCCTCCTTCTCCTCCTCCTCCTCCTCCTCCCCCTCCTCCCCCAGGGCTCTGCCTGCCCTCTGGGGGGCTGCTCTGACAGCAGACACATCACAGAACCAGCCCAAGGGTCTGTTCTTGGGGTGTGCTCTATAGGGTTTTGGAGCAGTGTTGTCGTTAAACACAGAAAAAGGGGTAGGCTGGGTTAAAAAAAGCACCTGTCCTTGTGTGCTCTGAACATAAAAAAAGGCTTTCCAGCATGGGCAGAGCTGAATGTACCATGAGCTGCTTCACTTCGTGCCAGAGCAGAACCCCAAGTGCTGGTTGGGGTTATTTTCAGACCCAGCCAGGACACTTCTCTGTGCCTTGTGACCTGTTGGGGGTGACAGACTGGTTTTACAGCTGCATGTCATATCTTCAATTTGAAGACTTTAGATTTTTCATGGGTTTTTCTCTAACCTGCAGTAATTTTTTTCCTTCTCTGGTGCTAAAGCACTGGGGTGATACCCTGGAAAAATACTAACTGGGGTTTGGGCAAGAACATATGAAGTATGGCTACAGGGAAGATTTGATTTAATATGGATCACTTATTGGGCTTAAAGGCATCTAATCAAATTACTGCTGATTAGAAAATGAGCTCAGTCTGTGCTGTGGCTTCACACAGACCAGACTTGCTCTTTTTTTGTCCCTTCTAGGAGACAGGGCCTTTTTTTCTATAAGTTTTAGGCTTGTTAGTTGGGAAACTCCTTCCTGATATATAAAATATATAAAATATTTTAAGGAGTTGAAATTAACCAGTAGTGGGTTGCTCTGAGTTGTTTCACTGGGACTCTTCAAGAATTCTGTCATAAAGTAGTTCAAAGCCTTTCCACACCTGATTTTATGTTGCTTTTGTTTCCTTCCAGTTGGTTAAGGAGTTTGACGTGATCCACACGCCCAACCAGGTTGGTGATCTCTGCATGTGTGTTCTGTGCTCAAGGACCAAAACTCCTCTTTTTCTGTTTTTTTTCTTTTTTTTTGGCTATCTGTTTTTTGCTGAGCAACAGGAGGTGCTGAGGCCATAGCTTAAAACCCTGCTATTACTTTTTTAGTTCTGGTTTGTGGCCCACAAAGAGTCTTAGTTAGGCAAGACAGAGGCTCTAGAGAGTCTTAGTCTTACCTGTAGGTGTTGATGCAACTTCTCCTGGAATGGTTTAAATTTATTTCTTTATAAATTAATATAATGACAAGAAATTCCACTATATTGGTTCTTCCTGCTCTTCTCATCCATATCCCTCCTGGACAAAGTGAAGAGTATCCTAAAATACTTAATTATTGCATTTCACTGCAGCAGTGGTTTTTAGAGTGGTTCAGAGCCTTCCCAAAACCTCTTGGGCAGCACTGAGGAGATTCCTGGCTAATGTATGAATTTTGAGGGTTAGGTTGGCACAGCAATTCTTTTTATGAACATTTGGTTTGTGACAGGAAGGAATTAAATGTGGCAAACTTAATTTGTGCTACAAACAGGCCTTTTGTGTACCCCTGGAGTCCTGTCCCTCAGTGAGGATTGATGGCTCTGTGCCAGTAGGATGGCATGAACCCCCAGGAAAGGATCTGCCCATGGCAGGGGTTGGAATTAGATGGTCTTTAGTGCCCTTCCAACCCAAACCATTCCAGGATTCTGTGCCAGAAAAAGAGTGTGCAATTATGATGTGCAAACACAGTCTGCTTGCCTGCAGATAGTTCGGTTCCAAAAGAAAGACAAGAGACTTCCTAATCCTTGGAATAAGTTAAAAAAGCTGCTTTTGTAGTTTTGTGCAGCCCCAAACTCTCTCTTCTGTGCCTCCCTAAGCCAAGGTGGTAACTCTGCTGTTTCTCTTGCAGTCAAGTGCTTCTGCTCCTGACGTAGATGACCCAGAGGCTTTCCCAGCTCTGTCCTAAACTGGATGTCATAAGCCAACCCTGCCCTGGTCGGGCCCTCCTCTCCGAGGCTTGCATGCTTAAGGATCCTAAAACAACTAAGAAATTTAAAAAAAACAAAACAAACAAAAAAAAAACAAAAAAAAGAGACTGTCATTCATACCATTCACACCTAAAGACTGAATTTTATCTGTTTTGAAAATGAACTTCTCTCGCTACACAGAAGCAACAATATGGTAGTCAGTTTTGTATTTAGAAATGTAATGGTAGCAGGGATGTTTTCATAATTTTTTCAGAGATTATGCATTCTTCATGGATACTTTTTTGTATTGCTGCTTGAAAATATGCGTTTCCAAACTTGAAATATAGGTGTGAACAGTGTGTACCAGTTAAAAGCTTTCCCTTCATTTGTGTTCATTTTTTTTTATTCAGGATTTGAGACTTCCCCCCCCCACCCCAACTCCAAACTGGGTTTTAATTATTACCCACTCTTTCCATTTCCTTAATTCCTGTTTAGCAGATTTTTCTCAGCCCATGGTCTTTTGGAATATGTGGAATATGAATTAGGCAGACTGTTAGTGCTGTATGGAATTAACTCCTGGAGTACTTTAGTTTTAATGCTTTATTTCAGACATGGAAAACCAGTTGAAAGGGTAGTTTGTTTACACAAAATCTTTACATAAAATTGATACCAGATACTTGAAATCAAGACTCAAAGCACATTGGTTTATAGTATTGATCCAGCAATGATATGTGAGTAGCTAGTCTGAAAACCAGGTTTTTAAAATTAATGTATCCCACCTTCCACTCACCCTTTTGACCTTTATTCCCTTCAACAGAACAAGATGCTTTGTGGGGAAAGAAAAAAGAGTTTTTAACTTAGCTTTGCTTTTTTTTTTGAGGGGATACCCTGGGATTGGGGTAATTCCCCTTGTGGGAACTGGGATATACCCTGAGATTGGGGTGATCCCTCCTGTAGGAGCTGGGATACCCTAAAATTGGGGTGATCCCTCCTGTGGGAGGTGGGGGAAGGCAGGAGCTGTGGCTCTGCAGTCCACATGGATTCCAGGAGGGTTGTGGGATTGAGCAGCACAGCCTGGCACAGGTCCATCAGTGCCTGGCACAGGTCCATCAGTGCCTGGCACAGGTCCATCAGTACCCCGAGCACTGCTCCCAGGTCTCCTGGGAAGGAGCCCCAGGCTTGGCTGGCTCTGGCAGGAGGGTTTTTTGGCTCATCTTTCAGGTGGGGACACGGCACAACGTGACAGAAAATGGAAAACAAAGCCCAAACACTTCACCTCTGGATGAGGATTGAGCTCTGGCTGGGGGCAGTGCTGGAGATCAGCTTGGTAGATCAACAGTGAATGTTTTTCTGATTGCAGGAAACCCCTTCTCCCCCCCACTGAAATTTGCTGGAGGTTTAATTTCATCCCTGTGTGAGCAGGAGCATCACCACTTCAGTACACAAAAGGAGCTGAGCAAATGACTAATAAAGAGGATTTCTTAGGGTTTTTATCTTCAGCATTTGTTAGGAGATTAGGAACAGATTTCCCCTTTTATTTCATGTTTTTCTCTTTGGACAGCTTACAGCATATTTGTAGTTTCTTAACTAGGTAGGTAGAAAACTAAAGGTAACTCCCTATTTTTTTAGCAACTGTACAGGACTGGCAAGAAGTGTTGGAGACCTTTGAACATGAAATCCCAACCTCCTCAGTTGTGGTGTCAGTGCCTGGCTTGCTTTTCCTGAGCTATTTTCTCCAAGAGCTTGTGTTGTGACCCGCTGTGAATATCCTTGCCCTGGGTTCTCAGTGCACTCACCTGTATTTAAAGCCCCAGGGTGGGAGGGACAGGCAAGTTTCCAAACAGGGGGGGGGTCACATCTCTTGGTTCAGCTCTCCTGACCTTGCACTCTGCATGGGGCAGGTCCTACAGGGGGTTGTTCCTCTTCCCTGTTGTGGTTTGGTGGGATGTGTTGCAGTTCCAGCACCAGGGACACCTTGGATAACACAACTAATGCCTTTCTGCAGAAACACTTAGAGCTAAGCTTGCTTTGGAGCATAAACCTCCTTTCTCTTTATCCAAACTCTATTTGCCATTCCAGTTGCCACTCAGATGAGTTCTGGGCAGGAACTTGGGACCCTGCAAGCTGGGTTTAGCCAGCAGCTTTCCCTTCTCCTGCTGTGGGACATAAAGCAAGTCCCAAACATCACCTTGTGTGTGATTTATCAAGACAGCTTGTACTTCCAACTGCTCCTTCTGCTGTTCTGACAGATGTAAATTTGCCTCTTTCAGTCCATATTTGTGTCAAGAACTAAAACTGTGAACATTTATCTTCAATATTGGTGGGTGTTAACTGAAATAAAGGTTTATTTTCATGCTCTTTTAAAAAAAATGTCCTGAAAACACATGGAAATGAAACCACTTAGGTTGATATGTCTCATTTAGGTTCTGCCTCAAGAGTTGCAGCCTGCCTGTGGTGGTGCCCAGGCATTCCCATTCCCAGCATGGACTTTGCCTTGGGAAAACCTCCCCTCACTACCTTATTTATGACTAATGAGCTTGCCCTTAGGAACATTTTCTGTCCTTTTGCTTGCTACTTCTGCTGTCACACCAAATCTGGAGGACTTGATCTTTGAAAATCTGATGCACTGGAGAGGATGCCAGCAGGAAAAGTTGGAAAAATGGTGCAAATTTGCTTTGGAAGGTAAAGAGGGCAAAGATTGAGCATGAAAGTTCATCTTCCAGCTGCAAGGCCACTGGTGCTGGGAGGGAACAAGGGGGATGAGCCAATGCATGGGTTATTTATGTGGGGGAAAGGATGTGAATCCTTCTGGAATGTCAGAAATCAGGGAATATGTAGTGGTTGCAGTTGGAGGAGCTGAGACCATTCCAAGCTGTAACAGCTGCCCACTGAGATGGGTTTGTGTTGCCACCCCTGGCTTAATAAACAGGACTTGTTGGCCCTAAAGCTGCCCCTTCCAGCACGTGCTAACCTGTTTTTTTCCTAAAATCCTTCCAAGGAGCATGCTGCCTTCCTGCTCTGCCATCCCCAGGGAGCAGGTTTGGGGTGCTGAGCAGGGTCTGTGCCCTGGGAAATCCAAACTTATTCCTGCTGGGGAAGGGGAAAATGGTTCCTTTGCCTTACTGGGAGCCTCAGAGCTTCCTCCAAGTCACTTTTATAAAAGTCTGCCTGTTGTCCTGCTAATGGTTCTGTTTGTTTCTGGGAGAAACACTTGACATGGAAGTTTATCTGGAGACTTGCAGAGTGAGGAGAAAATGGACTCTACTGTTCCCTTGTCTGTATGTTGAAGTGGAAGATCAATATGCAGAAGTAGATGAATGACAAAATAGTGCCTTTTAAAAAGAATTCCACCTTTCTTGGCATCTAATCTGCCTTTCAGGTGTCTAATTGGGTTGTGTGCAACTGACTTGAGGTCCTGGTTTGTGATGCCCAGCCAGAATCCTTGTGCCAGGGTGGTTCCCAGGTGGGGTGTGGAGAGCAGGAGACTGGAGTTTGTTGGCTTGGACACAGCTCTGAGGGGGAGATTTGCTTTGGAGTGACCCCCAGGCAGCTGCCACGGTGGGAGGTGTCTGTGCCAGCTCAGAGACTCAACCTCAGAACCAAAAGTGACAAGGCTGAGCTGGTATTGAGCAAAAAATCCTGCTTTTCGTGTAGCTGATGGTGTGAGTGGGCTCTGAGAAGCTGCTTTGGTGGAAGGTGTCCCTGCCCATGGCAGGGAGTTGGGTTAGATGCCCTTTAAAGGTCCCTTCCATCCCAGATGTTCTGGTACTGCTCCTGTCCAGAGCAGGGAGTTGGGCTTGATCCTTATGGAGCTTTTCCAACTTGAAATCTTCGATTACAGCTACAAAGTGTGGCTGCTGCTGGGTATTCCATGTTGGCACGGCGTGAGGATCCAGGAGAGGAGCTGGTGGTGGGCAGTGGGGTGTGCCCAAGGCTGGCAGCACTGCCCCAAGGGGTGAGTATTCCTGGAGTATTCCTGGAGTTTGTAAGAGGAGTCCTTGAGGACTGGATCCTCACTCCAGAGGCATCACAGCACCCAGAGCTGGGGGAGAAGAGACACAAAGGTGGGGATGGTTTTGCTGCAGTTTCCATTGGCACGTGCCTGGTTGTGTTTGGTTGTACCCACAGAGTGTAAGATTTCTGCTCCATGTGGAGGACAGGGACAAGGTTTTGTCCTGAGGAAGGTTTGTGACACTCACAGGGCAGCAGGAGCAACAGGAGGGAAGTGTTTGGGGGATCAGGTGGCCTTTGCTGCTCACCTGCTTTTTTTTGGACAGCAGTTCCTTTTAACAGCAGATCCCAGGGTTAAAATCCTATCCCAAAACACAACTGGGAACTGAATTCCTGCTCAGGAGTGTGGGTGGAAGGGGGTGTCCATCACCTGTCCTGTGCTGTACCCCAGTGAGGAGGTGCCCTCTGGAACGAGGGGCTCTGTCCTGTGTGTTTTCTGGCACATCTGGGAATAATTTCCCTTCCATGCACAGTTTCTGCTGTGCCCATGGTGAGCTCAGAGGAGTATTCCCATCCTCCAGTGCCTGCTGAGCTTCCTGGCAGGAGGAATCAGCTTTGCTGTGGAAGGAGAAGGATCCCAAGGTGCTGTGGCTGTGGGTTCTGCAGGCTCTGGAGCACCAGTGGGCATCCCAGCCTTGCTCTGTGCTGTGGAAGAGCCCTGGAATGTGTGCCAGGACACCAAGGATGGCACACAGTGCTGCTGCCTCTCATGCCAGGCATCCCCACAGCCTTTCCCTCTGCTCTGGGGAAACAGTGACCTGGGCTGGCTTCAGATTCCTTCTGTTCATTGCTCTGTATCCCCAAATTGCTGCTTTCAGGAGCAGCATCACAGGCTGTGCTTGCAGGCTCTGCTCACCAAAGGTGGGACAATCCAAGGGCAGGTTGGACAGGGCTTGGAGCAACCTGGGCTAGTGGAAGGTGTCCCTGCCCAGGGCAGGGGGTGGATCTGGATCATCTTCAGGGTCCCTTCCAACCCAAACTGGTCTGGGATTCCAGCAGGGCACTGAGCCTGGGTATTTTGGGGAGTTTTTGGCTGTCCAGAGGGAGCTGGAAGTGAGGTTTGTGCTGGATTCCTGGGCAGAGAGGTCACTGCAAACTGAACACAAGGAGAGCTGGTGCTGGATCTCACATTCCTAACAAACCTTGAAGCTCCTGGGCACAGAAATATTGGTGTGGACCCGCATGCCCTGCAGGGCTGGTGGTGTCACAGTGTGGCTGGAGCTGAGTGATGGGAATCCCACCAGGCTGGCAGTTCTGGAGGAACCTGTGGGCACTGAGAGCCCCTCCTGCAGTGCCTTTGAACACTGCTATGGGCCTGCTCTAGAGGGCAACAGAGCCACAAAAGGGATGAAATCAAGGAACAGACCAAGAGATCCCCCAAACCTGGCCCTTGGGAGTGTGGCCACCTGAGCCTGGGGAGGAGGAGGATGCCCCAGGTAAGTTCAGACCTGGATTACTTCATCTCTAGCAGGAATGCTTCAGCTTTATTTTCGTTTTTAAAGACACTTTGTTCTGACTAAATCTTTGGCAACAGCCCTGGAGCTCGATCAGAGCAAACAACAGGAAACCAATTTCGGGTTTCCAACACTTTATTTATACACACACGTCTCGTAAACAAAGTCATTAAATGTGTAACACGCTGCAAACCTGTAATTAGGATGCTTCAACAAATGATTACGACTCCTCTCAGCAATCCATTTGACTGAGCACACGTGCTGCTTTTGTTTCTGGGCAGGAATCCTCCTTCCCTGACCCGAGCCAGGGACATCCAGCCGGGATCCACACGGGACTGGTGGCACTGGGAACACTGGGGCAGTGCCAGTGGAGGAGCAAGGGCTGCATCCCCTGCCCTGCTGGGTTTGGATGCTCTTCCATCCTTCCCTCCTGGAGTTCCTTGCTCTTTGGGGGCTGAAAGGATGTTTGGCACAGCTCTGGTTCCTGGGGTGGATCCAGCCAGGCTGGACCATTCGTGACCAGGGCTGGGGACAGGGCTGGGGACAACCTGGGGGCTCAATGACCCTTCCCCAAAGTCATTCCCGGCTGTGTCTGATGCCACCCGAGTGCCCTGGGTGGGTGAGGAGCTGCCGTGCCCAGCCGGGAGGTGGCACTTGGGCAGGTTTGGGAGTCGGGTTTTTTGTCACCTCCAGGTGTCACCTGCCAAGGGCTGGACTGTGGGGACTGAAATCCTTCGCCAAGTGCAAGAACTCAGGCGGGGCTCCCGTCGGGCACATCCCGTGTGAGGGGGCTGAGTGTCACCCTGTCCGGCGTGAGTGTCACCCTGTCTGGTGTGACTGTCACCCTGTCCAGGGTGAGCGGCCCCTCGCAGCACAGGGAGGGTGGCAGGAGGGCAGGGGCGAACAGGGACAGCGGGTGCCCCTCGGGCTCGCTGTCGGGGCTCGGGGGCGGCTCGACGGGGCCGGGGCTGGTGATGTACCCGGGTTGTGGGGGTTCCACCGCCTCCCTCACCAGCCTCTGGTACTGCCCGTCCCCCGAGCCCAGCCGTGCCCACTCCCCGTGCCCAGCAATGCCCACCAGCAGCTTCTCCGCGGCCCCCGACGGGACGGGCTGCTCGAAGGCGTCCTCCAGCGCCGTCAGCTCGGGCTCCTCGAAGCCTTCGAGGCTGGACAAGAACAGGCTGGAGGGCGAGCTCAGCTCTGCCTGGGGACACACAAATAATCCCTTTTGTGCTGGGTGTGCTGGGACATCCCTCCCCCAAAATGCTCCGCCCTTAATTTGCTCAGCGCATTCCCGAGGCTAACGCGACACAGGGGATTATCCTCTGCCAGAGAGGGCTGGATTTGCTGCTTTAGGGGATTAGAGGCCGGTTTTTATGAGGGATTAGGATGAAAGCCCCCTCTCGGTTACCTTGGTAGCCTGGATGCTCTTGGCCCACGTGGCATTGGCGGGGTCGGGAATGGCTTTGCTCTGCAACTGCGGCAGGAGAGGGGACAGGAGCGAGTGGAACCTGCAGGGCAGAAAGGAGTTCAGAGCGGGAGGGGGGTCCCTGCAGCAGCCCTGGGGTGCTTCTGGGGCTGGGAGGAACCTGGGGGAAAACCTGGGAGAAATCCTGGGAGAAATCCTGGGAGAAAGCTGGGAGAAAGCTGGGGGAAATCTGGGAGGAAACCTGGGAGAAATCCTGGGAGAAAGCTGGGGGAAACCTGGGAGGAAACCTGGGAGAAACCTGGGAGCAACCTTGGGGAAACCTGGGAGCAACCTGGGTGCAACTCTGGGGTAACCTGGGAGAAACCCTGGGAGAAACCCTGGGTAGAAATCCTGGGAGAAATCTGGGAGCAACCTGGGAGGAACCTGGGAGCAACCTGGGAGCAACAGTGGGAGCAACCTGGGAGAAATCTGGGAGCAACACTGGGAGAAACCCTGGGAGAAATCTGGGAGAAACCTGGGAGCAACCTGGGAGCAACCTGGGAGCAACCTGGGAGAAATCTGGGAGAAACCCTGGGAGAAATCTGGGAGAAACCTGGGAGCAACCTGGGAGCAACCTGGGAGCAGCCCAGGGCCGTGGTGTGATCCAAGACCTGCCCTCAGAGGGACCTCCAGAGCCCCTGGCTGGGTGGGGGTGTTTAATTCCCAGGGTTTGTACCCCTTCAGTTTGGTTTTGGTGGGAGCAGAGCTTAAAATCTGGGTTAAAAATTCACAGTATTCATGGACTGTGACCATATTTTAATCTCAGTGGGTGTTTTGATTGTAACTCAGGTGCTCTCAAACCCTCATTCTGAACAAGCCTCGCTCTTCCCCAAGGTGGACTGAGAGGACAGGACCATCCCACAGGGCAAATGAGAACGGTATTAGATCAAAAGAGGGTCAGTTTAGATGTGTCATTAGGAAAAAGGTGATTCCAATGCATGGGCACAGGGTGGGCAGAGAAGCTGTGGCTGCCCCTGGATCCCTGGAAGTGTCCAAGGCCAGGTTGGACGGGGCTTGGAGCACCCTGGGACAGTGGGAGGTGTCCCTGCCATGGCAGGGGGTGGCACTGGATGGGCTTTGAGGTCCCTCCCAACCCGAATCAGCCCAGGATTTAATCCCTTCTAATAACAATTCCAGTTTGATTGTAACATCCACTCACGCTTTCCTCGCTGGAGGCAGAGAACAGACACAGGCTGAGAAGATGCAGAAGCTGCAGGTGAGCACCAGAGTCACCCAGGCCCCAGCAGCTGAAACACAGAGCACCCTCCATTCAGCTTCAGCAAAAGGAATTAAAACATTTCAGTATATTATCATTAAACTGGATCCCTGGGAGTGTCCAAGGCCAGGCTGGATGGGGTTTGGAGCAACCTGGGCTAGGGGAAGGTGTCCCTGCCCGTGGCAGGGGTGGCACTGGATGGGCTTTGAGGTCCCTCCCATCCCAAACTGTTCTGGGATTCTGTGGATAAACCACCCTGCTGCCCTCCAATGCCAGGAAAAGGTTTTGGAATAGAACTGGGAACTTGTGGGCAGGGAGAGAGAGAGATGCTACATCTTAAAACGAGCTGAAACTACAAATACCTGGGAGAAACCTGGGAGCAACCTGGGAGTAGCCTGGGAGTAGCCTGGGAGAAACCCTGGGAGAAAGCTGGGAGCAACCTGGGAGCAACCTGGGAGAAACCTGGGAGCAACCTGAGAGAAACCCTGGGAGA
>WBMV01006787.1:3228-57356 GCA_013396655.1 Campylorhamphus procurvoides
CATTGTGTACCTCTACAGTGTTTTTGTGCTTGTACAGTGTGTGTGGTTTTCCTGTAGCATGAGTTTGTGTGTGCCTGTTAAGTGTGTCTGTGCTCTGTGTGTGTGTGCCTGTACAGTGTGTACGTTCCTGTACTCTGTGTGTGTGCACCTGTACTCTGTGTGTGTTTGTATAGTGTGTGCGCGCGCCTGTACAGTGTGTGTCTGCCTGTACCATGTGTGTCTGCTTGTAGAGTATGTGTGTTTGCCTGCACAGTGTGTCTGCCAGTACCATGTGTGTGTGTGCACCTGTACTCTTTGTGTGTGACTGTGCACTGTGTGTATGTCCTGTGTGCAGCCCTGACTGAGCTCAGGTCCCAGCCAGCCTTACCTGCAGTCGTCCCCCCCGGTGCTCACCACGTACTTGTCATCGTGGGAGAAGCGGATGTTGGTGACGTGTGCCGAGTGCCCGAAGTAGCGCTTGTGTTTGGCCTGTGGGCACCAAACAGGAGTCACATCAGGGGNGTCAGAGCACAGCACTGACTCTTGCACATGATGGGGAGGCCACACAGCCCACACATGAGGAATTGCTGCATTTGAAATAAAGCCTTTCCCTCCAAATCACTGCTCTGACGGTGCTCCCATCACAAGAGTATGTGGGGCTCGTGTGACTTTAACCATCTCCATCCACAAATCCCGAGGTTTGTCTCCTCTGAAACCACTGGCACTGTTGTACCCAAGCCCCTGGTGCAGTTCTGGCCTCCTCCATCCCTTAGGGACACCTGTGCCCTCCCCAGGCATTGCTGACTGCAGTGTTCCCTCGGCCACGAGCTCCTCACTCAGGGAATGCTGCTCTGCATGGTGACTGGCCCCCAAAACTGGCTGTTGTGCCCTTGGTTCCAGTTGCTCTGTAACTGGTGCTATTTACCCTCCCAGTCACTGCCAGAGGTGTCTGCCCCCTCCCACCAGCTGTCAGGGGTCCTCAGAAACACGGAATTTGGGGCACATTCTTATGCTCCACAGCAGAGCAGTCCGAGTGGGAGGATTCTCATTTACCTTCTCCCACACCTGCCTGGCTCTCAGCCACTGTCTTTTATCTAGGATAAAATGTCTCACTCCTGCAGGAGAGCACAGCCACAGCCCCACAGTCCTGGCAGAGGGTCTTGGATTAATCCACATCAGCAAATGTATTTTAATGACACCCACAGCTCCTTAATGCAACCAGTGCACATTTCCAGGCCTTCTGTGCTGCTGGGGTTTGCTGGGGAGGGACAAGGCAGTGCCTGCCCCAGAGTGACAGTGGAAATGAAGCCTGGAGTGGTCCAGGGTCATGTGAGGGGCCCAGGACAACAAGCTACTATTGCTCTACAACAGCCCCCGGTATAATTACTGCAGCAGTAATTAGTACAGACACCCAGCAGCTACAGATGTGTGTAAAAACAAGTGTGTGAGCTGCAGCTCCACAATGTGGTCCCTGGGTGTTACCTGGTCCACGTGGCCCAGGTGATCTTCTCTATGACTGCAGGGTCTGTGATTTGCTTCCCCAGGGGCACCTCGTGGACCTGGCGCTTGTAGGCACCCGTGGAGACCTGGGAGTGGGAGAGGAGAGAGCTGGGGCCTCTGCCACAGACACGTCTCACCAGGTTTTACCATTTTATCTAGGATAAAATGTCTCACTTCTCCTGGCTATCTAGAATTGATCCTGTGCAACATGAAGGAATGACAGCATTACAGGATGATACAGGTTCTCATGCAGAGCTGACAGATTCCTTTCTGTTCTACACTCTCTGCTTTATCTCTACCCGATTTTACTAAATCAGAAACCTCACCAATTAATCCAGCTCTCACACACCCCAGCCTTGGGATCACAGCCATTCCACAGGGTTCTAATCCACAATCTCTTTCTCAGCTCCCTTGCCCTGGGGGACCCTTTGCACACCCCAGTGAGTGCCTCCCTCCTGTTCCCAGGGCACAGTCAGTCCCTCACTCCCAGGGCTGCCCACACGTACCTGGATGTACCTGCTGTCTGCTGAGAAGTCCATCTGGATGACAAAGCTGGCAATGTCCTTGCAGTACCCGATTCGGTTCAGGGTTGTTCCTTGAGTGAGATCATAAAAATCCACAGTGTGTTCTTGTGACCCCACTGCCAAAAACCTGTTGTCTGGGCTGATCCTACACAATAAAACAAGGAATGGGGATGTCACTGGCTGTTTCTGTGCAAGGCTTGCTTTTTTTTCCTCATGTTAACACAACAGTATGTTTTTTTTACTGGAAAACAAGAAAAAAATTCTATTGAGAACAAGCTTGAACCCAAACCAAATCTGGATGCTTAACAAGAGGGAGACTGAGGGTATCTATCTCTGCCAGAGGGCAGGGCTGGATGGATACTGGGGAAGGAATCCTTCCCTGTGAGGGTGGGCAGATCCTGGCACAGGGTGCCCAGAGAAGCTGTGGCTGCCCCATCCCTGGAAGTGCCCAAGGCCAGGTTGGATGGGGCTTGGAGCAACCTGGGCTGGTGGAAGGTGTCCCTGCCCAGAGCAGCAGGTGGCAGTGGATGAGGTTCAAGGTCCCTTCCAACCCAAACCAGGCTGTGAGTTTATTCTCTATTGTTTGTAGTTAATTACTGCTAGCATTGCACTCACAACATGCAGAGTAACTCTCATCCTTTGGGATCCACAATAGGAACTACAGCTTGGAAAAGTACTGACCTATGAAATTCCCCAGTCACAGCTCTGCAGTGTGGCTGGGCCTGAATCAATCAGAGGGAAAAACAAGTGCGTGGGATGTAAGGCACAGAAGCTTTAAGTGCCTGCAAACACAAGGTTCAGGTGTGAGAGTGCCCTTCATTTCACACAGGGTCCAACAAACACAAACCCTCTGGGGAATCTGGAGCTCGAGGGACGTTCCCTCACCCCGGGGCTGTGCATTTAGAGCCCCTCGGGTGGGGCTCCCTACCTGATATCCTGAATGGCCGATTTCCTGTCGCGCTTCTTGCCCCACACCTTGAGGCTGTTGACCAGCAGCACGACGAACTCGCCGTTCCTCATGCCGATGGCCACCATCTCGCCGTCGGGGCTGTAGGCGGCACAGCGCGCAGGGTGCCCCAGGGCCACCTTGTTCACCAGCTTCTGTGGGGACACCGCGACACGCTCGCACCCCCCGGCACGGGGACAGTGCCAAGCACAGCCTGCCAACCCCGCCTCATTCCAAACAAATCGGCTCTGTTTCCCTCGAAACAGAAACCTCGAGTTTCACACCCAGCCGTTCGTCCCACCATGCATATGGTGCAGAGCAGGCTGGAGTTCACACGGGGGGTCATGTTTGCATCTATTTGGTAGGGTGACATCCAGTTTCACACCAGAAGGATGACTATTTAGCAGAAAAAGCTGAAAAATCAATTTCTTAATCTGTCAGCAAGGTGACTTTGATATCTTCTACAACTGGCAGCATTTTCACTTCGCTAAATGTGCTTATAATATACTCATTTCCCTCATTAAAAATTACCCGTTAGCTCAGGCAGGGACCTTTTGGAAAGGTTTATTTTGCCCAGCATGGGCAGAAACCTTTTTGTTGTTTTGTTTTGGGTTTTTAAAAATGTTTTATTTATTTGGTGTTTTTAGAAATGGCTGTTGCTAGTCACTTTGACTTGGGAAAAAAGGCAGCATGGTGGGTTCTATAGACTATTCCTGTGTAATGACTCACTTTTCCATTTGGGATACTCACTTTGTCTGAGAGGTCCCAGATCCTCGCTGTCCCATCGTTACTTGCAGAGATAAAGATGTCTTTGGAGGGGTGAGTTGCCAAGCCCCAGATTTCCCCCTCCATGTGACAGTCGATCAACAAGTTTGAAGCAGCATTTTTTTCTCCCACTTCAAGGATTTCTCCATCTTTTGTTCCCACTAAGATTTTCCCCTGTTTGTAGCAGAAGAAAAGAAGGAGAAAGGTTGTCAGTGTGACAGTAACATCCTGTCATGGTCTAACCTGCCAGAGCTTCCTTGGCAAAAGCACAGAGAGAGTGTGGAATTGCTAAATGGCTCCTTGACTGGAAATCTAAAAGAGCATTGCCCAGTGGGTGCCCTCAAGGAGTGTGTGGCAAACTCCTGGGCCTTGGAAGAGAGGACAGTGACCCAGGGGTGCAGCATCACCTGCTCCTCTCATGGGGCATTCACAGGAACACCCACACAAGTACAATTTGAACATGGGCAATGTGGATTTCTGCAAGTCAAATTACTCTGTCATTTCTGTTTTGCACTTTAAAAACTCGAGGCCCCTCAGCAATTCTCAGTGAGGGTTTTGTGACTCTAAAAAAACATAAGCTGTGATCCATTGTGCCCCAGGCAAGAACCTGAGCTGTGCCTGCATTTCATGGGAAGCAAACCTTGCAGGGACACAAATTCCTTTGGCTATTTGAAAGGAAAGTAGAAGGTAAGGCCCTACCTGGTGAGGTGTGTTCCCACCCTCAGCACTGCCCCTCCTGCTGCTGACATGGAGCAGAGGCTGGCTAAGCACCAGCAATGCAGAGCCAAGCCCACCCCCGGGCTCAGGGAGAGGAGGTGGCCCCTGGGCTCCCCCTGCCCCAGCTGTGGTGCCGCTGGCTCACCTTGCCCCGGCACACGGAGCGCACGCACTCGATGAGCTGCCCCGTCTCCAGCTGGAAGGCTCGGCAGCGCTTCATCTCCTGGTCCCACAGCTTCACTGCTCCCCCCTCCTTGGTGCTGCAAACAAGGGGGTGTTACCTGGGTCTCCCACGGGCAAACCCCGCCCGCGTTTCCCTGCCCCAGCCACAGAACACACACTGACTCATCTCTGCCCTGCGTTCCCCACCTCGCTGCTGGGGAAGTCAATCACAGAAACTAAATGTTCTCACACTTCAGGTTTTAAACTGCATCATAATTTGTTCTCTTGTCAAAAAATAACCAAACCCAATTGTTCTCCTGTCACTCAATCTCAAATCTCTGTCACCTGGCAAATGTGTTACTTCAGTTAACTCCAAGACCATACAGAGTCTGCACTGGGAGAGGCTGGCTGGACAGAACCAGAATTCTGGACAGAATTTAGAAATTAAGAAAATCCCACTGATGGCAGCAGTTCAGCCAACAGGTGTTCAGAGCAATCCCCAGGAGGTTCAGTGTGTCCTTGGTGTGTAAGTGCAACCCTGGAGTGTCCCCATTTGGCCCTTGACTTATTGAGGCACCTGGGCTGGTTCTGTAACATTAGAGAGCACCTGCCCCAGCCCAGAGAGCATTTCCCCCTGGGGCACAGGGTCAGTCACTACAAACCAAACCCAAAGGAGAGCCAGAGGTGTGCAGGGCAGGAAGGTGACGGGGCTTACGGCCTCTCCTTCCCTCCGGTCACAATGAGTCCATCACGCAGTGTCGTGTACATGGTGAACACGGGGCCCGTGTGAGCTTTGGCCACCAGCCTGACCAGGAAATGGTCCTTCCACACGTAGACATCTCCATTGATGGCACCCGTGAACGTGAGGTTGTTCTGCAACAAACAAACAGCAGCAGCCCCTCATATAATAAACACCTCTGCACTTCTGTTCACCTTCTACTAGAACTCCTCAAATTGAACTGAAAATTCCTTAATGCCCACACTGGACAGTGGGCTGTGCTGCCACCACTGGTTGTACCACTGGCATGTGCCACACCAAAACCATTACAGAGAAAGGTTGCAGAGCCTACACACAGACTGAAAACATCACAGCTTTTAACCAGTGAAGTGCTAAATAACCAGCAAAGTAAAAGAAATAAAAGCCAGGCAGCAGCTGTGCACAGACCTTAACAGAAAACATTCACTGAGAGAAATCCAACTGTGCTTAGAAAATTTAGGAAAGGCTCTGAAGGTGTGCAGGTGTTAAATCCACGTTTCACTGACAAGCACCATCCCCCTGGGCTGGATTTCAGCAAGGAAAACAGCCTTGAAGTTCTAGTGAAACTGGAATTGGAACTCACTGCTCCGAAGGCAACAGAAAGCATGGTCTGCATTTTGGCATCCTCCATGGAGCCAATGACTCCTTTCTTGTAGAGCAAAGCACTGCCAGCCAACGTCCAGAACTTCATGTGCTTCACCCCCACGGACACAAACTGCGTGTCGGAGTCCGGGCGGAATTCTACAACAAAGATCCTCTCCAGGTGTCCTCCCCTGCTGGCCACTTTAGCCCCTGTTGGAAGCAGGAAAGGATAAAAATACAGTTAATTTACCTGTGCAATTAAGCTCTGATACGATTTTATAAAATGAATGGATCTGCTATTGGATTAGGGATCATGTCCCAGCTGCTGAAAGCTGCCAATCCCAGCATTATTTAGTGCATCAGTCTTCCTGCATTCAACCCACAAGGCCCCAAGGCCACTCCACTGCACACCACAGTTTCAGGAAATGCAGATTTAAGGCCCTCATAGCACAACCTGCCTGCTGGATCAGTGAAACAACACCACAGAAAGGCTGGGTATCAGCAAGTTCCCGTCCTCTGAATGCACAGGGACACACTGATGAGCTAAGGCATTTTTCCTCTCCCCTCACCATCTCCTAAGATAATTCTTTCCTGGAAATGACTTCCCAAAGGCCTATCTCCAGCACAGAATTTCAAGAATTTTAGGAAGGAGAAGAAATTACTTTCCTCAATTTAATGTAATTTTGTATTAACTACTGATTTTGGGACTGTGATACTCAGAGGAAGAAGAACACCAATCTAGCCCAAAGACTGGACAGGCAGAGCAAATCATTGTGTCCAATTGTGCCAGGAGTGTGGTTTGCCACGTGTCTGACCTTCCTGCCACCTCCACACGGTGATGGTGTGCTCTGGGTCGACCCCCACGGACACCAGGAGTTTGCCAGTGGCACTGAAGTTCACGTAGTTGACCCCTTTGGTGTGGAAGCAGCGCAGCATGGAAATGGTCTGCTTGCTCATGGCATCCCAGATATGGATCGTGGGAGTTGTACCTGAGGGCAAACAGGTGCAGTGAAGAGAATTAATTCTGGAAAGCTGCAGTGCAAAACAGGCCTTTTGCAGGAACATTTAACCTGAACAGACATAAACTGGGGGGTTGGTTTTGTTTGGAGAGTAACACTACTGGAACACAAAGAGAAATCATAAGAGCTTGCAAAACACAGGGGGAATCATTGGAATCCATGAAATCAGACAAGTTCTAAAAGAACAACATAACATTTTTGAAGAGCCTCATGCAAAGGAAATTGTCTGTAGATGTTTCACTTGTATCTGGGACTCAGATACAATGAGGCAACATGAAACTTGTACACGACTCTGCCACAAGTCACAAAGGAATCAGCCTTACCTGGGAACTCTGTCATGTCACCTGCATTGTGAGAGCAATGGCAAATGAGGAAGCACCAAGGGAAAACAATAGGTGAAATAAGTCATGTTTCTCATGCTCAGGTGCCAGCATCAGCACCAGAAGGAAAAAAATTAAAAACTTGGAAATGGATATGGATTAAATCAACAAAACAAATAAGAAGCAATATTGTTGAACTTTTTTGGGTATATTGGTTTTTATACACAAATATCGCAACAATATTTAGTACTTTTGAGTTTTCAAAGTGGTATTTAAAAGAAAGGCTAAAGGCATGCAGGTTTTAAAAACTACTCAGTTTAAAAGTGAAATGAATCTGTAGTTACACAAAGTACAAGCAAACTCAGAAATGCTGATGTGATGGACCCCAAGAAAAGGGCTTTTAACAGTCACCTTTTCCACATCCCAGGAATCAGCATTTTGACCAGCTCTGACACCGTGTGCAGGTCTGGGAGTTCACCCCCATTCACACTGAGGTGACAGTGCTCAGGACAGCCAGCAGATGGTTTGTCATGGTGCTCACTGACACCATTCTCCTGCCCCTTGTTAAGTTCCTTTTGTCCTACAGTTCTGGACTCCATTCTCCTTCCAGAACGGTCTGAGTTAGAACCTCTGACCCTGTTCTTCTTCACAAAATTAATTATTCCAGCATGAAGCTGAAAGGCAGCAGATCCTTCCAAGTCATCCTACATTCCCCACACAATGTTGACTCCTGCAGGAGGTCCCAGGGAATCTAACAGGACTCTCCATGTGAATAATAAACACATAAATCCATATGGTTTCTCCACTGGCCCCTGACATGTGTCTGGACTCCTGCTGAGGTTTCTCTCTGCTCCTCTCCTTTTCTGTACTTATGCAGAGGGAATGTCCTTAGTGCATCCCCCCTGCCAAACAGTGCCTGGAGCACAGGAAGGACAGGGGGCATTCTATGGATCACATTACTGAGATGGTTTAGGCAGTTTGTCAAACCTGGCCTTCTGAAATGAGATTATACTACAATTAACTCCAAACTCCAATGACTCACAGCCAGAGACAGCACTGAAATCATAAGGAAAGCCTGAAGTCTGACCACCTCTCCCAAATCAAAGTCCAAGGACAGTAGCACTGGTAACATTCCCACCCAGAAAAGCCCCAAACCAGTGAGTGCCCCAGGAATTTCTGGGCAGCCCCATGTCCCGTGGGTCACGTACCAATCTGGCTGGTGGCCACGATGTTCTTGTACTTGGGGTGCTGGTTCACGGTGAGGCAGAGGATGTCGTCGGTGTGCTCCAGGTAGAAACTCTGGCTGCCTGGCAAAACCCAGACACGGCTCCATTCACCACAGCACCCACCACAGAGCCACCACTGCCCCCAAAGGGGCTGGGCAGCTGCTTCCTGCCCTCCTGGGCACAGGGCAGGGCACTCATGCTGCCTTGCTCTCATTCCCAGGCATTCCCAAAGGCACTAGGAATGGAACCATTAACACACAGACAGATACAAAAGCAGCATTTGGCAAACTGGGGAATCAGCCCAAGAATCAGCTCACAGCCACCTGTAACTGCAAGAAACAGCAAACCTGCCATGGGACAGGCCCAGGTTTCCCAGTACAATCCCAGGAACTCAAGGTGGTCACTGGGAAGCAAACTGGAGACAAAAGCCTCCCAAAGGAATGGGCCAGAAAGAACAGATGGGGCCATCTGTGTTCCCAGCTCCATGGGTCAGAGGCCACGCTAGGCCTGGAGTCCCCAAAGGCCACCAGATGTGACCCCTTTCCTCCCCCTTGGCAGCAGGGCTGCCGAGCGCACAGAGGGACCATTTGGGAATCAAATCAATTCAAAACTCCTGTAACTCCTCTCTTTTTCCTGAGAGACACGAAGAATATGGTTGTTGGTGCTAAAACTTATGGCCAGATAAATTTTTGGTGTTTTTTTTCCCTCACATCACCTAACAGGCAGGGAAAATTTCTACTCCTTCCAAAGAGTAACCTGCCCAAGCTGAATTGCACAAAAGAAGAGTTGTTCTAGCATGACTTTGCTTAAACAACTCCAAATGAAACAAAGGATGTTACAGCTCCTAATATTTTTGGGGTACTTTTATCTCATAACCCACAACCTCCTGGGAGAGAAAACCATTCCTGTGTCTTCACTAGAGGATGAGCTGAGCAGGAGAGACTGCCAGTCTGATCCACCAGCCCTCCACAGATCTGCATTATTGATCAAGATGCAAAACGCAGGGAGGCCACAGGAATATTAAAGAGCTGAGACTCCCAGTCCAAGCCCCCTTCCCTGGAAAGCAGCAGTGTGCCAGGCAGAGCTGCAGGGCATTACCAGTGGAGAGGTTCTGCACGATGCCAGCAGCAGCCGTGTGGAAGATGATGTCGGCGCCGTCGTTCAGGTAGTGCAGGTTGTTGCGGCAGTCGAAGCCTCGGTAGCCAAACACGTGGTCCAGAGCCAGCTCCTGGCCAGGGAAATGAGGGAGGAGTGAGGGCACGGGGGAAACAGGATCACAGAGGCACATCTCTAAATGACACAGGCTACAAATATCTTGTAAAGGCAAGAGAATGATTAAACAATAATTACCTACTCCTGTTCTGCTCATTTATTGCAGCAGGACATCCTCATGGACTATCTACAACACTTTAATTGCTCAACTAAGGCACTGCATTTATAGTATTTATTTAATAACTTAGCCAGCTGTAAAGGGTTTTTTGCTGTGAATTTCCTTTCAAAACAGACACAACTTACAGAACAGGTCCAACTTTATTGTTCTGCCCATCACAGCTTAATATCTATATAGGGTATCAGATATTCTAAAGAAATAAAGATAGTTGCAGAGTCTTCAAAAATCATTCCCATAAAATACCAAATTTCAGCAGCCCAAATTCTAACCTTCAAGTCCTTACAAGAAGCCAAGGCAGGCTCTAAGTAAGTGCGTAATTAAGACATTAATCAGAGGAGTAATTGCAGCTCACAACAAGCAATTGCCAAGGCAATTTCCTCCAGAAAGCCGGGATGGTTAATGGATTGTTGTTAAAGCTGCTTTACAGCCCTGGAACCAGAGTGAATGCTTGGCCCAAACACAACTAAAGCCCCCTTGGAACAACCTGAACTACACCCCCAGATAAGGCAAGTGTTGCAAACTGTCTACAAAACAGGGATGGATTTCACCCAGCACAGGTCACTTCTAAAGCAAACGAGTAAGTATTAGAAGTCTGACCTCAACCAGTTTCTTTTTTTTGTGGACATTGTTCTTTTGCAGTTTTTCAGGCTGAGGAGCAGCTCTGCTGACTGGTGGCCTGAAACAAACATTTTAGGAAAAGAATATGTTTAAAAGTGAAATAAAACCTTCAAAGCCACAGCACATGTTTGGGATGTGAGCAGGAAATGGTCACGTGCCCCTGCATGGCTTCATGCCCTTTTTAGAGCTGCACAATAAACTGACTAAACCCCTATGCTTTTTGATGAAAAGAGCAGAAATAACATTGATGTGGATTCTGTGGAGAATGGCAGAACAGACCAACTGACACCACCAAAAAAAACCAAAACACACTGATATAAATCCATGGAAAACCTCTTGGATATGAAATGGTAGTAAATTGGTGCTTTCAGAAATGATCTAAAAGATTTCCTACAGCTGACAGTTGACCTCTGCCCAGCCTTGCTTCTTCTGAGGACCCCCATCCCAGAACCTTGACATGGATTTACATGATTTTCAGAAGATTTTATCAAAGATAAAATGATGACATTTAAATGCACAAGTCATTCATCCATCTGAATTTAAGAGACTAAGGCCAGCAAGGCATTTCTGTATAATTACAGTTGCTAAAAGATAAAGGCTGAGACAAAACCCGATGTGTGAAAATGGTCTTTAAGGCCACATAACCTCTAGTGCTGCTACTGATCCTGCCAAGAAATGAGGCACAAGGCTTTGGGGAGCATTCAAAAGCATTCCCACAGTTTAGGATTTCCAAATGGTGTGTCCTGGCTATACATTCCCTAAGCTGTGAAATTTGTTCTTGTCCTTAGGCTGTAACTACCAGCAAAATTACTTGCAGAAGAATGCAATCCCCTTTGCTTACAGGAGCTGCTTTTTCTGGAGCTGGATTTTTATGGAAGATATTAAAGGCAACAGGTGACAAAGCCCCCAGCTGGAACAGCCACTGCTTGAACAGTGACTGCAGGAGGAACAGTATCTGCACACTTCAGACAAAACAGACAGAAGGAAGCAAACCCACCAAGGACTAAGGGGTACAGGAGCAGGTGATCTCGTGACATTAAAAGATGAAAGAGTTACCTTGATCCCCTTGTAAGCAGCAAACAAAGCCAAGCAAGAAACTTAATAGAGTTTAGGTGTTACTTCTGAGCAGTTACTCATGCACAAGCACTTTGAGAGCCGAGCAGCCATTCCCTGCAGCACAGCACGTGCTATCCAAGCATGCCAGCAAGAACTAAAACAGAAATTAAAGAGTGCACCGGTCTACAGAGTGGGAACCATGGCCCCTGGCACCCTGGGCTAGAGCTGTGTGGGACAGAAGGGGCTGCCCCCTGCACACTTCAGAGCACCTTTGTGTGCTGCCAGGTGCCTGACAGGCAGGGAGATGGGCAGGAGGCTGTCAGGCTGCTGGGCACTGTGGAGATCCCACACAATGGGGGCTTGTTCTCTACCCCAGTTCAGCTGTAATTGCTGTCCTGCTCTGTCCACAGGGAACAAGCACCTTTATTTTCTCTCAGGGCAGTCACTGGAGTCCCCTCACACAACCCTGGGTGGGACAAGACTGAGCAGCAGGGAAGGGGCAGAGGGAGTTATTACAAAACTTAAATCTCTTACAAAATATATTGATTAACTCATTTCAGCCCAGATTTACAAGGGCTTTGAGCCAGCACTAAATAACCATTTTGTTGTAGGCTTCCTCCTCTTTTTTCTGTTTTAGTGTAATTTCAGAATGGATCAGTTTCACATTTCTTCACCTACAAATATCAATCTTTATGCCAAGAGCAAGCCAAAACTTTTATGAAAGCAAGAGAACACTACCACTGTGACATGCTTGATAGTCACTAGATAGGAAGCATGAGGCTTAATCTGGAGACACACACACACAGATAGTTTGAGAGATCCCTATTCACAGTACACACTAACACAGATGTTGTGTGCATTCATATATACATAGACATGTATATATACACACATGTGCATTCACTGCCTCATCATCATCCCAATCAAACAAACGGAAAGCAGCACATTTTTAACACTTGAAGAAGTCATTTCACTTTTAACAAGCCTGTGACTACACCTAATTTGCTTTGAGACAGAAGATGACACTGTGAAGACAAGACATTTGCACTGCAGCAGAAGACAGGCCTTGGCCCTTGTGGCCCTGTGCAATCCACAAGGCACATTCCCAGCAGCCTGGGCTCTCCCTGGGCTCTGTGGTGGTACTTACTTGACAATTCCCTGCCTCCAAAGGAAAGCAAGTTAAAACATAACACAAGCATTAACGGTTTCCTTCCAGCAATTTAAATAAACGTGTTTAACTACATTACAGGGTGGATCAGTTCCAGGAAAGGTCACACACAGTCGGACATTAGAGGGCTTTCAGTCCTTTAGGTACTGTGAACACAGCAAATACAGTTCCTGTTACTCAAGACAGCACTGAGGGTATCCTTACATGAGCATGAGAGTGCTCTCACACAAGCACACATGGCTGTGTCCATGAGAAGAGTCTACATTCAAACCAAGACACTCTCATCCACCACCCTCATGCAGGAACATGGAGAGGCAAGGAGAGATGCAGCCAGGGAGGCGAGGAGACCATGTGGAATGGCCACGGAGGGAGAGGGGCTGGGATCAGGGCTGGGGTGAACAGGCAGCACCAGGACAGGGGATAAGTGATGGACACACTGAGAGGGAATGGGGTTTGGAAGAGCAGGGCATTATGAATGAGGGAGGGGATGTGATCTCAGATAACAGGGCCAGACTAAGGGGAAAAAGAGCTAGAACTGTTTAGATGGAAAATGAAAGAGAGAAAAAGGAGCTCCAAAATCATTATGGTGAATTCCATGGGGTGGGGAGATAACCTGTTTTTGGAGCACAGGGTATAACTGCTGCCTGAGTGGGGATGCTCTCAGCAGCAGGAATGAATTGGCAAATCCACAAAGATCCTGCTCTGAGGCCAATGGAAACAGAACTGGAACTTCAGAAACAGAGTGACATGAGAGGGGTCAGCAGGGAGCAGGGACAGATGGGTGAGAGTGTCCCGACTCTCAGGTGACTGGCTGAGCCAGCAGGAATGGGCAGGAAAAGCTGCAGAGTCCAAAAGGGACNTTGAACCAACATGGGAAGGGCTGAACGAAGGGGCAGGGAAAGCTGCAGAGTCCAAAAGGGACTCCCATGGCTGGGAACTGGAGAGGGAACACATCTGGATGCTACACAACATGTCGAGGACTGCTCCTGAGCAGAGAGAGAGAGGTTCAGAGGGAGGTCAGATGGAAGTTTGATGGGACAACAGAACAAAAATCCAGGATTTAAAAAAATAACATGGTTCATTTCAGAAAAATGCAAAGGCAGCTTTTGAAAGTGCGCTTCACAGGAGGGAACTCTCAGTGCCCCCAGAATGCTGCAGAACTCCTGGACTTGTAGGAAGGGATTCAAAGATTTTGTGAATTCTAAACCCGTGGATTTTCCCAGGAGTTTTACAGCCCAGGAGTTCTCAGGAGATTTACAGCCACTGTCACTTCTTCTTACCACTTTCTAGCCAACTTAACAAACAGAACAGGATTCAACATGAAAATACCCTACTCCCAAGTACAGCAGATCAAAACAAGGCTGAAACAGAACTAGAGGGAAATAATCGTAATCTAAATTATTTTTCAAAACTGTACTACTGGAAAAACCTTAGCATGGTACACTATTTATAATTTCACATGTATGCTGATGCACTCTTTAAATAAAATAGTAAAAAATAACCCAGAAGTACTGCAGAACATACAGTGGGCAGGGCAGCTGTCACTGCATTCCCATGTCATTCCAGCTCGGTGTCCAGACAGAAAAAAAGGAAGAAAGTAATTAATAAGGAGGGCAATCCCTTCAAAATGGAATCTGAGGGCCTTTACTGCTTAAAAAGTCCACTGTTCTGAACACCTTGTGAAGATGTTCCCTAAACAACCCCTGAACCCAACCCAGGCCAGCCCTGCTGCACTGGGACCTTCCACCCCTCACACAGGGACACAATGGGACTTGTAACCCCTCACACATAGATATGCCACCCCTCACACAGGGACACAAAGGGACTTGCCAGCTCTCACATTGGGACCTGCCAACCCCTGCACAGGGACACACGGGGACCTGCCATCCCTCACACAGGGACACAGGGGGACCTGCCATCTATAACACAGGGACCTGACACCTCACACATTGACACAAAGGGACCTGCCAGCCCTCATATAGGGACACAGGGGGACCTGCCATCCCTCCCATAGGGACCTGCCAATCTTCACATAGGGAAACACTGGGACCTGCCACCCCTCACACAGGGACACACTGGGACATGTCATCCCTGACACGGGGATCAGACAGCCCCTGGAAAGAATCACAGGGACATGCCACCCCTCAGGCAGAGACACAGGGGGACCTGCCACCCCTCACACAGGTCCTGCTGTCCCTTCTCAGACTGGGACTTGCCGTTCCTCACAGTCTGGCCTTGCCGTCCCTCACACTCTGGCCTTGCTGTGTCTCCCTGGGAATTCCCTCAGCCTCTCTTCCCAGAACACACTAACACGCTTTAACCACAGCCTCAATTTCTGCCTTTGAGCTAAAATGTTCTGAATGCCTCAAATACTGAACTTCAGGAAAGCCTTCTGCAGGTACTGAGGCACCGGGAGCAGCCCAGCTTTAGCAGAGTCTGCAAGATCTCTCTTCCCTGAGGCTCCCAGGGGTTTGTGGCCATGTGTGAGAGGAACAGGGTCCATTACACTTGTTTTGTTATTCCTTCCATAAACTCTGATGTGTTTTGAAGCTGTGCTTATTGTGTAAGTGCAAATATTTAACCAATAGTATAGGGCAGTTCTATAGGGACATCCTTCCTCTGNGTTCCCACCTACACATAAATACAACACAGATTCAATTCAAAGCTTTTACACTGCACCCACAGATGTGTGTGTGTAAAAGTGCAGGAACCAATTTTGTAACCATATGTCTAATAATTCAGTACACAAAGCCTTGTGGGGGCTACTTGGAAAGCTTATATAATTCAGCTCATGTTGTTTTAAAGAAATCAGTAATCAAGAGGTTAAGATCCAAAGAGGAAAAAGGCAACTTTTTCACCCTCTAACTTTTCATCTTAATGAGAACATATGATTACACATGCTGCAAGCAGTTCAATGGAGATCAGGCTCCAAGGCAACTCGTGGGCAGGGAGACAGGCCAGGATGTTCAGAAAACAGAAAACCAGACCAACATGCTAATGCTGCTTTTTGTTTTCTACACATTCAGCCTGCTTTGGAGGGGTGTCCATCTCCAGGGATGTTACCAGAGTTTACGGAGAGTCATGCAAACCCAACTGAATGAGAGCTGCAAACACAGGGCACGTGTTAGGGGTTAGTAAAAGGCCAAATGCAAACAGATCTTCGCCTTTTGTATTAGTAACAGAAATACAACTGTCACTCAAGCTTGTGTGACTTCTAACCATGGGAATTCCCGGCCAGTTACAACGGTCCCAGTTCAAAAGCTGGCCCTTTCCCCAAATACAGCACAACCCCTCCGTGACACAGGCATAGCTTACAATTGTCCTGGATTGCCTGGGCCTGGGCCAGCAGTGCCCAGGGGATCCCGAGGTGTGGGGGCACCGCTGTGGGAGCGCCCACCCCGCAAGGTGGCACCTGCAGCCCCTCTCGGGGGCACCCCCCTCCTGCACCACGGGCAGCACAGAGGGGCCACCGGGGGAGGGAGGGCAGGGGGACAGACATGGAAAGGGAGAAGAGGAAAAGAGAAGGTTGGGGAGAGGAGAGAGAAACAACAATCAATTAATGATCTTGACCCAATGCACTCATACAACCACAAGACAAGTCAGAACTGTTCCTCTGCCTCATCTCCCCTGTTATTGTTCCATCCTAAAGCTGCAGCTGCTGGTGAAGACAGAAATACAAAAAATACCAGACCAGGATTTCACTCAAATCCCACAGGCAAAATCTCTCATGTACCTTCTCCCTTCCTCCAGGATATTTTGCACAATCATGGTCGTTTTCATCACATTCAAATTCAACAGAAAAAATACATTTCATAAAGGTCTTCCATTTTCATTTCTCAGGGGAAACCTTATTTTTATCTCCAAGTTTGCCATATCCTGAGATCAAACTTTTCCTGAATTGGACAATGATCTGTTATTTCTAGAGAGATATTGCAGCTTGAGTTTTGCAGATTCCCCACTCCACTGTTGGAGCAGCAGAGTCCTGCCAGCCCCATCTAGCACACAGAAAGGTTCGACAGATGGAACTGTCTCTGAGGTGCCACATAGCACCTTTGCAGCGTGTGTGTGTTATATAAGCAGGCAAGGAACTTGTTCAGCAACAGTTCACCTTCTAAATATTACTACTAAAAGAAAGAAACACTGAGCTCCCAATCTTCCCCCCAGGGAGCAGCTCAGAGTGGCAGCCCCAGCTATTCCTGTCTCTTGCTTGAGACAGGTTTGCTTTTATCTTGCCTTTTTTTTATCTTTTCTTAGTTTAAACTTACTTGTTTAATTCTGAGTTTCTTCCCACTACACCTCTGAATAATTCCCAGTTTTCCCTTTCTCAGACCCACGATGGAAATCCAGCAAGGGGGAGACTTCTGAGACCCTCCCTGCACATTGCAGTGAACCAGGAGTTTATCAGGTCCTGTGATTAACTCCCTATTTCTGCCCTAAGTGCCCTTCCAGCTTGTCCCAGAGTTTTCAAAACACAGTTACCAATGTCAGAATATTCACAGTGCACAAATCCCATCAGTGCACAATCACTGGGGTCTTCATACAGACATATGCACAATTATAAAGAGGAAAGATTTGGAGTATTTCCTCCAGAAAATCTCCCTCCCCCAAAGCCTACCAGGTTCTCCCACATACCTTCCTGAAAAGAATGGAATATTTCCCCTTGGGTCCCATTTCCTAATAGAAGGGACTGGAAGAGTCTGCCTTTGGCAGAAAACTGGAACCTTTGGGAAGTGACTTTGATATTTCATGTTGCCACTTCCCTCAGCCCTGTGCACAGGGATTTCCAGACTCCAAGTCCTCAAGACCTGCTGATTTCGGACTCAGATTTCCCTGAATGGTGACAGTGCAGGACTGGGACACTTTCCATTTCACCTGCCTCCACTGACTGTCACCTTGGATCTTTGGGAGTGCAAGGAAGAGCCAGCCCTGCATGTCAGGAAGTTTGTCGTGGTCAGACAACCCTTCTCTAGCTGCTACTCAGAAAAGATGGAATCTGGCACAGCTACAAAGTTCCAATATTCCCAATTTCCAGGTCTTAGGAGAGAGGTCAGCTCTCCCCTGAGGCACTCGGGACTGGGAGTGCCAATATTCCACATATTGTACAACTGGGCCAGGACCTGCATGAGCCAACACATTAATCCCACCTTACTGCACCCCAAACCCAGCACCTCTCCCAGCTGAGGGCCCTGCCCAAGCACAACACCCTCAGAACCCACAGTTGTGCCAACACTTCACCATAAAACTGCTGCTGCTTTCACTGGAAATTCTTGCTATTTTGATCACTGCTATGAAGAAAGGGAAGTGAATTGCTCTTTGCCTAAGAAGTAACACAGGAATATTATGGGACCTGTTGAGAAATTCCAAACACCAAAGGTGTGATCCTACAAAGCAGCTGTAACTGAAAAAGGACATGTAGAATGTGCACAGCAGCTGTGGCTCAGGCAGAAAAGGTGGAAAGGACAGTTACAAAGATCTATTTTTAACCTATTTCAACACAAAGTACTAAGCTGCTGATTACACAGAGACAGCAAGAAGAGAAAAAGATAAGGAGAATGTTAAAACCTTGCTTTTTACTCTCTTCAGTCCAGAACCTGGGGGTACCATATGGGCTGAATTAATCCTTTACCATTGTAATAATGGCACTTGTTATTTCACACGTAATAACAATTTAGCAATATTCACCCAAATTAATTAATTTCCTTTTTTAACTCAGTCTTCAAATATTCATGTTTACTAGATGACAAACTATGCCTTTTCATAGAAAAATAAAGGAATAAATTCTATATGAAAAAAGAGAAAATGGAAAGAGATTCTTAAAAAGGGGGAAATGTTACAATTCAACATTTTAATTTAAAAAATCACCAACCCTCCTGCAGCATGTTATTGTTAAAACATTGTGATAAAAAAGGGGTGCAACGTTTTTCTTCTCACTTTCACATGCCACACTCAGTCTGTGGGACATACCTCTCCTCTACTGAAACTTCCTTGAGCTGCTGGTGGGGCTTTGTGCCTTCCATCTCTCGGATGCTCACGGCATAGATCTTCGTGGTATAGTCAATGGCTTTTTCTCTTGCCACATCACTGTCATAACCTTAGAAAAACAAACAGAAAATAAAAGTGACTACCCTTGGAACAGTAGAGAACAGCATCTGCACCAGTAAAAGGAAGGAAGGAAGCCATACCAAGCCCTCCTTACACCAAAATTTAGCACAGCAAAGCTGTTAAAGCCACTTCAAGTTAAAGCCCTGTGTGAGTGTCTGTGCAGAGAAGACCAAGTGCCCTCCCTCTCACCTCCATCCTCCTCAGCATCCGTGTCGGACTCCTCGCTATCCACCAGCTTGCTCTCCTGGATGCCCAGGAACTCCCTGGTCCAGATCATGAGGGCAGTGTCAGCTCCCCCCACGGTGAGCAGCACCGAGTCGTTGTGCAGCCACTGCACGTTGGTCACCTGGGCACTGTGCCCCACGTACTTCTTGAACTTGGCATGCTGGCCCTGCACAGAGAGGTGCCCGTCAGCAGAGTGGGCATAGCCCTCCTTCAGGCCCTTTCTAGCCACAGAAACAATGCACTTCTTACCTTCACTGGGTATGAAAAGAGCTTCACAAACCCGAAGTCATCCCCTGTGGCCAGGAGGGTCCTGTCCTTGGTCAGACTGGCCGCGTTGACCACGGTGACATCGCTGTGCATGGGCCAGATCCCTTCACACGTGGGGCCAAGGACACACGTCCACGTGTCCCACTCGATCTTCTCTATCTGCAATCACAATTTCCCTAGAAGAACTCCTCTTACTTCACACATACCAAATACAAACTAGTTTCAGGGGTGTGATATGAATTTAAATGTTTTCAGTTTTTAAGAAACTGCCCACTGTGTGTTTGTATTTACATTTACATTTGTATTTATACAGATACTGTGTATCTTCACCAAAGGCTTAGCACTTCAAACACTGCCACTTCCCCGAGGCAGAGCAAAACAGGGACACAAATCTCCCTGAATATTTTCTGAGGTGTTAAACACTGGAGATTTTGTAGCAGAATTACTTGTCACAAATAATCACCATCAGGAGCGGCCAGGTCACGCTGTTTGGAGATGGTTTATAGCCTGATTGCAGCTGACTACACAGAAACAGGCCACTTCAGGGGAGGGACTATGGCAAGGGACTGCCAATAAATCAACAAAGGTAAATTCAGAGATACAAACAGAAACCTGCACTCCACCATTTACAAGTGCTAGGAAACACACTGTGGAATGAGTAAATAATTCTAATTCTAACCACTGCAAATACAGCATCATAAAAGGACAAAAAACACCACTTGATGACAATTCTTAAAATTAACTTTCACAGTAAAAAAACCCAGTCAATGTAATTGGTACCTCAGCAATTCTTATAATGTGTCTTTTCCCCCTCGGTGCTTCAAAAAATAGTTGTTCTTTGGCACCAGAATTGACTTGCAATAACTTTCCTGGATATAAAATGAGAGATTATTACGAATCTTATTAATTATTATAACTATTATGTACTTTTGATTGAGCAAAGAGATTTCTGGGGGTAAGTTAAAAAATTCCCCTCCAGGGAATTATTCACTGCAGAAGTAAGACAGATGCTGAAAATCAGTCTCCTAAGGACCCTTTACTCCTGGTTCACTGAAGAAGTAGTATTTTAAATACCATTCAATATCCTTAAAAAGTTACTGTTGTGCAGCAAATCAGTTTCTGCTGATAGGAAATACTCTGCTTGTGTTTCATCATCACGCTAATGGAAGTGAAAAATAAACACCTGTGCTAATAATTGTCATTAAAATTATACAAGTCAGCTTTGCCAACAGTCACAGCACTGTCAGCTCCTGCCTCCCTCAGTGCCCCACTGGCACCAAACTGCCCTTGGTGGGGAGCTTTCCATGTGGTGTTACTGCCAGTGATCCCACACCACGATTTGGGACACACGGGGTGGGGAGCAGAACCCAGACACACAGGTGGTCCCACGTTAGCTCTGGGAAGGCTTATTGCCATGAGCTCATTAATGATCCTGCTGGACTTAATTAGCTGTGACAGGCAGGCTCTCTGCCATCCCAGTGAGTGCCAGGCAGTGCCCAGCAGAGAGAGGGAACTGGACACCACCCAGTGTAAGTGCACTGGCCCCACACGGTGCTCCATGGGGCTGCAGCTGCCCTGAGCCCCCTCACTGCCCATCCCCTGGGCACTGCCAGCAGAACTCTGGCAGTCACACACGTCACCTCTGGAGTCCCAGTCGATGTGGGTGATGTAGCTGGAGGCACCTTTGCAAATGCCAACTCTTTTGCTGGTAAGCACATTGTAAATATCCACAAAGTTATCGTGGGAGGCCACAGCCAGGTACTTTCCCGACTCTGTGAAGAGGAGACACTGAGGTTACTAAAACCTTATTAAATCTAATTCCTATTGTTACTGATTTACACTGCTGTAGTGCACCCAAACCCACCAGTCACGGTGCCCATTACAGCACACAACCACATGGAATTGTGAAGTATTTAATGCATGGAGCACACACAAAGCCAGTCCTCCTTGGGAACATCCAGCCTTGCTGGAGAACAAACCCCAGCATACACCCTCCCCCCCCAACACCACCTTCTCAGTTGGCTGTACCTCGTGAAAACTTTATGTCCGAGATCATCTCCTTCCTGTGGTGAAAGGAGACCATGTCCTCCACAGTGTCAGCATTGACCACCAGGAAGCTGCCATCGTTCAGCCCCACGGCCAGGGCTTTCCCATCGGGGGAGAAGGCACAGCAGCGCCCACCTGCCAAGGGAGCAGAGCAGGTGGGACAGCCAGCAGTCAGACACAGCTCAAAATAGATTTGTTACTTATTAGAACATGTTATAGAGGGCTAGGATTAATGCTGTGCCACAGGGGAATGTGCTCTCTGTACAGGGGGTTCTTGAGCTGACAGTGCTGACCTGATCCCTTCTTGAAATGGGTTTATGTGCAAGTATCACCTTCCAGCTGTGTTCTAAACACACCAGTGACAGAAATAAAACAAAATAAAACCCCGAAACACATATGAAAGGGAAATTCAGATGGAAAAATCAAACTCATTAGGGGCAGTGTAACTACATGGCTTTCAGAGATACCACACTTGAAAACTCCTTCTTTATAAGACTGAATAATGGTTCCTTCCAGTGGAGCACATTTAAAACAGGTGTACTTCCTCCATTTATTTTTTTGCCTCAGCATTATTTCTGACCATACTCTCTCCTACAACTATCCTCACCCACCCCGGAGTTCTCCTCTCCAAACCAATTAATTGTGTTTTCCCTCAGCCAGAGTTCCTGTGCTCTGCATCTGTCACTGAAAATGAACAATATAAAATTTCCTGAAGGATATCAATGAGCAAACAAACCAAGAGAAAGCAGCATTTCAACATAGCTCATCTAATTTTACACAGAGGAGAGAGCAGGAAAGCTGTAATGCTGGCCTTAGGTATTCCTGGGAAGGAAAAGGATTCTGAGGTCAACTCATTCCCCTTGAAACCAGAGGAAAGGAGATTAAAGTTCATTTTACTATTATTCATTACCATAGATTACAGTCCTTTTCCTTTCCACCCTTTTCACCAACTTGACACATGCCAAAGGCAGTTCATTTCCTGTGTTTCTGATTCCTTAATGACCATGCCCTCTCCCTGCCCACTGAAGGGCTGTGGTGCCCCGGGAGCAGGAGTGCCCTGTGACAGGCCATGTGTGTGACAGGCAGGGGACAGGTACCTTTCTTGAGCTTCCTGACAGCCAGCATGCGGTGCTGGGAGTGCCCTGGGACAGGCCCTGTGTGTGACAGGCTGGGGACAGGTACCTTTCTTGAGCTTCCTGACGGCCAGCATGCGGTGCTGGGAGTGCCCTGGGACAGGCCCTGTGTGTGACAGGCAGGGGACAGGTACCTTTCTTGAGCTTCCTGACGGCCAGCATGCGGTGCTGGGAGGAGAGCTCCCAGATGCGCAGGGTCTTGTCGTCGCTCACCGTGGCACACACGGGCAGCAGGGGATGGGCAGCCAGGCCCCACACCTCTCCCTCCATGTGGCCCTGAGGAAACCATCACACAAGAGAAGGGAATCACCTGGGGCTCTGGGATGTGCTCCAACACCCGCCCTGCTCGCTGACAAGTCCCAGGCAGCAAGGCTTTCACCATCTCCCCAAAGCTGTCCCAGTTCAAACAGCCTGAACACCTGCTGTTCCCTCTGGCAACTACCTAGAGCACTCTTCCAGTCTTAGTTCTAATTCCTGTTCTTCCAACATTCTCTTTGCCAGATTGGAAATGTCCATGAAACAGTCATGCCCCAAACAGGATCCTGAAGCCCTAATATCTGTCTTCAGGGTGTATGTCATTTTTTACATCCTGAAGAGCTTGTTTGCCCAGAACAGTCAGACTTAGTTCTTTTAATCTTTCCCCACACTATCAGTTTTCCAACTTGTTCATCACTCTTCCTGCTTTTTCCCAGATTTCCTTCAGCTTGTATACATCTTCTGGCACTGTGTCAAGGTTAAATCATTTCTTCCTACTCTCACTCTGGATTATAGTGCATGAGTTCAATGATTTATAAAATATAACTTCACACACCTAGACTAGTAAGGCTGTCTTGCAGGCAAGACAAACTTGAAGGATTACTTCAAGTGATCAGAACTAACCAAAGAAAATACCAAAGAAAAGGTGTTTTTGTAAAAAACAATGTTAGTCAGTTATAGAAAGCAAAAGGCAAAAACCTGACAAATTGTAACTCAGTAAACTGCTGGGGTTATGAAAGGCACTGAACTAAGGGAAAATCTCACAGTGTCTTGTGTTCCCACAGGGATTAGTTTGGGATGGAAGATGCCCACAGTACCTGGACAAGCAGAGTCATGGGCCCACTTTTATCGATTTCAAGGATCTCTCCATTCTTTGTTCCCACCAGGATGTGCCCGTGTCCCAGGCTGATGGCTCGGATAGAGGGGTTGTCCTCTAAAAGTAAACCTGAACAATGCAAAGATATTAATGCCATGTTTTTATTGGGAAATCCAGAAGAGCCTCATATCCTCTAGAGTTTATATACAATTAAATCTGTTTCAAATCATGATGAGATACACAAACTGCTGAAATCCTTACTAGAACACACTGAACAAGCCATACCTTTGGAACTGGCAGATAGTGCTGCTCTTTTAATAGCATATGTCTTCAGACACCTCTCAAACATATCATCCCAAAGGGCCACAATCCCATCTTTTCCACCAGTTACAAAGCCCTGTGCAATACAGAGGGAAAGCACACACAAATGTCAGAACTCATATGGTGAGATTGAAAACATGTCCAAAGGCACAGAAAAGTCCCCCCTGCATTTTACTCATGTGTGAAACTAAAAATACTGGAGTCTGTACCTTGGAGGGGAAAAACACAAGGGGACAAGATTTAGAATTGCTTTTCTAGGGTTATAAAGATTTAAAAGCACACAGAACCCACACAGTTGGAAGCAGTAATGCTGGGCCTTGATGTTTATATGCATGTGGAAACAAACTATGGAAAAATATGTATTTGATCCTTAGAAGAGGCAGTAGTTGGAATAATGGCTTCTCAAGTTATTCCAAGTTCAATGGACTCAGCAGATGCTTCAACCTGGGTTCTAAAAATGCATTAGGGACCAGTTCTTAGATTAATTCCCTTGGTAGACTGTCTGTGCCAGTGAATGTAAAACAGCATAAATAACGAACCAACAAGAAAGTCAGTGAAGAGGATGTTCAGTGCCAAGATCAAACAGAAAAATTGATGGGAAAGCTGGGAACAATCAATTAGGGCCAGAAGGGACTGAGCCACGGGGATCTTAATTGACCTTGATGTATAAAAACGATAATAGCTAACACTGTTCTCATGCTATACCTCTACAGCTGAAACTACAACCTCAGAAAGGACATTATCTTACCAACATCTTCAAATTGCCACAGGCAAAACTTTGTCCTAAGCTCATTTACGTGATGCCCATAACCCCTTTTGCCATAGCTCCTGTCAGAGCTGTACTGATGCAGCTGAAGGACTACCCAAGTACCTTATCCAGGGCGTGCATGGCAAACACGGGCCCGTCGTGTGCTTTCACTGTCCTCAGCAGCAGGGTGTCCTTCCAGATGTAGATGTCCCCGGTGGCAGCCCCCGAGAACACCAGGTCCTCCCCACGCCCGTAGGACACGCTCATCATCGTCTCCAGCTTCCCTGCCGAGCCAAACGTGCCTCGCCTGGAGGTGAAACCTCCGCCTGCACCGGGAACAACGGGCTGTTGTACCAACAGTGCTGCAAATATCCCAGCCCACCACCTCCTGGTGGCAGTGGACAAAGGGAAAAGCACAAGCAGAGCGAGCCAGGCCAGGAATGACAGCTCTGGAGCAGCACAGACTCCAGTTTTCAGATTGTCTTTCCAAGCAAGGGATAAATTGGGGGGAACAGTGCAAAAAGAACTAATACAATGGCTGGCAGAGTATTTGTTCCAAGTCACTTCTCTGTAGGTGATCACGACTAGAGGACTGTTTTGTCCCCTGGTAACCTGACACTTCGACAGCAGCTTTGCAGAGTAAATAGGAGGATTTGGTGCTCCTCTGGTTGTGAGGGAAGCAAACTGCCATGCCCCACTTTGGTTCAGGAGCAGAGGTGGCCACAAGGCCCATGAATGAATGGTTACAGACAAGAGCACTCATGCAGCCCCCAAACTGCCCTGGCAGTGGGGCCCTGTGTCAGGGCAGTGCTCACACAATGCTGGGTGCCACTGCAGCCACCCCCTGCCCCACAGACATCTCTGAGTGTTTCTTCACTCTGAATCTGAGAGCACCTGAACCACTTGAATGCTTAAAACACAGTACAAGGCAGGAAGCTCTCAAAACTCCCTCATTTTGAGCTGTCTTGAAGTCTATTTTTAGCTGCCCTTGCGCTGAGTTTTACACACAGAAGATGCTCTCTGAGATCTCTATACTCAGTACTTGTGCCATGTGTGCACAATTAGAAGTGTGAAGAAGTTTTAATGAGGAATGAAAAATCCACTCCTGAATTAAAAATACCCTCAGTCACAATCCAGCCTTGTGGCCTTTCTCAGTCTGACAGAACAGCCTGAATATTCCCCTTAGTGTTTTGTAGAATCTTACCCTACTTTTAAATACTGGCGAACTCATTTTCATTTGTCACTATGTAGAAAAGCAAACTCTTGTGTTGTACAACAGATATATTACCTTGATGTCTTGATTCTTGTGAAACCATATCATGATTTTTTGGCTCCTGGATAGAACACAAGTTCTGTAAACTTTTCACAGCAGGGCCATCATGTCTGGGTGAATTCAGGGCTGCCTGTTTCCTGGGAGCCCAGGATGCTTGTGCAGGAGAATTCCTTAACAGTGTGATTGGAGTTTCAACACAATGCCCTGGAAATTCTTTTCACCCCTTCAGCATTTTGGTAACTGGAAAACTGCTTTACAAACAAAGCAAACTCCTAAACTGAGAACGTGATGTTCCTGTATTAAAAACACACACATTCTCATATAAATGAAATATAAAACACCCAATACAGCACCTGTTTGCTGCCAAAACTTGATGTGCTTCATCCCAACTGTGACCAGTTTGTCGACGTGGTGTGGATTACACTTCACTACAAATATTTTATCTTTATGGCCCCTGCAATTAAGATAAAAAGTGGAAAAAAACATGATAAGAGATGACTTAACATTTCAAACTAATTAAATCATTAAGATAAATCATTTCCCCATCTAGCAAAAAGCAGAGAGCCATGTTTCTAATCCACAAGGGTTTAGCCCTGAAATTTTGCCCCACAGAGGAGCAGGATGAAATTGAGCATAACCCATAAGGGAATCAGAGCCCAGAAACATGGGGAGTAAAAACCTGGTCTCCTCCTGGATCTCAGTTTGAGTCATAATGAAGAAGCAGGAAACAAAGGGCAAGGCAATTAAGAGAAGGCTTAAAGGTCAACATAAATATTTAAATGGATGAGAACTCAACTAATAAACATGCAAAAAATCCTCTGACAAGAAGAATGAGGGAGTGTTTAATCTATTGTGCTTCAAGATGAAAAATAAAGTATCAAATTATAAAAATATAATTTAGGAAACAGTTCCTTCAGCAGCAGCACAGACACTGTCAGGTTTAGTGCTCTGGTAACCAAAGCTATGCTTGTTGATATAAGTATTTATGGACATCAAGGACTTTCAATATCCACTGGCAGGTTTTGTCCCCTCACAGTGTCACTTCTGCCCAACAGCAGCAGCTGGAAAGTCAAGTGGTTCTGGAGCCCTTCGTGGGGACAGGACCTTCCTTCACAGGGTCAGTCTGGATGCAAACCAGCCCTGGACACCTTTGACATCAACATGTGGTCACTTCCAACTCACTCCACAGGGATTTTAGTGAAACTACACAGGAGACTGTAGGGCCAAGGCAGGGCAACAAGCTGTACAGTTTCTCTCTGAAGCAATTAGAGTGAATAACTGAGAACATGTCCTGAATGTTGCAACAAGAAAACCGAGAGCTCATCCTGAAATGAGCCATCCTAAAAAGAATCAGCAAGAAGAATATTCATAAAAAATAAATATGACTGCAGAATAAACAGAATGAATGTTTGTACACAGTGAATGACACTCAGTTTTCAGGCCTCTCTGAGCCTACATGACTGCAAGGAGATGTCCCTGTATTCCTGGGTGTGAGTGCCATGTGAGGGTCATGTGTTCTCTCTTGGTTTTTCTGTCTCTCTTTCTATGACCTACTGTGAGTACCAGAAGACAAAACCAATAGTTTGAACTGGAACACTTTGGAAGATAGATTATTATTTTCTGCTCTTTGTGAGGAGCCTGCACATTTCCCAGATAACAGATTAGCAATAGCAGCAGGTCCACTGGGTACACACAGCATTTTGTGCCGAGAGGAAGCTGAGTGCTCAATGTTCTCTGTCCTGTGAGCACCATGAGCCAGGGGGGGACACAGCTCATGCTTACCTTGTTTTTGTAAGCTTAAAGGTCAGCCTGGGAATATATAAGGTATTTCTTTTCCTGCATGTCAGGCACAATCTGTCTGGAGACAGCCAAACTGGGATTGCAGAGCGAGTGAAAATGTCATGTTTTACAGCACAGACAAGGCCGTTGCTAAGCAAACACTCCAGCACAGATTTGAAACAGGGTTTAAAACCTCCCTGCCTAATAAACTGGGTGTCTGAGACAGAACTGTGTGGCTAATAGAGATTAGAGCTAAACACAGAGTAAAACATGCATTTCTTCAGTCCTGCTACACTACTACCGGCCAGTGCTGCCATGAGGAAATCTGATTTCTTCTGCACCATGCTCCCATATCATAATGAAATAAACTGCCTTCCACAGGCACTTTTCTGCAGCTATACCAGTAAGAGCTACATGTTACATGGCTGCAGACAGCATGTGAAATTAGCTCCCTGCCTTTCTGGTACCTGTGTCCCTCACAGGAACTCAGGGCTGGTCCCTGACCTCAGAGCTGCCTTTGCTCTCTCCAGGGGTAGGACAGAAACCATGTTCTTCCACAACCTAATGCTATTGCTGCAATTCAGTACTGCAGAATAAAAGAGCAAACATGTAAACTTTAATCCAGTTCTCTTCTCAACACTGTTCCCTTCAAACCAATGCAAAGATATTGGGTTATTGGCTGAGCTCTCAGTGAGCAACTGCAAAGAGCAAAACAGCTCAGGGAAAGCTGACTCAGAAGGAAGGCAGGATCAGTAGTCCTTGAAAAGTCTGTATCAGAGGGAATGCTTTTTCTTTTTAGAGAAGTGATCTGGCTGTGTACATGGATGGAACCCAGCATGGGATCTAATGCATAAAGGAAATGACACCTGTGATGAGCTCTGCCCTGAACCAGGACATAAAACTGGGAGAAAATCCTCACTGAACCTGCAAATCCTTAAATGAGCTCTGTATCAGTGAGGCCATCCTGACAGACAGGCCAGGGAACTCCTGACAGAAATGGTCCATGGGATTTCCAAACACTGAGCTGTAGATCCCAAGGGTTTTAGTCCGGGATGTTGCTGAAGGACCATTCTGTTCTCAGAGAGAGTTCTGGTTTATTGCTTCATTTATAGGAAAAATGAGGATGATGCTCCTCAGAAAAATGTAATGAGAGGGGATATTTATACCCTGTGTATTCCTACCTGGTTGTTGCCAGCTTCTCTCCTTTTTTCCAGTCCCAGAACACAATGGCATGATTGTCATCCAGCCCAACAGATGCCAAACACTTCCCATCAGCTGCACAGAAGCAATACTTGGTGTTAAAGGTGCTCAGGCTTTAGCTGAGAACTTGGCAGGCAATGAACACAATTACATTGCAAACTGCATTTCTAAGCATGTATCATAAAGCAGAAACCCCAGAACTAACAGTTGGGAGAGACTGGAGTTCAGATTCTGGGCACACCGTTGATCTTTCCAAAGGCAGCCAAAAACCATTCCTTGTGTAAATACAAGAAAGGTAGGCAGGATCAAACAAGACAAGTTCATAAAGCCCAAGTACTCTAAATTCACATCACATTTCATTGGAAATATTTCTGAGCAGATGATGCTTCTTTTCTTTTGCTGGAAATGGAGAGAGGAATTATTAGTGTATGAAATGGGTGGTTAAATTTTCATAGGCAGTGTGATGAAACTATAAATATGGTATAGAATTTAAAGGCTAAAAATAACTGCTGGCTCTTCTCTTTCACTGCAGGGAAGACACGGCACTACTGATAATGAGAGGAAGAAAAATACATAATTCAACAGTACCCAGGCATGAAATAGTGATAAACACCACCATTGTTAAACTTTTAGAGACAAACTTCCGTCCTGAAATGTTGGGAAATCTGAAAAACTAAGCCATAATTGCTGCAGTCCATGGCAAGACAACTGAACTTTACGGGGTGTAGCAGGAGCTCATTATCTGCTAATTTTTTTAATTGAAAGAAAGTTAAAGCTGGAGGGAGCAGAGCTGGGCAGAGGCTCTGAAGAGCCCTGATTTAGGAATGGTGCTGCTCACAGAAGTTAATGATGTCGAGCACTCTGGGCTTGGGCATTTTTCACTTCAAGAATACAAAGTACCAATTACTCCCAGCAGAATTACTTCACAGTTTGTAAGGCTGAATATGCTCTCCCGGTGTTCAGGGAGAGTTCTGTGAGAAGCAAGCCAAGGAGGAGAAGGGGAATTCCAGAAGGGGGAAAAGAATTTGGAGCTGAACGAAACAGGCCAGATGGAAGGAGAGTACACAAGGCAGGAAGGATGAAGCAGAAAAACAGGACAGGAAACTCAAACTGAGGTTATTAAGAATCCCAAATAAACCAACACAATTTAAACTTTATCCACTCGGAACAGGAGGGTTTATGCACTAACATACACTCCAACTAACACCCCAGTCTGGATGATAGATCAGCCACCAGAGGGCACAGGCAAACACTGCAGGAGTGAAAGCCTGCTCTGGGAATCCCAGGCCCAGAAGGGTCCTCCAGGAGGGAGCCAGCCCTGCACAGTCCCAGCAGCGACAGCCAGCAAGGGGGGGAGCTGGGGGGTTCTTTCTTTAAGCCTCAAGGAGTGCGACCTGAACCTCGTTTTGAAACAGCTGTTATTGACACTGAAAGCTCCCTCCATAGGGGCAGTGTAGCCCTGTGAGCCCACAGGGAGGTGCATATTTGCACAGCTACCTCCCCATCTGTGCCAAGAATCTGAACTGAAGCCAGCTGGGAATGCAGTTGGTGCATTATTCTTGGGATCAGGTCCCAAAGCAACACTGCAATGTTGAGTGGTCACCACATTTCAGAAGAGCTTTAACATTTTTGTACACATTTATGCCCATAGAAACGTGACCAGTTTATACTTTAGACTTTTATAGAGGGATGTGGATTCTAATATCCAGAACATTCCTCCTGGATAAAAATGTAAACCACAAAGTGTTTCTAAATATATGAGCACTTGCCCAACTAAGGGTCTTAACCAGGAGCTTTTTAACACCTCTGCACACAATGTCAAGTAAACCACCTTTATCCATTTTCCCTTCTTCTGGCACCATGTCTGCTTTCAGAGCTGGGTTACACACACAGTGGGTCACCACTTCCACATCTGAATTCCAGCTCTTGGATGGACACCAAGGCTGCTCCTCTGCTAATGGAATATGACTCAGTTCCACAGAGTCTTTGTGGAAATCAAACTTCTTTCATACAGTCCTGTCTCATAAGCGTGAACTATGTCCTTATGAGTCCTTACCACATTTCTGGAGAGGAGAATATGAAATAAATTATCTTTAATTGAAAAAGAGATTAAAAAAAGGATAGTTCAGCTAAAATCATCTCCCCCCTTTTTTTTTAATAGAAGGGAGAACAAATTTTCAAGCCCTTTTATAAAGATGCAGAAGTATCTAAGTGCCCATCATATGGAAGTGAGACAGCTTAGGGCACCCAGCTCAGAGAGACAAGTAGCAGAGAGTGCAGACAAGTGTTTGCCATACTTACTTCTGTAAACTCCCTGGAAAATGTGGGAATTGTTAACAAATGTGAAGAGTTGTGTGAGCCCAGAGATGACATTTCTGACTTGCTTCTATACTTTGAGTCACCATCCTGCCTGTTTTTAAATTCTTACAGCACTGTGTGACAGCCACCAGAATTCCAGCTGTACATTGGTGTTATCTATTAGACACCACCAAAATCAATTACTGAGCCACTGACTTTACCACAACCTATTTTTATCCAAACACTCAGCAGACTTCCATGCAAAGTTGGCACTGGATGTAATTTTACAGCTATGTAAATTAACATTTCACCCCAAGGATTGCCTTTTAATTGATCAGTTACAGAAATGTGGGTTGTGGCTTACCTGAAAAATCCAGTGCACACACTCCTCTCTGATGCTGGCCCTTGAGCAGTGACAAACATTTCAGTGTCTGGGTGTCCCAAACATGGATAGCAGCATCCCTTCCAACCTGCACCAGAGGGTTAATTGGAGCATCTGCCCACACAAGTAATGAGCACTGTCACAGCTTTAAAACCCCCCAGAGGGAACCACTTTCTCACTTTGTTTTATCTTTTTCAAGATCTATTTTCTCTGTCAGAGAAACATCAGTGGAAGGTCCCTAAAATGACACTATTCAGCACCACATTCACAGTATGAATTATCCTGATGAATGAATGTCTGTGAATACACTGAACGTGTCATATTCAGTACCTGGAATCAGTGGTGTCAAACACAAAACTGCTTGTGGCTGAGCTTTGGAAAGCTACTAATACAAAATTATGAAAATTAATGAAAGCCCCAAACCTCTGCAGACATGGATAAAACACAGTTCTGTGTTTTACAGAAGAACTCAGAGGTTCAAAGCACAAGACTGGCAGTTTTATGCTCTATAGGAATGGTTTAAGGATCACATGAGGCCACTTTGAGCTTGGCAGGGCTCAAATGAAACCCCAGACCCAAGGAAGAAGAGCATTTCCCCCAGAGCTGACAGCCCTGTAAGCCCCACCTGGCCGGTGGCCACGTAGTCCTTGAGGGGGTGGATGCTGAGGCTGAGGATGTCGTCGTCGTGGCCCAGGTAGAGCCTCTGGCTGTGCTGCTGGCGGCTGTAGACCACGGCCACGGCGGCGATGTGGTACACCACCTCCCCCGCCTGCGTGTAGAACAGGTTGTTCCGGCAGTCGTAGCCGCGGTACCTGCACCAAACACACGCCAGGCTGCTCTGGGTACTGCAACTCTGCTCACCACACTCACACACTGCTCCGTTCCCCAAGCTTCTCCTGGTTTGTTTTGCACCTGATGCCTAAATTGGCACTGGTCTCACAAAGACACTGCATCACTCACATAGACTTGTGTCCAGGAAGTGTTACAGGAATTGGGACTGAAGCAGAAATCCATCAGGCATTTTAACAAATCACAGAGGATCTCGAATAGCCAGTGTGAAATGTAATTTTATAAAAAGCAACACTGATGTAACAGTCATCAAATGGCCATAGTACTGTAACCTTCCCTTGCTCCTTAACATATAGGATCCCAGAATGGTTTGGGTTGGAAGGGACCTTAAAGCCCATCCAGTCCCACACCCTGCCATAGGCAGGGACACCTCCCACTATCCCAGGTTGCTCAGAACCCCGCCCAGCCCGGCCCTGAAATACAACTGAAAAGAGAAAAATCTATGTCTGATATTCTAAAAATCACCCACGATAACAATGGCAAACAAATGACTGCGGGTAAGCAGCAGCAGATGCTTTGCCAATGCTCTGATGTGCCCTGTGAAAGCACCCCAGCACGTTCCCCAGCAGCAATGACAAGTGTTCTCCAACATCCCCTACCCATGGATGAACTGCAGCTTCAGGCTGTCCTCAGGGGCACGCTCTCTCTTGAGGAAGGGCACTGAGTGGTTTTTCTCTTTGCTTTGCTGTTTCAGCTGAGGTAGGTCTTCTTTGTAAACCTGCAGAAGAATTCCTGAAGTTACCCACAGGGCCCTGGTTTTCTGAATGTCTGGCTGTATGAAGGAAAGGGACTGTATAAGTATGAAATTGTATATGTGCTGATGGGATGTTGGGCAGTTACAATAGTCAGGCACTACTGCTCGCAGCCTTCCAAGGACAATACTTGTGTTCTGCATGATGAACTACCCTGAGCTGAGTGGCCCAGAACAGCACCAGAGTGGACTTAGTTCTAGAAGATTCCAATGTCATTTAGTGAAAAGGAATGTAGATACTGAGTGGAAGTCTTTAAGTGTCTTGACTTCCTATGTGCTTCAGTGTCCAAGCTCAAAGCTGAGCATAAAGCATTGATTCTATGTACGGAGACAAAAACCAAAAGCACTTCAGTGATTTGCCAATGTGCCCACAATGCCAAAGTACAATTACAGCTCTATAAATACACTAAAAACACAAAATACTTTCCATTTAAACATTTCAGAAAGGCTGAAACTCTGGGGAGCTGCTAAAGATGTTTGAAGCATCTTCAGAGCTGTGGCCCCAAACAAAATCCACTATAAAGCTGAAATGTAGCTTTATTGTTTGCTTTCTGGGTCTCTTGGACAAATGGACAAGGAAATTGCCATTCCCACAGAAATCTACCCGAGTGCCAACACAGAACACTGGATTTTTGAAAGAAAAGTGTTCATAGAAAAAACAGAGCTTTGGAAATTGAAAGCACACAGAGCATTAGCATACTGTGCCTGTCACTGTGTATGTATTTTATCTGGAATGCTCTCACCCCTCTGCTCTTGCTCCTCAGTGCAAAGAAAACAGGAGCACCATTATCTGATGCACCTCAAAATCTAGAATCCTCTATGCTGTTCAGCCATGACATTCAAAAAACCCACCCAAACCCCAGTTGTCAAAATAAGATTAATGGTTTTGTTTGCACGTGCTTTTGTCAATTATTTCCTAAAAAAAAAATGCCAAGTGCAGCTTCTCCTTGGGGCTGTCTCACAGTTCCTATGTAAGATGCTGTTTTACATTGCTTCTGGCTTTTCCATGCATTAACCTGCCTGAATGATGCTGTTTAACTGCCTACAAGTATCTCTTCCCTTTTAGTTTTTCAACCCAGACGTCCTTTTTGACACACAGACAGCGTGGAGGAGGATGCTGTTTGATTTGAATACAGATGGAAAAACCAGGAGAAGGAGGAGGGGGAGGACAGGACAAGCCCTGTAGGGAGACTTGGAGTCAGAGGGGAGGGAGAAAATTTGACAAAACCCTCTGTTTCATTTGCCAAATGTGATTGATTTCCATAATAATCAGGTGAATGAAGCTGTTAATAGAAGGACCTGCAAAACTTACTGAAGAATCCAGGAAATGAGGTGAAATGACAAAGGATGCTTTGGCTAATGCATGGGACATTACAGCTGGATTTTCCATGGTCTAAAAAACAGCCCCATGCCAGCCATTAAATCCCTCAAACAAACCCAGACTGAGCTCAGTTTGCATTTCACACATTTCTTACAAGATCCCAGTCCTGCTCTGAGGAATTTCTGACCTTTCTCCACTGCCACTGAGAGGTGACAGTGCAAGGTGACAACTAACATCCCATTCACGACAGCAGCTCCTGAAAATCAGGTTCCACTGGATTGTAAATAGAAGCCAAAGGCACAGAATGGTTTGGGGTGGAAGGGACCTTAGAGATCACCTAGTTCCAACCCTCCAAGCCCGTTGAAATTCTTGTCTCCAAACCCTTCTGGATTCTCCCCCCAGCTGAAGCAAACTCTGGGTTTAACACATCAGTTGCACAATGTGCTGAATGCCAGCTAGGTGAGTCTGATGAACCAGCAGCCATGGTCCTTACTGAGTACACTATCCATACAGTATAACCTGGCAGGAGGCTGGCAGGGTGTTCCTGCAGGCTCACCTGGCGATCGTAGTTGATTTGAGCCTCCTGCTCGATGTCCGAATCCAGCTCGGGCACGTCGGAGAGGTCGGAGTCCGACTCCTCACTGTAGGAATCCACACCACCCTCTGCTTTGGAAACAAAACCGACCCACACGCTGAGCACACGGCATGCCAAGGGGGCAGGATGGGATGCTTTGGGAGAATTTAGACTATGGGTAAGCTCTGTTCAGGAACGCTGGGCGCTGAGGCAGCTTGTTAAGGTCACAGGGGCTGTCTGGATGTGTCGGGTTTCATTCCCGTCCCTCCCGCTTCCTTGCCCGGGCCCGAAGGTGGCAGAGGGAAACACAATTACTGAGCTGTTACTGGTACAGTTCCAGCACCAGAGAACTCTGCTTTCTTAACAGGCTCTGGAGTGCAAACACACAGAAGTGGCAAACAAAAACTGCCAGCGAACACTCTGTGTGTTTAAAGTAATTGCTGTAACAGGGTACTCTACCAAACCGCACTTATGGAGTGAAACTCTGCCTTTTTGCTGCAGGGAATCCAGATTTTAGCAACTGTCACTATGCAGTTCATATGGCTTTGGTAGGATATCGTAAGTATGAATATAACAAGAGAAAATCTAAAGTACAGCTAACCACAGAAATAAGAGAGATTGCACTGCAAAATAAAATTAAACCATTCAACACAGGCAGTCAGATTTCTGAATGCAACTTACATGGCTAAGCTTGAAAATTTAATTATCTAGTCCCTCCAAATGTGTTCTTTTGCATACTTTGATACACTACTTGTGTATTCCTGCATGCTTTTAAACTGCAGCAGTTTTTAATGTACCTTGCCTAAAACCAATGCTTGTCTCTGAAAATTCAAATGTCCAAACATGCTGAGCATTGGCAGTTCCAGAGAATTTGAATACAAACAAGTCCTGTTAATTCAATGAAAGCTTTTCCACCAGTGCTGCACTCTGTGCTGATTTTATTTGAGAAATCCTTCAGCAGAGAGCCTGTTTACCTCGTGGAGAGGCTTCCAGGATGCCGTTTGTGATCCCTTCTGGAACAAAGCGCCACTGGAACACCGAGTGGTCAGCACCTCCTGTGCTCAAAACCCACTGGAAGTCATGGGACCAGCGGACATTGGTGACATGTGCCGAATGGCCAACGTATTTCCTGAATTTAGCTCCTGAAAAACAGCAACACAACTGCTGGCATGCAAGAACAAAGGGCAGCATCACTACTAAAGTCAGGCTGCTGATGGAAACACAGACTAAGTACACTGGTGGAAAATGAAAACAAAATACCCAAACACCTCATTTGATATTCTGATATAGAAGTAATTACAATATAAAAATAAATTACATTAAAATAATACGAACAATACCTCCAGTTTCCAGAGAAGTACTCAAACCTTGGCAGGAAGTACCAGACACCCCCAAGGTTTAATTTCCCCCTTTCTGGCCATGACTGCCAGTGTGAACCCTACATGTGTTACAGCCTGTCCTATAAACACAAATATTGAAAATACACTGATGTGATCTCAAATTAAACACTGAAGGCCACAGAAAGCCAAGAGGCTGTTCTATTTATGGGTGGCTTTATGCTTGGCGCAGTGCAAATCCTGAGGAAACAACCACACTCTCCACAGTTCTCAAACCAAGCACATACCCTGTATGGGCAAGAAATTGCTACAGAGGGGTTAAAGTCTCAGCTTTATGTCCCTTCATGATGACACAAATTGTGCACTTCCTCACTTGAATTAAATATAAGAATGAAAAGCCACTGTCAGAAAATACACTGCTACAGTGTGAAGGTAATATTGCATTTGTCAGCAACACAAAACACTGTCCTACCTTTCTTTAGGCATGGAAATCTGAATAACTTCACCAGCCCAAAATCATCTCCAGTCACCAGCACTGAGCTGCTGTAATTCCCATCCACAGAGTTGACATCTGTAATGTTGGTGTATTTTGGCCAAATCCCGCTCACTTCAGATCCTATCACACAGGTCCAGGAGGCCCAGTGGATTCCTTTGATCTCATCTTTGCTAGTGAGATGCTTCCCAGCTGAAAGTATGAAAGTGAATAATCAATATAATAATTTACTTTTTGGTAAACCGTTTCTTTTCATTAAGTTTATCTGTGTGTTCTGACTGGGATTAATTTTTAACCTCAATTAAGACAGTTCATAATCTTTTTAAAATTCTTAAACATTAGAAAGTGTTCTCAAGCAAGAGTAAGAGTAAATCAATCATTTATCAGTATTATTTCTACTATCAGGCTGTACCATTGAGAACCTCAGCAGTGAGAGCCGACTCACAGTTCTCCCAGTTTTAATTGTTGCATTCTAATCACTAACACACAGATCACCCATCATTTGAAGGGAGCACAACAGGGACAGAGGTGCTTTGGCAGTTACCCAGAAGTTTCACCCTGTCAAAGCTCCTATGTGTTTCTGTAAGTTCTAGCTGCAAACTTGGCTTGCAGGTGTATTTTTTATTCAAATTTGAGGTGTTCTCACCCAAGCCACCCCCAGTTTCACCCCCCATGCCACACTCACAGGGCATCTTGTAGAAGAGCCTCTCCCCCGCGCCATCATTGGTCTGCAGGAACTTGCTGTCCACAGACCAGTCGAGGTGGGTGATGAAGCTGGAGGACTTGCTGCACTCGCCGATCTTCTTGTAGCGCTGAGCCACGGCGTAGATGTCCACGGGGCCGTCGTTGGAGCCCACGGCCAGGTACGCACCATCCGGGGAGAACTTCATCTCGTGGATCACCTCCTTCCTGTCCTTGATGTGAACCACCTCCGTCATGTCCCTGCGGGCACCAAGGGGCACGTGGGCACACTGAAAACAAGGGCACTGAATAATCTCTACAACAAAACACGGATTTCACCCAACAGTCCTTTTTCTCTGAGAATCTCCCACTGCTGCCATTGGATCTAAGCATCAGAGAGAAACCACCTCCCCTGCCCACAGCACTCCTCATTCTATCCATTTGCTCTAATTAAGTACTGCCAGTACCACCAAAATGATGAAGACTCAAGTTCACTGAGAAACAGATGCATTTTGTACAGTCCTGACACACTGTACTGTTAAAAGCAGAGTCCTTCAAGGAGAATCATTCGCAGCCCAAGACAAAGATTTCTAGGAGGTGTCAGGCAATTTAGCAAACACAAGATTATCAGGAGACAAAGATTAACTTCTTTAGAAAAATACTAGTGGTTTTAAATGAATATGAACAGCCCACTTCAGTTTTGCTGAAGTCATTAAAGCGGAGCATCACAGGGGGGTTCACAGGATTTTCCCTCCCACCAGCCAGCAGTTCCAAGTGTTTTAAATATATGCTTAGCAAACACCTGGAGTAATGGTGAGGAAAGGGGTAAACTCTTCTAAGTATCAGTTAAAGCAGCCTACGCGTGCTGAAATCTGGGGCTTTGGCTGTTTCACTCTATTCATATAGGTCTTGAAAATACTTAAAAATGTCTTTGCACCACCAATTCTTTTGCCTGGAAAGTGCATGACGGGAACGAACTGCATGATGCAGGAGATCCCTCTCCACACTGTCCTCTCAATGTCTACTCCTTTTTCCCCAGTGGCCTCCTCCTCTTACCTGACTCTGAGGACAATGAAGGAGCCATCCTTCATTCCCAGTGCTAACTGGGAGCCATCGGGACTGAAGGACACGCTCCTCACGGCCTCTTCCATGTTGCAGCGAGCGATCAAGGCGTGGTCAGCGAGGCTCCACAACCTGCACCAGAGAGAGGGGAAGCAGGAGGACATGCTCCCTGAGTGCCCAGCACTTGGGTGCCATCAGGAGTAACCCCCAAGGGCCAACTCAACTGCACACCTTCTCTTAATAGTGTGTACAGGACTGAGCTCCTTTCCAACCTGGACTGCCATGGACGAGAAGAAAGCAGGATGAAGCTCAATTGCATCATCATTTGGTGTTATCTCCAGACTTCACTTACCTGGTACGACAGAATTCCCCAGGAAGAATAATAAAAGTGCAGCTTCTGCAGCCAGAGAGGGTCAGTGCAGCTCAGAGGGAAATCTGCACTGAAAGCAGCACTTGGGGAACATAAACATGCCAACCATGGGGAACACTTCCTTGTCATAACTCTGAGACCAAGCTGCATGTTCATTGTCTCATTTACATCAGTTCCAATGAAAGGAATTAACCACTAAGTTGTGCCCTAAAGGCAAATGTACCTACATTTTTGTGAAGGCAAGGAGGAAGTCTCCCAGATCACTACAAGATGGGTAATCAGATTTCAGCAGTCTGCAAGACTTAGAAATTTAAAGAACAATTAAGAGAATGCAAAAAAATGCATAGAAGACCTCTCTGAGGGTAGAGAAATTAATACCCAAGTATCTTTATTTTGAGGACAGTGTCATAAATCTAATGTATTTATAAAACCACTTTTTATAGAAACACTCCCTGACCCATGTGGATGACAATTTATGAATTATCTCAGGAAATCAGAATAAAGACAGGAACAGATGCAGTGATAGGTTATAAGGGCATGAAGATTGTACCATGTGAAAGAAGCCCAGAAGAATTTAGCTTTTACACCTGAGTGAAACAAAGGCTGGGAAGAGACAGTACTGCTCCCATAAATACACCAGTAGGAGACATAGCAAAGGGGAAAAAGTGATGCTGAAGGACCATGTTGGGCCTAGAACAAACAGCATGGATGCAGCCTGAAAGGAAGGTGAAAAAACCCCAGATGTGGGATGCTAGAACTGTTTTCCAAGACAAACCAGAATTAGGATCAAGAATGCAGCAGCCTCACAAGGCAGAAGCTGAGCCCAGTATGACAAGGAATGATCCAGGAAGGATCTGGAAAGATTTTGGAGGAAACATGAGGAGAAAATTTGTCTCCAAAATGTTGCTTCCACATAAATCACTTTGTCCAATACTCTAGAAGCCTTACTGCAATACATGGCAATGCAAGCAGAACAATCCAATTTTCTTTATAAATGCTACAACTTTTTGAATTAATGGAAGGGTAATTCCAAATAGGAGCTTTATCATTTTATAACAGCAAAGAAGAGCCTTTTGCACACATACAGGCATTTGCATAAACAACTGACAAAGTAAAAGCCTAGCTATGCTTATGAAAACAGAAAAGTATCTTTTCTGATATAATACTTATGCATGTTATTTTTTGAAAAATCAGAGAAATACACTTTTCCTGTATAAAAAGTGCACATATTTTGAAAATCAGGCAAAGACTGTTTGCACCATGCTTTGGCAACTTTCCTATGCGTTTGTTTCAGTGACCGAGTTAAAAGCCCTCACAAAACATCCTTCTATGAGTTAATATTCCACATTTTCTGTCCTGTACCCAACGGAGGAGGGTGTTTATTGGAGCACAGGCTGATTGCAGGCTCCCAGAGGACTCGCTGGGAACCCTTCCTGTGCTGCCCCTGCTGTGACAGCAGCTCCCTCTGCTCTGTGCCAGGCCACTGGCAGGGCATGGCCATGCACAAACATACATAAATGTCCAAAGGCAGTCAGGGAACACAGCCTCTGCCCAAGCTCCTCAGATGTGGGGAAGATAAGGGTGAGCTGCACTGAATATCTGCAATCAATAATTCTGGGAGCCTGCAGAGAATGGTGATTTTCCCTGTTCCTGCGGCAAGAGGCAGGGAGCAGGCAGCTCTCCTAGTTGAGATGCTTTGCTTTGGAAGTTTAAAATGCTGGGAGCCGACATTTGGCTGGGCTAGGGAAAATCTGCAGTAACCCCTTCTCATTAGGACATCTCAGACATGAGAATATCAACTGACTCACCAAACACTTTTGTTTCTGAAACAAATTTAGATTTATATTCCTTACCCACTCTTCTCTAAATAATATGATAATCAAATACTAAGAAAAATTACCCAGTGAACAGCAATACAGAAACATTCCTGTCAGTGCAATTGGAGTATTGAAAAGCAACCTGGAAGAAAATCCTTTTGGGTAGATTTTTATCGTAATGAAAATAGTTGCGTATTTCACTGGAATGTAAAAAACTCTCACTGCCTGAACTGGGATTCAAATCCCACATTCTGTAGTGTCCAAACAGCTCAAAGGGCAGGAAAATCCCTGCACGTTTGAAAGAGTAGCAATGTCCAAAGGCAGCAGGGATATCATAACTGCTCCCCCCACGATCAGAGCCATAAGAGCAGCACTAATTAAGGCTTGATGTGCACAAAGAGATCCTGCAGTGCTCCTGGAGGAGCACGAGTGGGGCCAGGCACAGTCTGAGTCAGCAGCCCCAGGTCAGAGCTGGGTTCCTCTGCTCCCCACAACAAGAAATCCAGTCTTAGTGGGGCTTACTGGCCTGAGGGCAGTGCAATGCTAATCTCAGCTTTGCAGCTCTTCCCTCAGAGCAGGCCTGCATCCTCCAGGTGGGTCTGGGCCTGTCGGTGGCACTGGGCACACACACCCAGCACAAGAGACTATTCCTGCACTGCATAAACTGAAAGGAGTAACACTCGTGTAGGAAGAAAGCACAGCTAGAGAACAACTGGCAGTTCTGGGAGTCTCACACCTGGGATTTTAACTGTGCTTAGAAAGTGCTGAAGGATGGCAGGAACAGGAAACCAGCATAAGTGAAATGACAGAAAAGAAAGGGCAAGCAATGCCAGCCGAGCAGCAAGCTTCAAGGCACAGGGGAGTGGCCATGTGGAACCTCAGGGAGCATTATTCACAAGCTGGATGTATGGTAAGGGATTGATTTTTCCCATTGAAATATGGCCAAAGGGTAGGACTCGTGTATGTTTCCAAAAGAAGTTGACTGGCAGTCTTTTGGTATTTGCCTGGGCTTGATTTAAATATATGGAATTAAATTATCTATATCAGACAAAAAGCAGTGACCATCCCTCCATCTAGTAAAAGGTTTGGAAAAACATGATAGAGGAGTTAGAAACTAGGATAGTAGGATCAGGAGAAACCCTCAAGATATTTAGGCTTGTTGCTTATTCTTAACAGAAGAAAAATATGAGATGATCTCCACTTAGATCCTCCCACCTGCTGTCCAGAACAGCAATGCACCAGTGCTTCCAGCAGAGCAGAGAAACCCAGCATGTTTGGAACACAAATGCTGATTATTGTTACATGATGTGTGGAGCCCAAATATGAAGGCTGGAGAGAAAAAGCAAAGCTGCTAAAAAAGAACACAGAGGAAATGTCATCTTGCTGGAGTGTTAACACAAGGCCAGAAAACCAACCAAGTACAAATGGATGTGCAGGTGAAGGGTGACAAACACACGAGCTCCAGCCTTACCGTACGGAGCGGTCGTCGCTGCCCGTGACTGCCAAGGGCTTCTTGGGGTGCACTGCCAGGGCCCAGAGCTCGCCCTCGCAGTGCCCCTGCATGATGAGCATGGGCTTGTCCCTCTCTCTGACCAGCACCTCGAAGATCTCGCTGTCCTGCGTCCCTGCCAGCAGCCTGTCTGCCTTCCAGCACACGCTGCGGATGGACAGCCCTGGGGGGACAGGCTGGGGTTAGTGGGGGCACAGGGCACGGGGCACCTGCAGGGGCTCCTCTGCCATGGCACGTTCTGCCACCCAGCCCTGGCTCACTGGGCCTCAGAGCACTGCTGGGAGCACTCCATCTGAGCCAGAAGGAGAGGGCTCAGGCTGGGAAACCGCTGGGTCTGACCCTGCTGCTGTGCTCCCCGAGGGATCCAGTGCTGTGCCTGGAGCACCCCCGGGAATTGACGCTAAAAAACAGCTCCATTTCACAGCACTTCAGCAGCTAAATTTTACATTAGCCAAGGCTCCTGTGCCTGAAGCTGGGTTTATTCGTTTATTCAGTACTCTACTTTTTTGGCACCTTCAAAAAAAGTGTTAATGAGGCATTTAAATGTTTTGTGCCCATGTTATTATCACACTCACTTCAGTCACAATGGATTACTACAAACAAACAAACATCCTCCCTCCCAAACCTGAAACAAACAGCATTATGCTTTGTATAACTTCTAGAGAGTTTGACCTTATTCCACAAATCTGATCCTAACTCTGGAGCTGGAATTTCACTGACCACAAGCAGGCTGAGCCATTTGATAGCATTCTCTGGCCAGCTGCCTGCAGTGTTTGTGTTTCCTGATCCAGAACACAAAAATTAAAGTTTGGATAATAGGTCTGGATGCTGTGAGATGTGAATGAATAAAAAAGCCCATTTGTCACGCAGTCAAGGTCAATCACATCATCATTTTAACATATTTTTGGAACCAAATACATAATACCATCAGCTACTGGTCACATAAATAAAATACTCTCATCTCTTGAGAAGGCCAAATTAATCTTCATTTATTTTCTTGTCCATTTCCAGCAGCTTTTAATTTTGATAATGTCACTGTGTGACTTAGCTAAATCCATCCCGAAGCTCTGACTCCCATCTCCTGGATACACACCAGTGACCACAGCAGGAATGGAATTCAGACAGAGTGGAACATGGGCACTGTTAGGTTTGGGAACACAAAGCACACCTTGGGATGTGGGAAAGGCAATGTCCTCTGGGACATATTGCACACAAAGGCAGCTGTTCTCAGGTTGGTTACTATATACCTGCATATTTCAATATAAAGCACTGAGGGAAGTGAGAGTGGAGTGGCACTGCCACAGCCAGCACTGAGGGCAGTGACAGGCAGAGGCACAGCAGACAGAAACAGCAGGAAGGCAAAGAGGAACGTGGCAGGCAGGGCTGGGAGCACAGAGAAAGAACAGACACAGGAACCCTGAAACAGGCAGAGAATGCCATTTTTTTAAGTGATGGTGACAGGGGGTATAAGTCATGCTTGGATTTCATGGCCTGCAGCCATCCCCAAGGTCCTCATTTTTTACAGCTGCAGTCAGAGCAGTAGCCCCACCACATTTTTCACAGATATACCTCCCTGTCCTTTCCCTTAGTCCCAACCAATTATCCTCATGGGCACATTATCTTTGCCTAAGCTTGGATAAAATTTTGCAGCCTTGCTTAAGGCAGTTTCTTACAATTAAAGCAGGCACTGTTGCAATGTTGCTCTTTTTTTTTGACAATCAAACATAAGCCTGAAGGATTTTAATGCCGTGAAGACAGTGTTCTGGTTTGAGTTCTGAAATCAATTAACTTCTCAATTTTTAAAAATGGTTCCAATTTTTATATAAGTCCAAATGGCAGCTCAATCCACTTTCTGCAAATTAAATTTTTTACTGCTTTTGCCAAGTGAGAAGATGGGAAAAGCCTCTCTTGACTGTCTCAGCCCCACAGGTGCTGTGACAGTGCTTGGTTCTATTCAGCTACTCTCAGCAAGATGTTCTGTGCCCTGCAGCATTTAGGACGTGGTAGGAATAATGGCATTAAGCTGCAGTCACTCCATGCCAGATGAGAATTCACCTTCAATATAACTGCAGTCAATCACTGCTCTATAATTTTTAGAAAGAATTATAAAACTGCTGTCAATGGTCTTAAGGAACTGCTCTTGTTTTCTAGAAATTCATGTTAAACATTATGATTCTGGCTGCAAAATGCCAGAAAGAATGCTGCAGAGCAAAGGGACTGCTGGTTGGGTGTGAGGGCTGAATTCCATGGGTGAACAGCCCAGCAAGGCAAGGTGCTGGGGCAGGTTGGGCTCTGTGATCTGTGGACACAGAGTGCTCTGAGCCTCAGCATTAAACCAAGGGGTGACCAGGCTTGCAGGAAGCAGGATGAGATTCAGCAGACACAAGGACCACTAATTTAAGAACATTGTCTCTCACAAATCTGCAGGTGCTACCATTCCAAATGCACTGATAGAGCATTCTCATGGTCAGCATCTTTGAGCATCGGGTTCCACAAATCTCAGTTTGCTAAATGAATAGCAACTAATTAATTAATTAGGGCTTGGCTAACTTCAGTCTCTTATCTTTAGGTGTTTAGTTCGTTTTTACTTATCTTGCATTTGCATGGTGGGGAGCACCCCTCTGTTTATACTGTGAACCCTGGAAAAGGTCAGGCTACAGCAGAGTCAGAGAAAAAGGGGAACACAGATCCAAAAATACATACAGTCTCTAAGGAAAGAACTCAGCAGCACACAGAGACATCTCTGCTTCAGATTCAATGGTGTCATAATCCATTATGGAGATGTGCAAAAGCCATTAAGGGAGCAGCTCGTTACCTTTGTATCCTTGCTCAGTCTCCCTGAGATCAATTTTAGTAATTGGCTTGAACTCAGTGTCCCACAGCCGGATGCAGCCATCTCTCCCTCCAGTGGCAAAGCCTTCCTCACAAGCATACATGCTGAAAATTCCAGCCTGTCAACCAAGGGGACAACCAGTTTTAGAGGTCCTTACAGCCCACTGAAACACACAAAGCACTTGGTTTGGAACAGGCTCTTGTTAAAGGCCAGGAGCTGTTGGGCAGCAAAGTGCTGTCCATCCCAAAAGCAAACCAGCACACACAGCTTTTATTTCAAGTGCTCCACTTTGGGGGTTTATGTAGAAATCTTTGTATCAATAACAGTGACATGGCCTGTCTGCAGAACTTCAAACCTGGTCTAGTTAATATTTATGTCAAGGACAATTAACTAACAGATGGAACACTTAAAATAAAGAGTTCCCTGGAATAAACCAAACCCAAGCAAACAAGCAATACAAATATTCTTACAGGTGCAGGGGTGACTGAGACATTCTTTCAGGAATTCAGTTCAGACATCATTTTGAATCTTAGATTTTTTTCATAGGGGAGAGCTGGGAGGAACCATAAGAGCATCAATTCTCTTTGTTGAAAACAAGTTTCTATCACCGTTTGAATTTCTTCTTTATTTTTGAAAATGCCTCATGACTGCTGACTGTGCTGAACTACCTTGGAATAGCTCAGGGAGTGCCTGCTGAGCCAGAATTTTGTCAGGAAAATCTCTCAGCTAAGAGGCAAGTTGAACTGTGCAGCAATTAATTCAGTGGAGACAAGAACTCAGGACCCAAAGTGGCCTTGTGAAATTTCTTAATAAAGTAATATTTCTATTAATTACATAGAGATTAGAAATTGGCAAAGACACTGAATATTAGCCATGGCAAATCCCATAATTTACCACATTATATACAAAGAGATTGCATTTAATCATTCCAATGCCATTAACCACAGTCATATGGCAAATACATTTGAAGTAAGACAAGAAAATCCTACTGTGCCTTTACTTCAGGAACAACAGAAAAGCAAATTTATTATATAAGACTGGTTAGAAATGTAACACCATCCTATACATTCCCCTTTTGCTCTGTAATTAGGAGAGCTCCAGATTGGGGGTGGTGGTATGTGGGTGTGTGTTATGAGGCTAATTGGAGTAAACTGCCTTTGGAGGATGGTTGGAATGCAAATTCACAGACTCAACAGGTTTGCTGTACACTGAAGCACTTGTGAAGAGTCAGTCTCCAGTGCTGGGAATTTTAGGGGTAAAGATCTATTTAAAGCCAGATAACCTGGTTACCAACTCCTTGCCAGTAAAGAGACTGTAACTGAAGCTCCTCAATGTGTAAAACTTTAGACTGAGACACTTCACTGGAGGTTCAGGTTGCTCGGTTGGACTGAGGCTACAAATCTCAGCAGTCGTGACACTGTCAGCTCAGCAGCTGTTGGCAACATGACAACCAAGTACAACCTTAACTGATGGACAGCCTCAGACACTCCTCTGACCCGAAACAGAAGCAAACCTTTGGAGCTGAGCCCTCAGGAAGGTTTTCACCCCAGTGAACGCTCCTTTCAGAAAGGGGAGTGAGAACACAACTTACACTGTGTGCTCCTTGGATCGTGCGCACCAGGTTCAGACCCTTCCACACATAGATGTCCCCGTTTAAAGCACCAGAGTAGGTGACATCTTCTTTAGCACATGCCAAGCACAGGATCGTTTGGAGATCTCCTGTCTTGCCAAATATTCCCCTCTTTGCTGTCAGTGCATTTCCGCACAGTGTCCAAAACTGTGAAATGCAAATGGCACGTTAGGAAACACTCCTGCAGGATTTCTGGTTCTAAAGGTGTTCCTTCAGTCCTATCAAAATGCCAGGTACTCCCAAAACTGCCCATTTCCAAAGGAAAGATCCAGGCAAAGGTAATAAGTTTAAACCCAGAAGTTATGGAACTGTTGAGGAGGCGAGGCACAAAGCAGCCTCACTATTGCCACACTACCCTTTCCCTCTCTCTCACTATCCTTTAGCAGAAAAATCTGGGATAAATTGTCCATATAAGTGCATGTTTTTGAAGGCAGGAATGTCCCATCTTCCTTGTCTGCAAAACTTAAAACACTGCTGAAGTGATAAAGTACTTTCTGTGAAACAATTTGTGTGCTGCAACAGACACTTGTGCCCTTCTGCAGAGCGCTGGGAGAGACGTGTCCCTCAAACACAAACACAGTTACCGAGGCACCATCTGTTCCAGGGAGACAGAAACAGCTCTGTGCCTCAAGAGTAACAGGTTCCTGCGTGTGGAAGGGGGACCTGCTTGGCTTCTACAAGGCACTAACGTTCTGCAGAGAGTCTGAGACTGCCTGGGGAAGAGAACAGGAGAGAAGGGAAGAGAAGGTTTGTCTTAGAAGGTTTGTCTTTAGGGGAGAGCTGGGAATATCATGTTCATTTCTGTGATGTCCATCTCATTCCCACTTCATATGCCTGCATCACTTCATGGCTATAAGCTGAACTTTTAGGTCTTTTTCTTCACGCTTATAAAATGCCCTATAAAATTCCTATGAAGCTGAATTCCAGAAAATCCTTGGCTCACAGATTTTTATTTGAGATCCCTCTCTATTTCTAATTCAACTGAATTTTCCCTTTGCCTCTTAACATCAGCCAGTTTAGAAGGCAGAGGGAATGGTGCCCCCAGGGAGTCAGAGCTGACCTGTCCTCCCTGCTGCTCAGCAGAGGAAGGGTGGGAGAACAGGCAGCAGTGACAGGAGCAGGGTGCAGGGAGGGCCCTGAGCCCAGTGTGAGATTCCTTAGCTCCCAGGCTTTCCCACAGCTCCTAATAATTGCTGCTCAGCCAAATGAGCCAGGAGAACTGATGTGCTAAAGGAATAAATGGTGCTATTCCCAGGGCTGAGTCCCAGCTCTCCCAGTGACACTGTTACCTCAGAGCTGTTATTACCACGTTCCCACAGCCTGGTGCTGAACAGCAAGTTGAGGCTGCTGTTGGAGCCCCTCTGGAGGGAACACGGATCATTTCCCTCCATGCTGCTTTTCCCCTCCTGTTTTGGCATGCCTGCATCCCGCTGTATTTACAGTGCTGCTATCTGCGTGCTCAGGGTAATTATGGCCATTTTAAACAGGACACAGGTGCCAAACAAAGACAGGTTTTGGCAAACAGCTTGCACAATACAACAGATGGTATCACTGCTGCCAAAACCACCCACAGTTTGAAAGCAGTGGTGGTTTTAAGGGCACAAGGAACCAGAACTAGAGATATTAACTGGTTTCCTAAACTTCTAGTTAAAGCTCTTCCCACCCCAGTCATGTGAAATAATTGCCATCTGTTAGGAATGTTTTTGATGAGACAGGAGAAAAATAGAAACCTGAAGGGAATATTGGCAAACAAGGATTCCTTTCTAAGCTTTCCACAGGCACGAGGATGTTTTACCCTGAACATCTAGTATATATCTAGGTTTATATTTAAAACATTTCCAGAAAAGGTGGCTTACAGGGAGCAAATAGTGGGGCACTGGAGTTCTCAACTCTGCAGGTGTTCCTACCAGTGCTGGCAGTGAGAGGCCAAAGAGAGGTCATTTCATTAACTTTTTAACTTAATTCCTCCTACAGCTGTGCAGTGAGCCTTTGTGATGCTTGAGGAGAGAAACCCCTAAAGGCTGAGATGGTGTAGGTGGAATGGAGAGGGCAGAGAAACCCAAAATTACAAATATACAATGATATTCTTCCCGCCTTGTGTGTCCAGGGGACCTGCACCTCAGTCACTGCTGAAAGTCTGAGCTGTCTTCAAACAAAACTTTTCACAGAGTAAAGACAAAAAAATAGAAACTGCTTTACACATAAAGCCCTCATCATGTAAGAGCACTGATTCTCTTTGTGCAAGGACTTTTCCCAAGTAAACAATAAGAGTTCTTTACCTTTATGTGTTTCACTCCACAGCTGACGATTCTGTTTGGCTGATACTGATCCCAGGAAATATCAAATATCTGTTAAGAAGTACATTAAGCTGGTATTTTAAATTATACAGTAATTGCATGTAGGTTCCTATTGCTTTTACCAATGTGAATTTAGCCATTATTTCTGTTGGAACATATCACTGAAATTGAAAATTTACCTCTTTAGGTAAATTTGGAACTCTGTAATCAAAGTTTAAGGCAAACATGGAGGGCTCCTCACACAGTTCTGTCAACACACCTCATCCCTGACTCCACACTACCAATCCATTCCAGCTCAAAGATCTTAGTGAATAAACAATATTTAGATAGGCATTCTTTCCCACTCCCTCCTCAGCACAAAAGCTCTTTTTCTGGGTGTGAAAGTCTACTGGGACTAAGATTTTAGTACTTCTTGCCTGTCCTGGAGTCTTCTGCTAATTGAGAACCTGATCTTGTACCTACTGAGGTCAGTAGCAAAACTTCCACTGAAGTACCTGGGAAGTGAATCAGTTCTGAAAGAGAAATTCGAGAAGGACTGAGATGCTGCTGTGGTGGGAACACTGCAAGTAAAAATGAGCTACCAGCTAATTCAGCTGACACACAAGATGCAGACAGGCTGTATGTCACACAAACTGTAGGGAGAGGCTCAGCCTGCTGCTTTGCATACAGTGTGTACAGTAAAACATTATAACACCTCCATATTATAACAGCATGTATAATATCATAACACAGATACAAGAAAAGTTGCCATGCTCTACCCATAACGTGTTTTAATGTATGTATCCTTGTGCTTATGTAAGTCAAGGAGGTATTTTGCTCAGGTTAAACCTAGTCCTGAATAATATTCTAAACTCAAACCCGGCCAGTTCTCATCTTTGTTAAACTTATGGTCCTTTAACTGAAATTAAAATACAAAAGGAATACTTGTCCTAATTAGGTTGCTTCTTCAGGTGACTACCTTAAACAAAACTAAAAGGGGTGTAATTAATTGTGCCCTCAGGATAAACTGTCTTTATGACATCCCCAGAGAGAACACGATCTGTGCCCATTGAGCTCACACCGCACACCCCGTATGAGGAGCCAAGATCACCCTGCCCGGTGTGTAAATGCACAGGATTTCCTTCCAGCAGTGCTGCGTGCTGGGTCTGGCACAGGAGAAGGAACAAGCAGGATCCCCGGGCAGTGCCCTCCCACAGCCCAGCCCCGTGTTCAGGGCTCCGGCGAGCCCCCGGCACCGTACCCTGTCCGAGTGGCCCGTGGCCGTGGCCAGCAGCTTTCCTCTCTTCCAGTCCCAGATGCACACGGTGTTCTTGGCGTCCAGCCCCACGGAAGCCAGGCGCTGGGGAGGGAGAGAGAATGCGGGTCACAGAGAGCCAGCTGCAGTGCCCTGGGGCAGAGGGGGCTCACAGCACCCTGTGTGCGAGGGCAGGGACAGTGCCCGGGCAGAGAATACTCACTGCACGGGGCACTGAAATGTCTCGCTTTGCTAAAAGGTACCCCAGGTACCAACGTCTGCAGGGACATCCTTACCAAGGGCTGTTTGAGGAGCTTGTTCAGGTGCACCCCATTCTAGAACTTGGATTGATTAATCTGGTAACAAAAGGCAATGGGAAATAAAAGCTCTCGCTATTTCCAGCTACCATTTTATTCATTATATTAATTTTGTTGAGCTTTAGAATCAGAACTGGATGTACTTTTAATAATTGCCTTTTACGTAGCTTAGTGTGTCAAATCACCAATTCAAATAACTAAAATTACTAATTAGTAACCCAGCTAAATTAAACTTTTATTGACCATCAATTTAAATAATTTTAATACTTTTCAGTCTCAATAACACAAGAAATAAAAAGAACAGAATAAACTGGAAGGGCAGACCTGGAAGGGAAAAGGCAGAGTGCGTTCTATTTGCCCTCAGCAATCTACACCTCCCAGGGGTCTGGCTGTACTGATGAGAACACAGGCTATCTTTCATAGAACCCTCAGTGATTCCAGCTTTTTCTCACCTCTTTTATACTCCTCCTCACCATGGAAACCATGGCAGTAGTGCCGGCATCTTTGAGATGTGTGATGTGAACAACCCCAGAGCTGAACTGTAACCCCAGCCAGGAAACCAGCCCTGGGGATAGATGGGCAGTGAGAGCACTACGGGAAAATAAGAAGTGTTTTCTATTTTCTTTCAGCAGAGGTCTGCTGAGGAAGGTCTCCTGCTGGCACAAAAGTGAGAGATGATGCTGAATTTCCCTTTTGGTGGAAACACACTTTTAGTCCTCCCTCTGGAAGAGAATTTGACAGAGTTCTATTCCGAGAATTCACAGAACTACCAGAAGAAAATATCTGCCAAGTAGTTTATGCACATAATTAACAATTATTTTTAAATCTACACAGATTTAGAAGATCTAGCTAAAGAAGCCTAGTGCTATCTAATGAAAACCGTAGAAATATATGTATGTATTATGGCAGTGCTCCCCTCACTCCAGTAAAAATAAACACCTTTACAAAGCTCACAAAAAGGGTTCACCTAAAATAGAGCAGAAACTGAACGGTGCAGTACTGATAAAACACTTCAGTATGAGGCATCTGCTTTGTAGGTAATTCTGTGAAGAGGAGATGTCAGTACTTTCAAGGAGAAACTGCAGTTAATTCCTGATTTAAGAGATGACATTTTTAATTGCAGGCAGGCTGACAGCTCCTCATTAAACATTTGAACCAGGGGCAGTTCCTCTCCTGCCAAGTGGCATCTCCTGCTCAGACAGAAAAAGCCCCACTTCATAAGTTTGTATTTTTGAATAGCAAGAGTCCTGCAGGATATTCAGCTCTCACGGGTACTGCTGTACTGCAGCATTAATCACAGGTAACACACAAAGCAGGGCACTGTGGAGGAATCCAAGCTGGCTCCATGGGGATCCCCTCAGGGATGGCAGCAGAACCACCTGGGTTTTGCCTCTCTTTTTTTCCAGGAATTGGAGCTGACAGAGTCAACAGAGCAATGGACACAGCTCCTATTGCACCTACACCTTACCTGCCTTTGCACTCATTTGTGTTTTGGGGCTGAAATACCAATCTTTCCTGGCTATTAGCAGTCAGTGGGCATAAAAGAAGGAAAGGTCTGCATTAGAAGGTGCAGGCAGTGCATGCACAGCCTGTTTAGCCCTGTCCCAGACACCATCTCCCTTAGGAATGCTGACCAAACAAACCAGCACTGCTGGCAGCTCTGAACTCCAAATACTCAGAGCTTTCCTTCCATGCCCTTTAATTCTAGCTCGGCACAGCAGCTCCTTCTGCAGAGCCAGAAAGAGCAGCAAAGGGCCAAGATGCATCATCCATATTTATGTGTCCCAGCATTGTTCTTTCTCCAGATATAAAAGCATTCAGTGCAAGTTTTCGTCTCCAGAATAAATGTCAACTTGTCCAGCCCTTCCAGAAAGAGAACTGTCACTGTTCTGCAGGGGCAGTGCAGTGGTGAGCTGGGGGATGAACCACAACAAGGCCAGCAGGGCCTTCAGAAAGGCCTCCACCTCTCACCCAGAGCGACTGCGCTCTCCAGGGAGTCAATTCCCATTAGGTGCTTAAACAGGACTATGAAAAAGCATATCCACCAGTCTTGTGAAGTTAAAAATGAGGGGGGAAAATGAACAACATGTATTTCTGAATTAATACCTTAAAGCTATTACAGCATCAGAAATCTTGTTCTGTTGATCTGGGAATTTTCTCGAGCGAGATTTTTATTCCACAGTTCTAAAGACCACATTTTTCATTAATTAGAATTGGCACAGGAGATTTTTAGAGGAAATGGCATTACCTTAGGAAAACTGAAGGAATATCATTGAAAAACTAGGCTTAAAATAGAAAGCTAGTTCCAATTTTTAATGGGGAGATAAAATCCATGGTGGTGTTTAGAACTCAAGTTACCCAAGGCCTTTTAACCATGTTCAAGGCAACTGCTCATGTTGATGCCCTTCATTTCAGACTTTAAACTGAATACACACAAGCTGATGGACACAGAAAGTACATCTGTTTCATCTGAGAATACATTTGAAGGCCAGTTCTGAGCTCAGAATAAATAAATAAATGCAGAATAAATATTAGCAAGTTAATTACACTAATACTACTACTACTAAAGCACTGTGTGGTCAGTGGGAGAGTAGCAAAGTACAGGCCAATAGAGCACTTCAATAGTCAGCAACCCATCTAGGACAGAATTTTAAGAAAATCACTGAAAGGCCAGAACATCCCATAGCTCTGCCCTATTGGGGTGCAACTCTGAGGTGAAGAAAATACAAACCCAGGAAGGATCCATGCAAGAATCCAGGTATCAGCTCAGCCAAGCATTCCCAAGAACATTTTAGCAACCAGCTATCGAGTGTTACACAGGGAAACTTATCAAGGCGTCAATAATGACAAACAGCACACAGAGTTATTTATAAAGCTCTGTGAAGTATTTCTCAGGTATGTGAATTTTAGATCTATTTTCCTCCTACTTCATTCACAACTGAAAGCTTTTAATAGCTCACCTCCAGGGGAAGAAAAAAAAACTCAATGTGTTTAGCTATGACTAGCCCACCATGTACTTATATTTGAAATTTCGACTCCAAATATCACCTGAACTAATCCCACTGTACACAGGCACACCCTGAGTCCTAACCCCACTACCCAGTTAAATCCAGGGCACCCCAGCCAAGAGATCAGTGCAGTTTGGCTGCCAGGAACTCTGCAGGGTTGCGCGGGCTTTGCCAGGAGGCAATATCTCAGAACAGCAGGTGACAAGTGCTGGTGAAACCACTACAGCTGAACACAGAGGGGCATTACTGTGCTGAGATTTGCCCAACACCCAAAGCCTCCACGACTCGGTCTGATTTCCAGCTCGGCCGTGCCTTTTTGAGCGAGCCGCACCCGCAGCCCTCCTGCTGCAGTGCCACACCAGGTCCTTGTGCTGTCGGTCCCAGCACCCCGCCCCAGGAGCCGCAAGGCACGGCCCCAGCTGTGCCACACACACCTGCTGAGGCTGTGGCAGGTCCCCCCGCGCCCCCA
>WBMV01006787.1:57381-81632 GCA_013396655.1 Campylorhamphus procurvoides
ACACCTGTCCGTCGCTGTCGAAGGCGAGGCAGGCGATGCCGTGCGTGTGCGCGTCCTTGAGCACCGACACGGTGTGCAGGCGCAGCGAGTCCCACACGCAGATGTAGGGCTCCTTCCCCACCTGCCCCGTGGCCACCAGCGTCCTGTCGGGGTGCACGGCCAGGCTGCAGCAAGAGAGGACATAGGGGAAACATTTAACTAAAAACAGGTTCTTTTTGTTTCAGTTCCAAAGCCATCAGGCCTTTCTGATTTACTGGGATGATGAAACAGCTGTCTTCAAAACTTAGTATGTTCCATTACTTACTTCAAATAATGTTTTGCTGAGACCAGCATGGTTAGTGTAGAACACAAGTTATCATGTAACAATCCTTTAAATAGAAAAATTAAGCAAAAACATAGCCAGTGGTTTTAAATACTTTTGATTGATAAGCTGAATGAACACACACTTGTATCTTAGTCTTTCACAGCTTTGTGAAGTCAGTGGATGATTTTCTGCAATTTATTCCTCTTTAGCACATCAGCTCAAATACTCTGAAATACAGACCAGAGGCTGAAAAATGGATATTTTTCACTGGGAAAAATACACACAAGAAATCTCCTCATCTTTATATGTTTAAAGACAGCAATCTCAGAAGAGACACAGAAATAAACTGTTTCACCAGAATCAAACCACAATTCTGCTCACAACTCATCAGGTATGAAAATAATGATAAAACCCCTCTGTAAAGTCACATGAACACAAAGAGAGTTTCACAGTAATTCAGGAAACAAATGCTGAGTACGTGAGCTACAGAAGGAATAAGGAAAAGCTTCCTATTAATAAACTGGCACTCAACAGATGGCTTAGGGGAGCTGAATAGTTCTGCTACCCCAGGAGTGGATAATACTAATTATTAAGAAGAATTAATCAAAAAACTTAGAGAAGTTTCACAAACATACATATTCAATTTTTTCATTTCAGGGGAAAAGAACAACTTCTGGGAAAAGAACTACTTTAGCACAATGTAACTGTTTTATCTGCCCTGCCCATTCCTGCTGTCCTCCACAGGCCCGGGTTGTACAATACACTGTGTGTTAACCAGTTCACCTCAATCCTAACCCTCTGAGGGGAATCAGGGGTGACGCCCCAAACTCAAGGTGTGATACCTGTAATTAAGTGAGAACACTTTTCTTCAACACTAGGAACCAGAAGGAAAAGATTAATTGGGCTAATCTCTCTCACTGCTCCAACAGAACTTAATTACCTCTGCCACCCTTTAGCACAGAGCAGTTCTCACACCCCAGACCCCCCCTTTTACATTTCCTACAACATAGATGTGAATATATCTGGCATTTTTCTAGCCCCTTTTGATGTGTGACATCACCCAGAGGGGCACTCAAATTAGGGAGTGCTCCCAATTCCCGGCCCCCCCTCAGCAGTGTGATTCCCAGCCCTGTTGAGGACACTCATGTCCCCCCCAGCCTCCCAGTGCTCCCCATCAGTCCAGTCTGGCTCCTGGATAACCAAGGGCTTATTTGGGGCTGGCAGAACAGTGGGTTACAGGAAGGAAACAGAGCCCAGTTCCAGAACAACTCTGGGTGACTGATACCTGGGTATGACTGACATGTTCCACGTGTGTTAAACCACAGAAACTGCAAATGCACCCCTACAATATCTCTGCTGTGCAGTTCATGTACTGCCTTCAGGGGGTGAGACTTCCTACTGGCACAGGTTTCCTGACCTTCCCTGCCTTCTGAAACGAGGATAAACCATTGCCTGTGTTTTGAGCTGTTCAGGTGCATTTATTCAACTCTCCTAAGCAATTAGACCATTGCTAATGATACCACATCACTCTCTGCGCCACTAGGAAATACTGAAATACTCCTATATTATAATTAGAGGAAAATATGATTAGAAAAGACAGGAATTCAAACAGCAATTCATGGTACAGAGAACAATACTAGGGGATTAATTCCTGTTCCTTCTCCAGGAGGAACAAGATGCAGGCAGGGTGGGCAGTAGCAATGTCACAACAAATTTTCTCCCTGCTTTCCAGGTTTGAGGAGAAGGACATGAGCTCCCTCTTGCTAAAGGGCTGGGGTGGGAGCAGAAAGGCTCAAAGCCCACCTCCTCACACGACTGGGCCTTGCCTTGTGGGAACAGCACCAGAAGGGGCACAGGGAGGGACAGAGGCAGAGATCAGCTGCTTTGGAAGTACCCTTTTCCCTCCTTTCCTTCCAGGGAAGGCAAAGAAAGCCAGGGGATTCCTGGCTGGCTGCTCTCCTAAGCAGCTGGGTGCTTCTGCACAAACTCCAAAAGCACTCTGATGTGTCTGCAAAAACCCTCTTTAATCCAAGTGCCTCCACAGGCACTTCTTTAATGCAAACAATCCATTTAGCATGAACCAACAACCCTTAGGTGGTCTTTTAACATTGCACCTTATGAATAAAAAGGTCTGTTAGGAAGAAGAGCGTTCAGGGAGCGTTCCCTCTTCCTTCCCTTCCAAGATCAGCAATCCTGACTCCAGCATCCAAGGCTGGAACCCTGGCAATTCAGGATAATTAAAGATGCCAGACACGTGTTCCAGCAGGTCTGATGAAATGCTTTATAAAAGTCATTAGTGGATCCATCTGGTCTGGGGGCCTTGCCAGATGGTAAACTCTTCCTACCTCCACAATTCCTGTTGCAATCATATCCCGCTCCAAGAGTTCCTTTTTCTTTTATAACCACAGTAGAATTCCAAGAGATAGAAAGTATTGGTTTCTAATCTACACTGTATTTCTGTCTATCCTGATTTTCTGTAATGTTCCATACACTTACAAACATATAGTACAGATCTGAAGTTTAAAACCAAGACAGAACCCAGTAGAACAGTTGAGATTATAGAATGCAAACAGCTTCAAGTAGTTTAATATTCAATGGTTTGATTAAATCAAATGTTAAATTGTAATTTCTGTATTTAAATTGTTCCCAAACTGCAGATAAAACAATTTTTCTTTCAGAAAGCCCATAGTTGAGGAACCAGAGAATTACAGATGCTAGAAAGAATGGATGAGTGGGAAGAACAAAAAGGACATGAGGGGATTGATGGTTGAGGAAGTTTCAAGGAGAGAACAGAAAGCTCAGGGGAGGTTTAATGACAGTCTTTTCAAACCTCAGAAGTAGTTACAGAGAAGGTGGGGGTGCTCTTCTCACAAGGATGCACAGGGAGAGCACAAAAAGCTGCTTGGTGGGAAATACAGTTTGGACACAGGGAAAACATTCCTTGTTCCAAAGCCTAAAGATCAGGACAGGTTGCCCAGGGAGTGGCAGATTCCCCTCACTGAGGGTGGATCAGGACTCACTGGCCAGACCCTGAGCTAAGGCAGTGCTCTCCAGGGAAAGTTGGATGGGATGATCTCCACAGGCCCCTTCCAAACAAGACTTTTTTGTGGTTCCAAATACTGAAACACATCAGCAAAGTCTAAAGTAATCAAAGTAAAAATGCATTTTGGCTCACAGCAGTTTCCCTGCATTAGATAATTGCTCTCTGATGCTGCAAAGAGCAGGCAATTTCTGTTATCTTTAATACAGGCACAGGGAACTGATGGAGATCTTGAAATGGGGGTAGCAGAGAAGAGACAGAGCTTTAGAACTCCCCTCTCTGGGTCTTTTAGATCTATCCCTGCACTGTCCTATTTATCAAGGAGGCAAAACACTTTGTCACTGCAGCAGCCAAAGGCTGAACATCTGCTTTTAGAGTTTTGGTGAATAATTTTTCAAGTTCTGTTTCCTATTTTGGACGACATATTAAATTGAATCTTTTTATAACCATCCTATTAACTATTCCTTGTTCATACAAACTAAAACTCCTTTCCAGAAGATCCCACCTGACAAAACAACCCTGCTTTTCAAGAAAGGAAACAAACACCTGGGGCTCTGAGGGAAGCCCCTGCAGACTGGTTGAAATCCCAGTGTCAGGTGGACTTGTCCTCCAGCTCCTGGCAGTATAATTCAACCTCTGTGCTGGGATGTTTTGCACTTTAAATCAGCATACAAATGTGATGTTAATCTAGAATAACTCTAGGTAGTTAGATCAATTAGTCTCTACTTCCAATCCATCCTGTTTTAAATTTGGAATAACGTTCATGTTTAGGTACATCTTTACAGAACTGTGGTTTCTGTAACATAATGGTAGGTGATGTTAAGGGAGACCTGGAGAGAGGCAGACTCTGTATACGATTAACTCTCTTCAGACATCAATGAAAGACTCAATGTTTCTTGTTCAAAGTCAGCTACAAACCCTCCAATTTAGCAGAACAGAGAACACAGCAGGTCTTGCCTCAGAATTTAGGTCAAATTTGTGAAGTACTCAGGGCACCAACTCTGCTGTGCTTGAACAGCAGATAAATAAGATAACAACCACTTTTCTTAAGACTTGCTTCATAGCTAAAAATATCTCTCAAGAAAAAATACCTCCAGGAAGCCCCAAGCCTGCCCCAAAATGGCCATTATGAGGCAGCAGGTGTTTTCCCCATTGCTGCCTCGTCCTGCTCCACAGTGGCAGCTCTGAGTGAGAAAGGAGCAGCACTCCCAGGATGCCAGCAGGGATGTCTGGACACCAGGGAACTTCTCAGCCTCACGTTGCTGAGGACAGAGCTGGCCCCGAGTCAGAGAACAGCAAGCTCTCTACTCAGCACTTCCTCACTTCAGAGCACAACAGGAGTGCCCTCCCTCCGCTGTGGGGTCAAGGGGAGCTCAGAGATCTGGCAGCCTGAGACACACAGAGCCCCTGCATGCACATATACTCATGTCTAGTACAGTTAATGCATACACATACAACTGCATTGCTTTTTACACAGCTGAACATATAAATGTAATATTTTTAAATATACTAAATATTGCCACATGCTTCTTGCAAGCAACTCCAGCACAGAACATATTTATCCTGACAAAGTAAGAGTATAAATGTTGACGGAAATGCTGCAATGGCGAGATTTTAATTTACTGGCTTGAATTTTATATGGTAAGATCTTGTTTATATATAACACAGAACAGAGTAAGTGTACAGAATTGTGGGTTTTTAAGATCATTTAGGCATTTTTAGGCCCAAGTCCTTACTAACTGCCCTGCTGGTTGTGTTCCCCTCCATACTCCATGTGTAGGAAGCAGTGACACAGCTCGAGGTTCCAGCATTTACTCCCCACTGGCTTCCCACTTCCAACAAGTGAGGCAGGATCTGGGAATTGGATGGCCTGCCTGAGACAGCTCCCATCTGCTCCTCAGAGGAAGCAAACACTCTCAGCTCTGAATGAAGGCAGTGCAGAAATCACTGCTTTAGGCTTGGCACCCAAGCTGGGCTTGGCCACAAACCCAGCCTGAGGTGAATCATTTATGGGACGGATGTGAAGCTTGGCTGGGCTTATTAAAGGCCTTGGAAGCACAGACATTAACAGGTGGTGTTAAGCTCAAGCATTCTTAGAGTGTCCTGGGAATCCAAGGGGCCTTTGGACAAGGATTTTATTTCTATTTTCCAGAACACACCAGAGGTAGAAAGGTGACAGAAGCATGCCAAGTTATAACCATTCCTGCCATTCTCTGTCCTTGGGAAATTCCTGCTGACCTGATCCTCATCACAGTGTTATTCAAGCTCAGCAAGTTATTCACCACATTTCAATAAGGTTTGTCCATCTGCCCAGTGCAGTTATTAGAAGTCCTGACAGATCAGGCCCAAAAGGCCACCTACGCCTGGCAGAACATGGAATTTGTTGCAGCACCAGGAGCTACAGAGGAGTCACAGTCAGGCCAAATTTAAAGAATAAATGGCTTTTGATCAAGTGATTAAAACATCCCCAATAACAGCAAGAGCAAAAGAAACCTTTTAAATGTGATGCTTTGAGCAAAAGCATTCTGCACTTCAATTATGGCCAGCTCTGCCTTACACTCCTGTGAATCTGCACAGAGAGAAGCTGGGCAGGTTCCTAGAAGGGAACACACTGCAGCACAGTCCTGCAGCACCAGGGCTGCTCTCACACCTGCCTGCACTAACACAATGCTCACACAGCCCCACAGCCACCGATTTTCTCATCCCAGTTTATGTCAGAGGTATCTCGTGAGTATTTTGCAACTCTGAGCTTCTCCCAGCATAAAGAAATCCCAGGAGATTTTATCCAAGGACCACCCAATGACACTGAAAGGTAAATAGAAACAACTGCTGATGTCCTCAGGAGCTGTGGGTTTTAAAAAAAGGAGGGATCAGGGGATATAAGCAGTACTGCTTCTGAGCCACACTACCCCAAAGAGAACCCCTCTCTGAATTAAACCACCATATTCCAGTTTCCCCCTGCGTGCTCAGAGTTTCCAGCTGAGCCCAATTCCATTTGCACTCCTGATGATGACTGCAGCCTGCTGCACTATCTGGAAATAACCCCCAAAGTGACATCACCAGGGAATTTCCAGAACTCTCCATATGTAGCCTACTTGGGCATTCTTCTCCTGATGATCCTGTCCCACAATATCTTAAGGTTAAGGACTTTAATGGAAAAGAGAGAAGAGTAAGAGCTCAGTTCAATAATGTATCAGATGAATGCACACCAAGGGGCATTTCATGGCTCAGGAGCAGATGATGGTTCTTTGTACACAGAATATCTCCAGAAATGACAAATGTGGCAATATCAAATGTGGCTGGAGAAAAACATTCATTTTTAGACACCTCAGAATACAGGGAGCTTTCAGTGCTGCTAGGGATGCTTTTTTCTCCCCTTTGAGCACTGCCAGCTGACATTTCTCATTATCTGCCATGAAAGTAAAGCCAAGACCAACAATTCTGTTACTTTTCAAAGAGATGGTGTTGTACACTGGAGGCTCATCAGATCACACTGAGGCTGATGGAAGAATTTTCCTGTGGAGAAGTGATTAGATTTGAGTCTCCTTTTGTACTTTCAAAATGACAAAGCTCCATAAGCTCTCAGACCTCAAGGTATAATGCACAGCACACGGGGATTGGAAGGACATGGAACCACCTAGAAGGTTAGAATGGGTCTGTACTCCACACCTCCACTTAGAGAGGATCAGTGGCAAAGTCATGAATAGCACTGTTCTGAGCACTCTTGCCAGGCTTCTGAAATTCAGCTTCACCAGCTAATTTTGTAGAACACAAATACAAACACTACTCCTACAAATTCAAGGAATGTTTTTAAACACATACATATTATAAATCCATTTTCACTTTTTTTCCCAGCAATTCAAACAAGAAAAATTTCTATACAATAATCCACAAAACAACTATTTCTTGAGGAGTACACCTACTAAAACAGATGTGATAGCTGTTACCTGGTTTTTACATCATCAGACACAACCTGATGATTTTCAGTATTAAGGGTCTCTTTCGTGTGTCATAGATTACACAAAAACTCTGCTGAACTTCCCAGACAGCAGAATTGATCTGGTTTTCCACAGCCTGCTCCAGCTGCAGAGGCCATGTAAAAACATGTCACCCAGCCATGGCCCATTATTAAAAAGTCCCATTGCTTTTTAAAGCCAAACCATAAACCAACCAAGGGTTGAAGCCAACACCCCCGTTTCTCTGTACTCTGCTGTCCCTCTGAGTGGTGCAGCAGCTTGGTGAAACCAAGGGAATCACCAATGACATGCCAATGCTCTGCACATAAAATGTGGAAAGGCAAGTGGTAAAACACCACAGAAGCACACTTAGATCTAATGCTGAACAGAATTTCCCACTGCTTCCTTTACCCTTCTCTCCTTTCTACCAGGGCTTTGGCAGTTTAGGGTTTGGGGTTTTTGGTTTAAAAAAGCCTAATTATGCAAAATAAACACTTACCAAGCCTCCTGAGCAGCTCCTGAGTGTGCAGTTTAATGAAATGAAGTCTGGATCTAACTCCCACTTACTGCCCCTCCCTGCTCCCACATGAGGACCCTGCCAAGTGCAGGTGCAGGTATTTTCACTGCCCAATTTCTGTTCCGTTACTTCCAAGCTCAGCAGGTTAAACAGAAGTGGAACTCTCACCTGAGAACAATCTGTCAGATAACGACAATCAGGTGTCAGGCAACGGAAAATCCTTATAGGACACAGCTGCTTTTGATCAGAATAATAAAGAGCACAAACTCAAGCCCACATCAATTTGGTATCACTGCATTTGTTCTCCAGCCAAGGCCTTTTCCCAGGGGAATGTCCAGTGTCCGAGACACACGTGTTACACCAAACATCTCCGGGATGTCAGGTGTCCCCTTTGTGGAGCTTTTCAGATGTCAAGGGAAAGGAATCTCATTTAAAAGCCCTCTACTGAAACAAAATCCTTATTAATCACAAGTGAGCCAAGGACAGCACTTCACAGGAACCTGGCTCATGGCACTGCCTGCAGGTATTAAAGCATTTCCAGAACTCAGCAGCTCACACTGAAGGACACTATGCATTTTGCTCCCCTTGTGAAAATACACCCAAATACGGTTAACTGGTGTGTCTTCAAAAACCACCATCAAGGCACATCTTGCTTCCCTCAGCACGTACCAGTGTGACTAGAGAAACCACTGAGAGTAGGAAACCACTGCCCTTGCGCAGAGAGTGTAAAACCCCCACAGTGTGTGAACTAAACGAGCTGCACCTGGATCTAATGAAAGGCACAAATTCACCTGGGTCACTTAGGTGTGTATAGAAATTGCCATCAGGAAAAACTTCATTATTTTTATGTGTAAAAGAGTCATTCTATGATACTTAATAGTCAAATTAACTTTGTATAGCCACTCAATACAGTTTCTAATGGCTCCACTTTAATTTCCCTTTAATCCTTAGTACTTTCCTGTGATATTATTGACTATTTCCTCTAAGTCATGTAATGCCACGTTGTGTAAGTACTTTTTGTGCTTTTATTACAAAAAAAGGAATTAAACTAAGGAGAAAAGAAGGGAATGGCCTTATTAGTTACTCAGAACGCAGAGCTCACCCCATTCTGGTGGGCCATACAAAAGCTGCCTGAGGAGTTAGAAAATCCATCAGAAAATTCATTATATTGATCCATCAACCCACAATTTAATAAAAGAAAGAAGCAGCTGCAAATGTATATATTAAGAATAATTCCATAAGCCAAGGGACAATCTGCCTTTGCTTTTGCCTTCTGGAATCTCACAAAGGCTGCACAAGCTCTAAAAATGTATTTTCTCAGACTCATGAGGGTATGAGCAGTGCTTTCAGAGGAGAAACTGTAATTCATCAGGACCGCAAAATCAAATCACTCCTCAGACTTCTGCAACATAAAATCTTATTCTTGAGGCTGTAAGTCCAAAAATCAGGAGCTGACACCAACATTTTCCTGGTATTTCGGATGGCCACACTTCCCCTCATCCCTGTCTGGAGGCACAGTAAGATGCTATAAATGTGCACAGGAATGTACGTGCAAGATAAGGATACAGCACAGGGACTTCATTTGGGTGACGGTGCATTGGAGGAATTCCCAGATTTGCCATAGAAGGAATAGCCAAACTGAGGAGAAGCTCAGCCTTTGTCAAGTTCCCTGTCAGTGCTACCTAAATGAGCTGGTTTAAAATATCTCTGTTACAGTCTGCAGTATTAATACAGCTGCAGCTCAGCTGAAAACACAGCCACCAATATTTTCTGATTGTATTTGTATTTTTGAAGGCAAAATACTAATAGAGATGACTGATGTGTGACACATAATCCACATTCTGCTCTCTTGCAAAAATATCAGACGGGCTGAAAAATAACCAGAATTTTAATGCATGTTAATTTGTGCAATGCATTTTGCATACATTTGCTTTTATTTTTGTATTCTGCAGGCAGCTGGAGTGAGTAAAAAAAGATCTGTAATCATCTCAGAATTAAAAAGAATTTTGAAAGCCAAAGCTTTATCCCATATTCATTGTTTAAATATTAAAATAGTAAAATCATACGCTTTGGCTTTTATGATCTTATAATGAAGCCACAAATACATTTAGAAATGTTTGTGTTTTTACTTTGGAGATGAGCTACAACAGACTAAATACATCTCTCCTGTTATTTAATATGCAAAGAGCACATATATATATATATATATATAAAGGAGCAAATCTAAACACACCTTCAGGTGCAGCTCCAAACCCCCATCAAACCTGAAGATTGGCATGTATTTTCCCAAGAATTCCTCATTGTAAAACCACCCTCACACCTTGCTAGGAGGCTGAGGCAGAGGAGCCTTGCCACGTTTTTGTGTAATCTCTGCACAAATAATACACACATTGCAGTCAGTTCCTCCCAGGAAGGTGGAAATAGCTTGTTACACAGAAAGATGATCTCTCTTAGGTTTCAGGGGACTATCTGGGGAACAATTCAGACCCCCTTCAGAAAAAACACCTCTGCTGTAAACATTTCACTACTTTCTGATGCACAAGTGAGAATTAGCAACATACACTGACCCTGCAAGAGACCATGGACAGATGATTAAAATATTAACAAACAGGGAAGGTGCTCCTTTATTTCTTTGTGGTTTATACTAGTCTGGGCAGTTTGGACACGACAGTTCAGCCACCAAGGTGTGGGAGAGATTAATGCCAAGAGCTTCCACAATGCCCTTCTGTGAGAGCCACAGGTCCTGGCAAATCTGCACAGTGGTACTGCACCTAAAAACTGCCATAGATTATTTTCAGAGACCTGATTACTCCCATCACTTGGAGTTAGATCTTTAATCCTGGTGTAAACCACATAATAGCCATGGCTGTACCAGCTAATACACCACTACAGGGGAGGAGCTGTAACAGAAACAGCTGGATGTACACAGAAGAGTGAGAATGGAGCAAGCCAAAGAGAATTAAGAGAAAAGAAGACAGCAAGGAAACTTCCCACATCTCACTCCAAGAATGTCTCTGAGTAAGAGACACCCCAAGCCAGCCTTTAGGGGAGTGACTGTGGGGTCACATGCAGAGCAGATTCCTGCAGTTTTGTGGCAGGAATTGATAACTCTGAGCTCATCTACCCAGAGGCCAGTGAGAAGCATTCCTCTTTATTCACTCTGTCAGCTCAGCTTCTTGTTACAACAATGTAAGAAGCAGAAATATAAACTTGAGGAAAAAGGAAAAATTAGTAAGTCGAAAGAAGCACACTTTAAAATATAAATTAATTAAAAAAAAAATAAAATTAAATATCTAAGTTCAAAATGTATTATATGCTGCCAACCTTTCCTATGAACCAAATTCCTCTGAGATTTTTACTGGTTTATGAAACAGCTGATTTATGTTTTACCGGTTTATGAAGACATGCTAAAATTGTCCAAGACAGACAGGGAAGGTATGTTGGGATACTGTAGAAACCACCAAGTCTGGGAAATCCCACATCCATGAGCAATCCAAGAAGAAAATAGGAGACCAACCTACTTTAGTTTTGGCTCCACTGAGGCTTTTCCACTCGGGCTGGCAGTGCCAAAGGTACCAGGAAACTCCTTCCACCTCAGTGACTCGAGGGAGCCAGGGGAAAACTGGAATCCAACGTGTTAGAAAGAGTATGCTGAGATTCCCAGAGGAACAATCCGTGCAGAACATAACTGGAAATGACAAGTGAAATGCCACGGCCTGTCCTCAGACACAAACGCAGAGCTGGAAGTGCCCGTGATCTCCTGAGCTGAGTGGGATGTCTCCTGCCCGTGCCTGCAATCCACGCTGACATGCAGGGAAGCTCTCGTGTTTGGCATTTACAGAGATGTGTGCTACTCCCACACACACATGGGGGCACATTGCCCAAGCCCTGAAGAACAAGCCATGGCTGTGCCTGTCTCCATGTTCAGGTGACTGTTACCATTTCTTTGGGTTTTCTGGTTTCTATCATGCACCAGAGCCAAAAATCCCCTCTGCCACAATGCAAGAGCTTTTTTTTTTACTGGCAACATTTCTTAGGAACCTAAAATCCTGTCACAACTCAGACAAAGCTCAGATTTGCCATTAATGAACATCCCTATTTAGCTCCAACTGCTTAGCAATTCCAGGTTTAAGTCCAGTACATTCATAAAGGGACCCAAGGGACAACACCGCTCCTTGCTGCTGCCTCCAGGACTGAAAAGAGGGTGTCTAAAGTTAAAGGGATAATCCTGGGGTGACATTTAGTCAGGAAGTTATTTGAAAGCCAAATATGTATCATTTTTATGTTTATGTGTTAAATAACACCATGTAATCATGGAATAATATTATATATACATATTGATGTGTGTATATGTGTTTAAAAGGCCAGAACACAATGCTGCCAAAAGCTGAGGTGGATCCCTCCCAGTTCTGAGGACTTTGGGGTGATGAAATGGTTCCATTTGATAGGGAGGGAGAAGGCAGGGGAAAACTGTGTGCAGTGCACTTAACTGTCACCATGTATAAAGTCATTCCTCCCCAACTAAATGACAAGGTAAAAGAGCATTTACCTCTAGGCAGCAGGGAGTCCCAGAGATTAGAAATGAAAAATAACAGATACCACGAGGAAAACGTGAAGTGCAACACGCTGTGTGCAGAGCACATTCACAACAATTCCATCAAATACCCGTTTCATACAGCAAGAGAAGGTGCATTCTAAAGAGCTGTCTTATCTAACAGCAGTGTGTTCAGACTTCATTTAATCTGTCCTCTGCTGAAACACAACATACCGTGGTTATTCCTAATTTAAATCATCTTGTGACCCATCACCAGGGCTAACTATTAACCAAAACACACTGGTAAAGTTACACTGATGCAGACACGAGGGCCAAAACACTCCTTGCTCAGAGAGGTGGATGCTGCCTTCCCAGCTCTCTTACAAAAACTAATACTGTATCTCACATAAGGCAGCTCTCAGAGAACAGGACTCTCTGTTTAGATTTACAATATCCTTAAGATAGGCATTTATAAAAATAAAGAGCTGTCACCCATCTCCCATACAGATCTGGGATTTCCTCACATGCCCAGTCACACTCATGTGTTCATCAGACTCTGGGAAGTTAAAGATCCACATCCTAGTTCTCATCAGAGCATAAAAATGAGCCCTGGAAATTCAGCTATTTTCTAGAAATTTTAGACATGGAAGATGACTTTACTTCCAAACCTTCCAAATGATCCATCTGTGTAGCAGAGCAATTCATATGTTCACACATAAGGCAGTGCCCACGGAACTGAAAAGCAGATCATGTCTGTGGCAACTCCACAGAAAGAGAAGAGAAATAGCAAAAAGTGAAGACAGAGTTTGGGGATTTAGCATGTTCTTTAAATCAAATAACTTCCCTTCTGTGCTGGCTACAAAATGGAGAGTGGGGAAAAAACACATGAAGGGAAATTGCTCAGAATCTCTACTTATTGTTATTTTAGGAAACAAACTTGGCAGAGGTTTGAGGTAACCTGTCTTTGCACACCCAACAGGCTCAGGCTCCCAACTTCAGGATCTCAAGCAGCACCACAGCCAGGCAAGGGAAAGAAACTCCACAAACACCTGACCTGCTGTTCCAAGCCCACCAGGCACACACAAAACCCAGCTCCGTGGTAACTTTCCTTCAGTGATGTTTATGGGACTGCTCTACAGTCACTAAGCAATGAACTCTTACAAACCATAAACAGTAAGTTTCAATACAAAGCAATGCCATGAAGTTAACTGAATGTTTTACATAAGCAAATGTTCAGGACAAATTCCTGAGAAGCCAGAGTGTCACTGAAGTGTTCACTAACCTTCCTGTTCCATGAACGACTGATTAGACCCTCTGAAAGACAATCAGAACCACTGCAGCTTCTCTCTGCTCCCACAGGACCAGCTGCACTAGGCACCCTCAGAATACAGGACCCCTCAATGATTCAAAACGTGTCTTTGAATGTAATATACAGTTCTTAATTACCCACACAGTTAATTTCCCCTATGTTTTAATGGGTGTGCAGCCAGTTGCAGACAGGAACAGGAGGAGCAGGTGTGAAGTTAGGACACTACCAAAATCCCTGACATGCTGTATTTGAGGGAGATTAGGGTGATCCAAAGAATGCCTTTTAAACTTGTTTTGTCAGACTAATACCAGGAGTTACATAAACCAACACAGAATTATGACTTTTTATGTTTTTATGTAAGCATCATGACTCATTTTCTTGCCTATTATTATTTCTCTTTTTCTCTTGATTTGCTAGCCAACTCTTCAATGCAGAGATTTGGAACCTGGAGTTGTGCATTGTGTGGAATCTCCAACAGCAGGGCTCCTGGGAGACCTCCTTGCCGTGTTTCAGGTTCAGCGCTGCAGTGGAGGCTGCAGAGTTTTGTGCCATTATGTAACTGCCTGGCAGCATGTCACCTCAGGCACTTATAATCTGGTTTACTGCTTGTCATTTGCTAATACTTGGGGTTTTTCTCTAGCTTATGGTCTCAGGGATGTCACTGGGGGAGGGAAGGCAGCTTCCCCCACAGCTGCCAGGTGCACGAGGGGAGGGAGATCTTTCCCACTCCTCAAACCACCATCCCACGCCCTCGTGGCCGAGCACACAGAGCAGAGCAGAGCAGAGCCCCTGCCCAGAGCAGCAGGGTTTGCTGGGCACTCCTGTGGCACTGGAGGCACAGCTGAGCAGGCTCCTGGAGCACAAAGGCGGTGTAAGACGAGGGCAGTGCTGTTCCAACAGAAGCAGCTAATCAAGTGCATTCAGCTCCGCTGGGCAGACTCCAGATTTAACCACACCATGGCAGACAGCAACACACTTCATGTGCAGGGACACTGAGAAACAGGTCTCTGCACCACTGATTTGAGAGATTAATGTGCTCACAGCTTTCAAAAACACAAGCTGTCAAAGATGATTTCATGTGTCCCCGTATATAGTTCAGGTATCTACTCGCTCTTCTGTTCCCCTACAGTTTTCCTGAGCAAAATATCCTCTCTCCAGGAGAATGAAACTGTACCCATGCTAGAAACCTATGGCAAAAACATGCATCACACCTAACTCTTCAGTACCAACCTAAGGGAAAAATTACAGTGCATAGGTTCTCCAAAAACTTCACCCGAGTCCTGGCATTTACTGTCCATTCAAGCCATAAATTTTCTGACACCCTTACTTCTGACTTCCCTGGTCATGCATTGACCTACCCTGCAATAAAAATCGTTACCATAAACACTGACATAAGCAATTCAGTGCAAGGGTTGGAAACAGTAGGATTTGCCATATGTGCTTCTGAAGATTATTCCAGCATTCTCCTCTACAGCTCCGAGCACACAACAAAACAATAGGGTGTATTTGAATCAAAGCCTTAAAAACACCAACATTTAGCAGCTTCTGCATTTTCCTGTTACATGAAGAAAGGAACAAAACATGCAAAGCCCTAAAACTTAAGTTCTTCACTAGGTTCTATCTCAAAGCAAGAAATTACTTTATATCTCTTTTCCTGAGGTTGCAATTATTTAAAAATCCCTGTTTTCATAAAATTATTAGTCTTCTGCAAGGGAGGCCCTGAATTTATGAAAAGTAATTTTTAAAAGGATATAAGGATAATTTAGAAGGATAAAGGAATAATTTTTAATAAGCTAAACTGTCCTCATCAGAGAGGAGAGATAAGAGAGAATAAAGATGAGCCTAACAAAATGTGCAGATTCCTTTAAAAAGATATTCTCCCTCCACTTAACAGAAAGTAAATAAAGGGAATTAGCCCTCTTAATTTATTCTTTGTCAAAATTTTCTGTCATAATATGAAGTATCAAATTTTCACTTGAAATTCCTGGGAAGTATTTATTTTGAGACCTGTGATACAATTTCTGTCACAAATTCTGTATTCCAAAGGGTCACACATCCAAAAGAAGCTCCCCAAAGTTTCAATTACATTCTGAATGCCCTGACCTGTGGTATGGAAACCAACTGATTGAACAATGCAATGTGGGAAATAAATAGAGAAGTGCCATCACAAAAGAAGACAAAAGGACAGTGGCATTCCTTTACACATATTTAACAACATTAGACACTGAAAGACCTGATCAAGTCTCAAAGAGCAGATTTTGTTCCCTGAGCCCATGTCCAATGATCTCAGCCTTCTACAAACATCCCGGCTTTGATTTAGCCTTTCCACATCCATGTCCCATCCCTGTTGGCCCTTGCTGGATGCTCCATGTGAGGTTCCTGCAGGTGGCTGTCCTCGAGCAGGTGCCCCCAGCAGGTTCCCTGTGACCTGCATGGATTGGGTGGTAAAACCTGCAGTGCAAACACAGCCTGCAGGAATGTGCGTGCCCAGGGAGGGTAACGGAGTCCTCTGGGGTGCATCCTTTGTAAGTGGTTAATGAATCATTGCTGCTTACACAGCTCCTTCCCTGCTGCTAACACAACGTGCAGCTAAGAAGAGGAAGCGAGAGTCCTGTCTGGGATTTCTGCCACCCCACAGCCAGGGGCAATTCCTGAAAACCTCATTCCAGGATTAAGATGGAAAGGGCCACCACAGGCAGAGACTCTGTTTTGTCTGGTATCAGTAATGCTGGACTAGACCCTCATCTGTACCAAGCACTGTCTGTACAGCAAAGAGGGGTGGTTTGCTGCCAGGCCACCTGCAGACACCAACCAAACTGCAACAGGAGCTCTCTGGGAAGAGGGGAAGGAGGGACTGCATGGTAAGGAATGCAGCACTGAGCTGCCCATCCTAAAGCAGCCTGTCAAACTGACGTGCTTTGATCTAATTCCCAGATAGAGCCAGACAAACCTCTCCAGTCTGACAAGCAAAAGCCTTGAAATAGCTCTTTTAACTAGTTTAAAAGACAGTTTGCACGAAGGCTCAATATATGTCATTTTAGACACTTGAGGCCACCTCCTGATGCCATGTATTTAACAGAACCCAAACAAAGCCCTGTGCAAGTAGGAGGCCAGACCACATGTAACAGTCACTGTAGCTGCACAAGGCCCTGGATCAGGAACATAATTATACATCATAAACTAGTTTTACAGCCACTGAGAGAGGCAACAAGTGGAAAAGGAAAAGGGCTCCAACCTTAACTGCAAGGAGAGCTGTGAAAAACTGAGGGCATATTTTATTGTCTTTTTTTACTACAGTTATTTACTGTTACACTGACTGTTATAAACACCAGGATTTTGCAATTAATATTTGTAAGTAATAAGTTCCTCCTAAAGACAGCATAAGAGTAAATGACACTCGCAGTGTTTAACTGCATATGGGAGAAAACTTTTGAAGATGAGAAAGCGGATGTTTGGCAGGAATGGATGCCCAATTTTGATGTGGAGGCATCAATATTAGTGTGACCACACATAAACTGCAGTACTAGATAGTCAGCAGCTTTCATGCAGGATTATTCCTTGAACTTTCCAGTCTGCTAAAATAATGAAGGCACTCCAAATTCCCAATAAAAACCCCAGCGAAGTCTTTTGTAACAAGGAAAGTTAGGCAACCAAAATAGCAGGGCTGCTACATCCCTCTGAGAGTAACCTTTATTTCATATTCTGTTTTTATTACCATCATTTCAGCGTATTTCAATCCATCTGTCGCAGAAGGAAGAACAGACTTCAATGCCAGCACTAACAGAAGTCCCAGCAATAAGATGCAGAGCACCAAAGTTCATTGTGCTGTTGGAATGTTTAAAGGAATTTGACATAAACATATACAAGACCTTAGGATCAGGCCTCCCTAAAGCTCTGGAGGTCTCATTCCCAGGCTGTTATAAACACTGCTTCTAAAGGAGAATTTAAATCCAACGAGTCTGTTGGACAGAAAATTCAGATGACTAAATGTTCCTGGGGCAGAAATGCATCTCATCTTCCTGCAAGAACCCAATCGAGGCCTAGAAACAAAAAAAAGTATCTGGAAATTGCCCTCATAAATCTATCTGACACCCATTTTGTCAGGAAGAAAGATAGGAGGTTCATGGAGGTTGATCTCTTCTGCCCTGCAAGATGCTGTTTATAAAGTCTGTAAAGACCAGAATTTGTACATATATTTGTGCAGGAAGTTTGGTAGCACAAAACACTAATACAAAACTGTGTCATGTCACAAGCTTCTCCCCATCCTTCAAACTAAGAACAAAATTTGAAATATCAAAATATTTTCCATGAGTTTTCATCTGAGTAAAGAGTGATCACACTCAACTACCTGGTCACTCCTGGTCATTTCAAATCAAACTGAAATAAAACAAGTTTAAAAGTTGCAGAGTTATCACAGAGAAAATATAAGAAATATATTAAGAAATGGTCAGGCTGCTGTGGTTGAAGACTGTAGCTAAATGGTGACTGTTCTCACTGACACAATGTGACAAATGCCTGCTGAGTTTCTCCCCACTTTTAATTGATCCATGTAGTTCTAAACCCCCATTCAATAAGATCCTGCAACCATATATTCCAGTATGTCTGATGCATTCATATGGATATTTTAAAAACCAAATTTGTAGCAGCTCATGCCCCAGTAAAGACTTTAAATCTAAATGCAGCACAGCAATCAAGCAGAGGCAAAAGAGGCCACCAGAACTTCATGGAATAAACAGCATTTTTCCCATGTTTTCTGAGACTGGAAGCACAGGAAGCAATAAAGCTGATTAGATGAGTTTTTATGGGGAATTAATTTCTTTCATATGAAACTTGTTTAACAGCTTACTGTCTCAAAACAGTTCCCAAAACACATCCAACAACCACAGTAACTTAAACACTGCTCTACAGCAAGCAACTGCTGTCACCATCCCAATGGAGGCAACTAAACATAAAGTACTTTAGATCCCTTCAAATAAACACCACCCTATAAGGACAGATATTATAATACATAATTTCAAATAAAAATCTTCAAGCACAATTTAGGTCATCTATCTCTGAGGTTTTGATTTGCATAGCTCTGCCATCAATTTATTTATTTCAAGATTACATTTGCTACAGTCAACAACACATGACATTGCTTCAAGCACCCTATTGCTTTCTTCCCAATGGCAGACAGGCAAAAAAATGTCCAGTCATATTGCAAGAGACATGGTGTCTCCTGAAACGACCCTCCTGGAGAACAAAGCAGGCCTGCAGTGTGTATGTCAGCGCAGTAAATCTCATCCCACTGGCACAGATGCAGCTCTAATCCCAATCTGTCAGCACAGTGGCACACACACACACATACACACACACACAGAGCCCAGCACACTCACAGCAATATTCCATAAATCCCACCCTGCTGGTGCATTGGAAGCAGCCTGACATGAACAACGTGCTCTGGAAGCCGTGGCTGACAGGAGGCTTGGCAGGTACCACACCCAGGCAGCACTGGGACTATGAGAGGAGCAGGCATGGGGAGAGATGTGTTTGGAGGCAACTGGGATGCAAAACTGCTTTTGGAGATGCATAACATACAAAATACCAGATACCACAACAAACTGGGGTGCACAAAAAGTGCAGGTGAAGTCTCCAATATGTTGTCAGAGATGTTCCCTCAGGAAGTTTTGGCATACTCAGAAAAACTGGTCAGTACTGCAGAAATTCTTGAAACTCAAGAACAAGGAGACATAACTTCACTACTACACCAGCAGAAAAATTTCTCAAAGTTAGGAATTAATCTCTGCAAATGATTTTTGTAAAAATAAATCAAATCAACTCTATTTGAAACAATAACAAGAAGTATCCCAATAGGTTATACTTTTACTTTTGCTGTTCTCTGTGGCTTTCACATGCAAAAACTGCAGGAAAATTACAGGAAAGTACTGCCTCTATTCAACACTTAATTGAGAGAAAAACCAAGGAGTGGTCTAACTGATCACTGTTCGACAAATAAGGCATGATACAGAAGTAATAGAACCTTCTGTTCTTTTGAAAGTGTTCAAAACTAAGGACCCAGCCTTGCAGGTGGTTCTACAACCACCAGATCCCACATTTGCATGAATCCCATGGAAGGCAGCAATGCTGCATGAATTGCAAGATTGTCACCAACACACAAACTTACAGCCATGACAACAAGCTGCTGCAAAAGCCCACTTTTAAATTACCCAAGAAGGAAAAGAATCCCCCTGTGCTCATATCAGCCTCTGAAACCCAGCCCCACCCAGTAGAAATGACTGAATGCAGTGAAGATCAGTGACAATACTCTGCAGGACACTTTCTCCATCCCCACATTGCAATAGCTGTGATTTACATCCTAGCGAGGGATAGGAGGGAGAACAGGGTCTATTTCATGCTCTTTGATTATAAACTTGAGAAATGAGAGGTCTCAGTCTGCAAACAAAATGGCCCGGGAGCCTTCAGAGACTAGAACCAATGCTGATTCACTTCAGCAGTGTGTTGATCCTCTTCTACCATGGCAGCACTTGCTAGGCAATAGTATTAACCACTCCACGGCTAAATAACATGCATGAAGAACTGTATTACAGGACTGGAAGTAACAAAGGACTCACAGAACACTTTGGTTAGGAAGGGGAGCTCTAGAGGGTGCCCACAAAGCCCTCTGCAAAGCAGGGCTCCCTTGCAGGTTAGATGGGGTGGGGCAGGACCTCATCTCATGCTGAGGCTAAAGGAGGCAGAGCTGGGAAGCACAGCACCTGGTGGTGGCTCTGCTCAGAGAACAAGACATTCTGAGCTCACTTGTTCACTCACAACATCGACCTTATTAGCCAAGTGCAGTACGTGCAGTTCCTGGTACAGACAGAACCCGTCTTTAAATACGAATCCTGGGGAAAATGGCATTTCTCCATTAATCCAATACACTCTGGTCTGCTTGAGCCCAAACTAAATTATATCCAACTGCATTATTTTGATACAAAACAAGAGGCAGAACTATTAATCTTGTAAACACACATTAAATATACAGGCCTGACCTCTTCACCAAGGACAAATATCCCCTTTCATGACTTCAACAAACACTTCGAGATAATACATGGTATTACCTCTGAGAATCACGGGGTCATCTCTTTTTTTTCCCCCACAGAACAGCACCACAGAAACCTTTCAACACAAAAGGAGATAACAGCAGTCCTTGGAAGCAGATCATCCCACTTCAAGGTCTTCTGTTCTCAATGATTTGCAGCATTTTCCAGAACCTGCAAGTTTTCTTTTTTAAAATGGTGTTTTAAACCTCTTTAGAAAGTACAACCTGTTGGACTGCTAATGCACACACTGCTGTTTAGAAGCTTGTCTCAGGAAAGTAAATCCCAACAAAACCAGAAAAATTGATAAGTACATTTATCCCATTCATCTCAATCAGGTAAGAGCTGTGAAGCTTAAAATATGAGAATTTAAATTCCTACATTTATGACCCATATCAATGATGACCACACAAGCAATCATCTATTTAAAAGTACAAGTATAATACTTGAGCCATTTTCCCCCCCAGCTGATTGAATATTAAAAAATAAAAAGAGAACCAAAGCATCACTGTCCAACAAAACCCCAGTGGATATCTGTAGTTATGGAGCTGTATCTTGATAAACTACATTTCTAGTATTTAATAAGAACTCAAATATAAGCTCAGAAATACACACCACTCTCTACATGGCTCACACTTCCTATTCCATAGAGTATCGATGTTTATGTCTATACAAAAAGCAAAACTTTTAATTTCATGTTAGTGCAGATGCCCCTAAAATACTTTTGGAGCTGGCAATACCTTTGAAACCAGAATAAACTTTTATGCACATGAACAGTACTTGGGGAAATGCTTTAAGGCATCCTAGAGAGGAGGAGAAGGATGCTATGAGGATACACAGCAGTCAGCAGCCCTTTGTAGGCAAAGTGGATGGCTTTCTGTAAACAAGGATGACATGACAGTTGTGTGATTTGGTTAGTGAGGGTCAGGACTCTGCCTTCAGCAGATGTGCACAGCACTCCCTCACCATGAGTCACCTGGGACTGTTCTGGTTTCACAGCACCAAGAAAACCCTTCATTCATGCTGAACTGGGTGAACAGGGAGGGCAGCAGATAGCTGTGCTCAGAGGAGAGTCATCACCAGGCAACATCCTTCACAGGGATATTCTAGGCTCACATTTCTGTCATGAAATAGTAGCTACAACATTAATTTTCTATTTTACTGATATGATTTCCGTATTTCAGATAGATTTTTAAGAGGGTACCTTGAACTCTGTAACCATGTTTTTTATTGTGCTATTTTGTGAGGTGCAGTAAAAATCGGTATTACTGTAGGACAAGAATATCAATTAAATACCCTTCTCGGGCAGAATTGAGAGAAACAGATGATAAACTGGACAGACGAGGAGCAAGACCTGTGCTTCTGTAGCCATCTTGCACCAGCACGCCGGGGATTTTTTGCCTGGAGTGCAAAGAGCAGAACTTGATTTTGCTTTAAATTTTCTGGATGATATTAAAAGCAGCTTAGTTTGAGCGATGTGTCAGATTTATGCACTCTCGTACTGGGATTTGCTGAGGGCAAGGGGAGCTACACCTGCCTTCTGTGCGGTGTCAGAACCGATGAGCTGGGGTCCCAGCTCTGGGAAGGAAGATCAGTGTGCTGGAGCCGCGGTTTTGCAGCACTGTTGCACTAAGATCTTCCCAGTGCTGAAACGGAGTGCTTTGCTTTTGGTGCAGCGCAAGAGAAAAACTTACCTTCCCTCTCTTATCATTGTAACATTTTGAAGCTTTCCCACAAAACAACGATAACCCACAGTATGTAGAAACCCACCTTTCACACAGGCTGCTGCTAACAAATCTGGGCTGCTCTAAAACGGCAGGTACAAGCCGAGCTCAAAGAAGCAAGGAGGGGGTATTCTGCCAGCCCTACATTCTCCTCCCTTCTCTTTAAACCCCACCCCACCCCACCACCAGCGAAGTCAGCCCCCTTACCTGATAATATCATCGTTGTGCCCGAGGAAGAATTTCTGGCTGTGCTCCCTGGTGTTGTAAACCACGCCGACTCCAGCCACGAAGTAGACGACCTCCTTGCCGGCGGTGTAGTACAGGTTGTTGCGGCACTGGTGCCCCCGGTACCCGTACACCCACTCCAGCCGCAGCTGGCAGCGCGGAGCCGTCCGATCCGCCATGACACGCAGCCCCCTCCCCTCCCCACCCGCTCCCACCCCGGCCACCGCACCCTCAGGTGTCCCTCAGGTGTCCCTGCGGAGCGGCGGAGGGGCCGGGCAGCGCATCGCCCCGCCGGGGTATCGCCCTGCCGGGGATGGATGCTCCGCTCAGCGCCGCGCCGCCTCCATCATCATCATCATCATCATCATCTGCTGCCGCTGCCCAGCCAGCCCGCTCCTCGGGGCACACAAACACACCTACAGTAGCCGCGGCACACGACGCTTGTTTTCCTCCTTTCCCACGGCGAAGTAACTTCTGTGCGTCACCAGCACCACCTGCCAAGGCTCTCCCCGCTGCGGCTCCCGGTCCTGGCTGCCTGCTCGGAGCTTCCCGGGCGCTCTGCTCTGTGACACGGCTGCCCCCGGAGCTGCGGGAGGAGAGAACACACACACTGCCTGTGTTTAGAAGGCAGAGGGGCTGCAGGACGGGCAGCTCTGGGGGGATCCCAGCCCTGTACCAGGATCCACCCCGGGGTCCGCATAGGAGCCCTCTCTGTCAGTATTACCTCATATACGACATCCAGCACAAACATGAGGATATCACCACACCTTTCCTCACCCCCCAGCCTTCCCAAACTTCCTCGTTTTGGATTCTACACCAACCACGGAACTAAACCAATTTTAATTCCCCCCTTTTCAGTCACGCCAATTCATCATGAGGTATTGAGTGCTGGTGGCTTTTTTTTTTTTCCTTTTTGACCATCATCCTTTGGAATGCTATTCCAAGGAGCAAATTTGCTCGCCCGTGTGCTGCCTTTGCTGGAGCAGCATTTGTACCATCACTGCCAGCGGAGGGTGGTCGCTGCACGCTGTGGGTGCTGCAGACCCTCGGCCGCAGGGCAGGGGGGCACGGGGGGCTGATCCAGCCCCGGGACCTGCGGGCACACCCGGGGCACGGCCGAGCCTACACCCACCTACACCTACAGCTACAGCTACAGCTACAGCTACAGCTACAGCCACAGCCACAGCCACAGCCACAGCCACAGCCACAGCTCCAGCTACAGCGCCGGACCCGGGGGGAAAACAGCCCTCATGGAGCCCTCCCAATGCCAGTGCCGGTCCCTCCTCATGGAGCCCTCCCGCAGCCGGCCCTGGGCGGGCGGAGCTCTCACGGTGCCGGTGACGGTGCCCGACCCCGCCGGGCGGAGCCCTCACAGAGCCCTCCCAATGCCAGAGCCGGTCCCCCCCTCACAGAACCATCATAGAGCCCTCACAGAGCTGATTCGCCCTCACAGAGCCCTCACAGGGACGGTTCCCCCTCACAGAGCCCTCACAGGGCCGGTCCCCCTCACGGAGCCCTCATAGAGCCAGTCCCCCCTCACAGAGCCCTCACAGGGCCGGTCCC
>WBMV01006787.1:81666-103959 GCA_013396655.1 Campylorhamphus procurvoides
AGAGCCCATCCCCCCTCACAGGGCCGATCCCCCCTCACAGGGCCGGTCCCCCCTCACAGAACCCCCACAGAGCCGGTCCCCCCTCACGGAGCCCTCACAGATCCTTCCCATGGCCGGTTCCCCCTTACAGAGCCCTCACAGGGCCGGTTCCCCCTCACAGGGCCGGTCTCCCCTCACAGGGCCGGTCTCCCCTCACAGGGCCGGTCTCCCCTCACAGGGCCGGTCTCCCCTCACAGGGCCGGTCTCCCCTCACAGGGCCGGTCTCCCCTCACAGGGCCGGTCTCCCCTCACAGGGCCGGTCTCCCCTCACAGGGCCGGTCTCCCCTCACAGGGCCGGTCTCCCCTCACAGGGCCGGTCTCCCCTCACAGGGCCGGTCTCCCCTCACAGGGCCGGTCTCCCCTCACAGGGCCGGTCTCCCCTCACAGGGCCGATCCCCCCTCAAAGAGCCGGTCCCCCCTCACAGAACCCTCACAATGCCGGTCCCCTCTCAGAGAGCCCTCACAGGGCCGGTCCCCCCTCACAGGTCCCTCACAGAGCCGGTCCCCCCTCACAGGGCCGGTCTCCCCTCACAGGGCCGGTCCCCCCTCACAAAGCCCTCACAATGCCAGTCCCCCCTCACAAATCCCCCTCGGGGCGCTCGGCCCTGCCCGTCCTTTCTGTGTGCCCGCCCGGGCCCGGCCCCGCCAGGGACAGGCGGGTTTCGGCAATAAAACCCATCCCTCTGCCTCTGCTCCCTGCAGGGGGCTCTGACAGCCTCACAGGGCACAGCCGAACTCGAAGCCCCTTCAGGGGGTTTTTGTTCTCCGGTGCTCCCCCCTGGGCTGGCAGGAACCCCGGGGGGCCGTGGGTGCTGCCCCCGACCCGCTCCGCCTCTGCAAACCTCCTTCTGTCACCTACAGGTGTTGTCACAGCGTGGAAACCTGTTCTGTCACCCACTGGTTTTGTCACAGTGTACAAACTTGTTCTGTCACCCACAGGTTTTGTCACTGTACAAACCTGTTCTGTCACACGCAGGTGTTGTCACGGTGTGCAAACCTGTTCTGTCACCCACTGGTTTTGTCACAGTGTACAAACCTGCTCTGTCACATGGGTATCCAATGAGCCTTCCAGTGAATTATGAATTTTTCATCCTTTCCCATCCTGCCATATTCAATGGAATAACGTCCATGTGAACATGGCTTTCCTCTTACGATCTTTTTTGTTGAATTATCGAAATCACATTAAAATAAAGGTGTGGCAAAGAGGCTCTTCACCTACTCAACAAGGACAAACAAAAACTAGTTTCAAACCTCTGCTGGTGTGGCTGTCACCTCTGTGAGCAACAGCAGTCAAGCTAACTTTGTATTTAACCCTTCAGGAAAGCCTATCCTCAGTGTTAGGAAAAACTGATTTTTATAAATCATTGTTTTTGCAATTAAGTACACTAGTCGTGAACCAACACCCCAAAAAAACCTTGAAGAAAGTCCTTACAATGAATCATATGGAGCTACACAAGTTCAGTTTCACCCATTTTTCTCTAATGTGCACCCTCATGAATTTAGTGGATTTTTTGGTGATCGCACTAATTTGTAAATCAACCAATTAATGTAACGGTGAGGGTTTTGTCTTGAGGGTTTTTTCCCAGATAAAACCAGTGCATTCTTTACTTTCCTGTGGGAGTTATCCTGTCACTGCAGATGTTCCCCAGTGCTGTAGCCCCCTGTTCCCTGTCAGCACCACGTAACCATCCCTCCTGCTGTCCAGGGCTTTGGGTATCAGGACTGCATTTTGGAGGCCTCAGCAGCACAAACACAAGCAAAGCTGCAAAGGGAAAACACAAACCAAGGCACAGGGTGAACCTCAGTAAAACAAGGGTGTTTCTGTTCAAAAACAGAGGTGTCTGGATGTATTTCCAGTTTAACATAACTCTTGTAAAAATTGACACTTTAAAATGTATTGATGGACTTAATGAAAAGAGACATAAGAATGTGCAATAGCAGCACTTCCCCTCCTGTGGCAAGGAGCTCCTTAGCCTGGAACACATATCCCAAATTTCACTGCTTTTTTGGTATTAAATGTAAACACCAACTAATACAGCACCTTGTACAAGTAGAAGCTGAACGACAGTCACTGCTCCCTGCCCAAGGGACCACTCCCTCCTGTTGGCGTTTTTGAGGGCTTTGGGTCTGGGGGTTTGATTTGCCTGTTTAAGGCAAGCCTTGGATAGAAGATGCCAAAAGGCACCACATCTCAAATGAACTCCAATCCTCTGTGATACATCCTGCCCACTCTGTACATATCCAAGAGCTGTGATTATTAATGAACACTGAGGTTTTCCCTCCCAGAAACATCTGTGTTATGTCCTAGATCTCTGCTCCACAAAATAGCCTTTCTAACTAGTATTTTTATGGATGAATGTACAGCAGATGCACAGAGATGCCGTATTAATTAGTATTTCAAAAATTGGTACCTCTTATTTGAGCTGTAAATGCTTTTTTAAATTCTATAAAATCCCTAAGACCCTGGGGGGAGGCATCAGAAGCAGGAGCTGTGATCTGGCTCTGTTTGTTTGTTGCCTGGCATTACATTAATCCAATCCTGATTGATGCCTCTCAGTGGTTTTACGATTTAACTACAAAATCATAACAGGGGAATTGGCTCTAAGCTTTCATTCCTTGTGGGCAGGAACACTGATTTGCATTAATGAAATGCTCGGATCTGGCCAGAAATAGCATTAGGGGAAAAGAGGAAAGGGAAAATGGAGCCTTTTCCATCCTCCAGCCCTTTTCTGAGAGCCCAGACACTGGTCTCCCAGAGCCTATCTCTACTGGGTGGGAGGAAAACAAGAGCAGTAGCCATAGGAGACTCATAACAAAATCCAGGACCAGGTAATTTTTACCCTGAAAATGTAATAAGCCGTCACAGCAGATGATCCAAGAGTGCTAGGGAATTCTGTGAAATTCGTCATTTTGGGATACAAAGTAAATGATACTTCAGGGAACAACATGCACTCACCCTGTGCTGTGGTGTGAGTGGAATGTGTGTTCACCCTGTGCTGAGGTGTGAGTGGAACAACGTGTGTTCACCCTGTGTTGAGGTGTGAGTGGAACAAGTGCACTCCCCCTGTGTTGTGACTGTGGTGTGAATGGAACAAGTGCACTCCGCCTGTGCTGTGCTGTGCTGTGAGTGGCTGTGGTGTTCACCACCACCAGGCTGAGCAGGGGAGGATCCGCCGGGCAGTGATGCACAGAGCCCTTCTGCTCAGCCTTTACACCGTCACCGGGCCCCCGAAGGTGCAGTGCCCTGCAGTGTGCCCTGCTGTGTGCCCCGCGGTGTGAGCCCCAGCATCCCGGCCGCGCTCGGGGCGGGCTGTGCTGCATTATGACACACACACTGCGGATGTGCCCACGTGTGCTGCTCCTGCCGCTGCCGCTCCAGGGATATCAGCTGACAGCACCGCTGCCTGCGCTCCCTCCCGTGGCACCGAGGGGTGCCTGCTGGTTCGGGGCAAAGCCCCCGCTCTTGTGCTTTTTGTGTGCCACTGCTCCACGCTGTGATACATTTCCCTTCATTCCCCCCAGCCATCCCCGGCGGTTGGTTCATGCCTCGCCTCACTTGTATTTTGATCTTGTTTAAAATCCTTGGGAGCAAACCCTGATAATCTACCAGAACCGGAACATCCATTGATTGCTGTCACAGGGCTAGAGAAAAATGCTTGACAGGGGATAAATTACCTTGAGCAGCAGGGAAGGAAATACATTAGAGCCTCAAGCTCTGAGCAGTGACTCAGCTACGCCCTGCACACCGCCATGGGGGGACACCTCCAACCCTGAGCATTGAGAACATGGTACTTTCTTACCTGGGCTTGGTTCTGCTTGGCCCCCAGGTGTATGCAGTGCCAGGACTCCACTTGTCCCAGCTCCCATTCCTCCTGCTGCCAGGGTGAGGCCTCCACTGGTCAGGCCATGGACACAGCAGTGGTGTCTGCCAGCTGAATGCCACTTCTTAGCTGTTTCATTCTGAACATTAGTTAGTCATTTAGCACAGCCTGGTTTTCTGACTATGTTTTTTAAAAATGAAAAGGACTAATGTATGTTCCAACTCATTTAAGTTTCTGTGTTATTCAGCTATCTCTGGTTAGTTAAGGCAGCAAAAACCAAGAGCCACCAAAAATAGCAAAACTACATCATACCTGCAAGCTATTAATTACAAAACTATATTCTTAAAGACCTTACACATTTAAAGTTCATACTCTGTGAACTGGGGCATAACAAAGGAGACCATGATGAAGGGAAAACATTGAAACCAATATTTCACCAGGACACAGATTAATCATTCCTTTCTTTTCCTTTACCATTACCATTAATCTGCCTTGTACAGAGTACAGCCCTACCACAGCACATATTCTCTGGGCAGAACAGATGGATTAACAGATTATTTGCATCAATCTAAAAGAAAACCCTCCCACCAACACGTGCTTAATTCCAGTGGCTAAGGAGTTCTGGGTTTTTTCCCCCACATTACACTCAGTTTACCAGGATATGGGAAGGACCTTTCAGGAGCAGCTTTCTGAGACCTTCCCTCAACCTGGAATGCGTCACGAGGGTCCCACCAAGAGGGAAAAAGGCAGACTGACCTGACTACAGGATGATTCCTCTTCTTAACTATGACAGCAACACAGCTGGGAAGTGGTTGGTCTTAACTGATTTTCTTTGAAAATGTTAAGGCTCAACTTCTGTATTGCTTTTGCTCTGTATGTCGAGAGGAAACATCACAACTTGAGTACAGGTTAGCTCACAAACCCAACTGAAGTATGAACTGGGCTACAGATCCTCAGTGCAGAGCTGTGTTGGGGTCTGGCTGTGGTCCCTGCTGCGGTTTGGGAGGTGACACAGCCTTTCAGCCCCAGTTCCAGCACCCACACTCACAGTCCCTGTTCTTGCCCTGCTGTTTTCCAGCAGTCCCTCCCTTCCCACGATCCTGGAGATGCCCACTCTCCTCCTCCCTGCCCTGGCTGTGCCCACTGACCTGCCTGCTCTGTGCGGGGGCTGCTCCTGACCCAGCACCTCTCTCTGCTCCCTGACGCTCCAAGGCTTACCAGGACTCTCTCCTGATCCTCAGCAACTCCCAGGCCGTTCCTAAGCAGAAAGGATTTTTACTCAAGGCAGTTGCAGGAACAACTTTCAGTGAGAAGTAAGACAAACAAGAAAATGCCTCTGAAGGCATGCTCATCCCAATCCCTCCAGAGACACACACACCACAGGCCCTCGAGATGGATCTGCCCGACTGCTCAGGGTACCAGCTCAATTAAGTGACACATACTTAAGGCATCCACATCTCTGTGCACTTTAATCAACTAAGAACATTGTTTCATACTTCTAATAATGTTAAACCTCAGCTTTTTCTATTGTATTAAACTTTACATTTACAATACTAGCAGTGTTAGCCTACATTTCACTAATAATTAGACTGGAACGATGTAACATTACAGAGTAAAAACCCATGTGCATGAATATTTCATTGTTTACCAACCAAAAACCTTGGAAAACAAGAAAAAGACCGAGAACACTGCACACTCCATGAAAAGAATCCAGACACTGTATATTGGTGACATGTTCAGGAAATGGTCCCTTGGAAACACTTGAGTTTGCAGTTTGACTGCTTTCCACCTAAAGTGGTATTTGAGGGTATTTTAATGATTACAATATATTAAAACCCAGGTGGCTTACATTTCAGATTTTAAAACATAGCATGGAGCTTCTCAGAGCTATTTCTCTTAGCTGGTAAGGAAAGGACTTAAGCCCTTGAGCTAAGGGTGGGTAAAACCCTGGAGAATGGCACTTACTCCAAATGCTGTGCTTTGGCTGCCCACTTTTACATGGAGCTTTACCTCAATCAGGTAAATGTCCAGGTAATGTCCCGGCCTCTGCTTCACTTCCATCCATCCTGCAGGATTTACTCCTCACAAACAGGATGTACTCTGCATATTTTACAAAATATTGATTTCATTCCTTTTTCTTTATTTTTTTTGGCACTTAATTTGGGAAGCAGGGTGAAAGGGAGGGCAGGTGGGAAGTGAAGGCAGAGAAAAGTGGGAAGAGAGAAAACAACTACTCCAGAATGAACTTTAGCACGAGAGAATGGAATTACATTTGAAGACATCAGTTTCAGTGCACAGGAGAGATGACATTTTAAAATAACTTTATTTTTGATCCTCTTTCAAAATTATGATTTAACATAGTCAGAAATGAAATAAGAAACTTACCCAGCATATTTAGTTTTAAAAGCATTTAATGACATCGCATATATTTAACAGATAGGGTAAAAGTCTAGAGGTACAGTTCGATACAACTGAAAGCCAGTTCCAGTACTACTCTTGACTACAGGCCCAGTCATTGAAAGTTCATTCCTATTAAATGTAATTTTTGATTGTGCAGTAAGATGAAAATTTTTCATTACAATAGTTACAGTGACAGAAATGCACACTATGTATCAAAGAGCAAGGTAATGTAGCAAAATTATAACACACAGTGCTGCAGCTGACAAGCAAGTAACCATTTGAGTAACATTACTTTTCCAGTAAATGCTTCAGTTCCACTTTTACACTTATCGATGATTTTAAAGGGTTTATTATACATCTAGTCTTATTATACTTTGTACTAGAATTATCTGAAACATACAATATAATGTATTTCGGCCAAAAAAAAATAAACCAAAACAAAACAAAAAGAAACCAAAAACAAACCCAATTTGAAATTACAGCTTATTTAAAACTGTCTCAGCCTGTTAAGGAGCAGCCCTCGGGGTGGCACTGGCTGCAGAGGGCCTGTGGCTGTGGCAGAGACACGGAGGGGTGTGTTGGTTTACAGGTATTCTCACAGCCCCACTGCACACCCCACCCGGGGCTCTGCTGACCCACAGCCCCTCTGCACACCCCACTGGGGCTCTGCTGACCCACAGCCCCACTGCACACCCCACTGGGGCTCTGCTGACCCACAGCCCCACTGCACACCCCACTGGGGCTCTGCTGACCCACAGCCCCACTGCACACCCCACTGGGGCTCTGCTGACCCACAGCCCCACTACACACCCCACCCAGGGCTCTGTGGTCTCACCTGCACAGGAGGCTCCCAAGCATCGCTGCCTTGCACACCAAGAGCATGAGGAGTGGGTTATTTTCCAAGACAGCCTCACAAAATTGAGGAACAGTTTAAATATTAAGATCTAATCTACCTTAACTTCATTTAAAAAAAAAAAAAAAAAAAAAAACAAAAACAACCCCCCCCAAACCTGGTCCTCCCTCCTACAGAAGCTGCCCAATGCACCTCATACATTTGTAACTTTAGATTCTTGTTTTTTTTTTTGTTGGCTTTTTTTTTATTTTAAAACGCTCTATAAATAAAAAAATGTCAATCACATTGAGGAACATGAGGCACAGAGAGTAACGTATTGGTTCTGAGCTCGCATGCTGGAATTCCACTGGAACGGTCAGAGAAGTGCAGTGTGTGAGATGGAGTTCACTTCTTTTTCCCAAAAAGGCTGAATCTTTTCTCCTTGTCTTTCTCCTTGTCCTTCTCCCGCTTGCCGGGGCTGGACTCGCTGGTTATTGTGACGCTGGCGGGCAGGGTCTGGGCCCGGCTGGAGGCTGGAGTGCTCTGCGTGGTGGGGGACACCTCGATCTTGTCCGACGAGATGGCTGATGTGATGGCCTGGATCCACGTGTTCATCTCCTCCTTCAAGAAGCCCCAAAGGCAGAGAGCTGTTACAACCCCCAGGCCTGCTCTGACCCACCTTGTGGAGGGGGGGCGGACACGGGAGGGGAGCGGAGGGAAATGCAGCCCTGACTTGTGCCCTGGCTCTGCTCCAGCTGTGCTCCTGCAGAGAGGGCTCCCAGAGCTGGCCCCGAGCAGCCCTGAGCCACACAGCACCCACACACACCCTGCACACCGTGGGATAAAGCACACTCAGCCCACAGCATACCCTCAGCTGGGAGGGACCTGCAAGGATCCCCGAGCCCAGCTCTGCAGTGAAGGGCCCAGGCAGGGTCCTGAGCTCTCAGCAGCTGTTCTGGCCCTGTGCTACAACAGCACCAATGTCACAGCAGCAACAAGGCATGAGAAAAGCACACTTACATCATCTTTGGCTTGGAAGAGGTATTCGTTGCCATCGGTCAATCTGCAAAGGAAACAACAGGCAGAGTTTTCATGGCTCTTGAAAAGCCCAGCAGAGCTCTGGAGCTGCTCTGCCCTCAGCTCTGTGCTGGTGTTGGCTCCAGGCACTGCACTGGGTGCCAGCAATGAGGAGCTGCCTCTCCTCACAGGCAAGGCCAGTCACCCTTCTCTTGGATTCCTGTGCTGATTTTACTCAGATAGTTTAAGTGGGACACATCTGGCAATGTATATCAAGATATATATTAATTAAAAACCAACAGAATAAAGCCAGACCAGGCACCTCCAGAACAAGCAGGAGGCAGGGGAAGCAGGAGCTGTGTTATAGCCTTTCCCATCTTTCCCCACAAAACCCAAATATTTTAACATCTCTTTATGTAATTAAGTATTGAACAGTAAAATAACAGTGACTGAGTAAAGAAAATATCTACCTGCAAGTACCTGAGGGGCTTGGCACACGTGACAGGGCACTGGGAAGAAAGGGCAGCTGGTTCTTGTGCCTAACTTTGCATTGGAACAGCATGTCCTTACATTAGCAATTCAGAGGGGTTTTAAATAGTCTAAAGGATGAATCACATAGCTGCAGGCCTGTCTTCAAGAAAGCTACATTTCCCTAAATATTTCCTATATATTTCCCTATATATTTTCTATAAAGCAAATTTTCCCCAGATATGGATTCTAACATCCTTAGAGGATTCCTGTACCAATATAAAATTACACTCTTCCCAAAAAACCCAAACCAAAACACCTCTGTCTTGGAATACACGACCTGATCAGTGTCCTCTGACAGGACTACCTAGCAGGTGGGTAAAGATAAAATATTTTGAAGATACATTTAATTGAAGATTGTTCAGTAAAATAAACATTTCACAAGGAAAAGCCTTTTTTTTTAAAACTTTTGAGCAACAGGTCCTTCCCATACTTCAGAGTGCAATAGTCTGTCACTACATGTTCTGGACCTGAAAATGTGATAGATGCCTTCAGTAGCCTCCTAAACTCACACTGAAAGAATTAAACAAGAGGCCTAATTTTGGAAAGAGCAGAACCACCACCATTCTCCTCAAGCAGTTCCAGAGGGAGCAGCTGAAGAGCTGTGAAATGCCCTGTGAGATTCAGGCTCCTCCCTTGAGGCCCCTGGGCTCGTCCCAGAGTGCCCTGGTTATTGTGGCTCTGCTTTGTGCTCCCTTTGCTGCACAGACCCCGTGTCAGTTTTGGGAAGAGCTTGCTCAGCGAAGCAGCTGCTGCAGTTCCCACTCCTGCCCAGCTCTGAGGCTGGACTCACAGCAAACAGAGCACCACAGCATTTCCCAGGGCCAGCCAGCATTACCTGAGCTTGAACACATGCTTCTTCTTCTTGTAGTCGACCGCCACTTCGCAGACTGCGTCCTTCAGGCTCACGGGGATCTCGTTGTGGTAGGGGATGCCAGAGGCAGCAGCTTTGGAGTCCTTGTAGAAGCCCATCTCTTGGTTGTTGATGACACAGTACACGTTATGCCATGACCTTCGAGACAGGGGAGGTAACAGGAGCAGTTATAAATGCAATGCTCTCGCTTGCACAAGTGGAGACACCAACCCCAAGTGTTTCTGGTTCAGTGTGAGGATGTGAACGCAGCCTACGCTGTCCCATAAACCACACACAGGGAATTCTGGAGTGGAAGCACAGCTCTGAGACACGAGCACTGATGCTGAGCCAAATGGAACAGAGACTTCCAGAGTTCCCTGTGACAGCACATCAGGCTGTCCTCACCGTGGGAGGACTGTTTGGCAGACTGGCACTTTGCATTCTTGGGAGGGAAACTGATTGACCTTCCAATGGCAAAGCTCTGCTGGAGGAGTTGTCACTGTGCTGCAAACTGATGAATGGACTGGGTGTGAAATCCTTGACTTACACAAATACTCTCAGTGGCATCATGTGCCTCCTTCTCTAATAGGGCTGTGAAAATTAACAATTACTAGAAATGAGAGCACCCAGAGACTGGAACTGGAGGCTGTCACTGCCTCCAAGGCACTCTCTGGTGTGAACAATTCCAGTGGAACAAAAATCTTGGAGTCCTGTACTCAGCTGTGATCTCAGCTCTGCTGAGTGCTTTGGCTACTACCAAATCCCACAGATGTTGCTGCAGCTCAGCACTTGCTGTCAACATTTTACTTTGCCAGGCAAACCATAAAACTGGTTTCAAGAGCTCTCTCAGGTCACCAAGGACCCCAGTCTGCTTTTCCAGGGCAGACAAACCTCAAAGCTGTGCCTGTTTGAGACCTGCAGGATCCTTGGGAACGGAACTGACTATGGCACACCAATCATTTGCTTTTAATGCTGAACAGATCACAGAGTAGGTGGGAAGTGGTAATGTGCAAACAGAAGATGTCAGAAGAATATGAACATTTCTAGTCTCACACCTACGTGTTTTTCTTTTCTTGCAGTAACGTACAACTTGAGAGATCTGGAATCCAATCCCACCAGTGCCACAAATCCATCCTGTGCAGTGGCAAAGTCGTGCTGTCTCTGTGGCTTGGTTCCCCACCCTTCAGCTAAGGCTAACCCTGCCTTTCCCACCAAGCCCCTTTAGCCTGCAGCTGCCCCTGCACTGTGCAGCCCTGCAGGCAGCTCGGGAGGCCTTTGGGAGCTGTGGGAAGACACCAGCAGCAGGGCTGCCCTCAGCTGGGTGACACGTGGGGCAGACACCTCGGCTGCCACGGCCTGCACTGGGCCCTTTACCTGCTGGAGGCTTTCTTGCTGTGTGTCTCCCACTCGTGCTTGCGGTGTAGGAAGCCCTCCATCTGAGCTGAGGGGATCTCCTGGGTTTTGGCTGGAAGGGTAGCAGCAGTCTGGGCCTGAACGGCGGTCTTGGCTTTGCGGTCTGACGTTGGGGAAGGAACTGGACTGGACTCTTTGGAACTCGTCCTCTGTTCTGCAGCTCCATTGACCATCTCGTTTGTTTCTGCAGTTTCTGCCACCTAGGAACAGTGGAGAACAGGTTCAGCCTCAACTCCCAGCTCTGGGCTACCCTGCAGTTAATCTGTCTCCCTGCACAACGTGGCTGTGTATAAACTTTGCCTGGAAAATGACACAGGCCAATAAGTTTTCTCTCGCACTCCATGGAGACACAGGAGGCCAAGGAAATTAGAAGGGAGGAATGGATTAGTACCCATTTTACAAGTGGAGAGAAGGGAAAATAAGAGCAGCTGAACCATCAGTGTGAATTTTACTGTGCTTTGCTCTGCTGGTCAATTCATATGCTTTAATATATTGTTATTCCTAAAATGAGAGCACTCAATTCTGTTGCTAAGTACTCCAATGTTTGGAACAGTAACAATCACACTTTCTGCAGACCTAGAGGAACAGTAGAAGTTATACACATCAGCCACCTTAGATACATTTATGGCATTACTGGGGTATTAAAGGTCCATAAAAGGTATTAACTATGAGTCAGCAGAGAAAGATGTCACAATCGCCCAGGAGCATTTACAAAAATGTGTGCAATTCATTTGTTTCTGTAAAAGCTCCTTTCCCACTTTCCCCGTTCCCCTAGTGACACAACAAAATCAAAACATGCAGAAATTAGAGAGATTACACCATGCATTTCATCTCCATCATCCCAGTTAGGATATTGGATCGCAAAGACAAGGGAATGAGGTCACGTGTCAATTATCGAGGTCTGTTTCAGACTGGCGTTATTGGGGGGTTGGATTTTGGTTAAAGGAACTGAAAACCACCACAGTCACACAGCATCACACAGCTATTTACCCCCAAACACAGACAGAACCAAGGCCTTGCCCATCACTTGCTTTGTTGGTCGCGTTGCCTGTCGCACTGGGATCGATACCCAGAGAGCAGCCGTGACTCCAGCAGCTCTCCCTGCTCAAGCTGTCGACGTCTTCAGGAGCCATTCATCCAAAAATCATTTAAATTGGAATCCTAATGGCTATAAGCTTTTGCAATGCAGCTTGGTCCCAGTTTGTTTTTCCTGTACCATTACTTTGCCATGTAGAGCCGTTGGTAGCAGCTCAGGAGTTACACAACCAGTGTGTAGTATTATTATTAGCAAGTTACTAAAGCTCAGTGCTGCTAATGCTCTAGTAGATTACAAACATTCTGGACTGTTTTTATGCAGACAAGCAGGTTTTTGTGAATGGCACAATAATTAGACATTCCCACTTCTGCACATGGCCTGGACAAGTCAAAAGCAGCCCAATTATTATGCAACAAACTCCATGTTGCCACTGTTTGCTAAAACTTCCTACACCTGTACTTGTACCTCACACACCGACCTGGGAAGATCTGAGGGTCCAAGTGCTCTGACATGGGAAGGACTGGCTAACTGCCTTAAGGCAACCTAAACCTCTGTAACCCAGACACTACACCCTGCAACAGGGAGAGAGTCCCAGCTCACACTGCACTTCAGTCAGATCTGCCTTACTCTGCCCCTAAAGACGTGTTAGCCTGATGCTGTTCCTTCACAATTAGGATCAGTCTAAGCCACCAAACCTCCCTGCTTGTATCCAAATCTCAAAATATAACAAAGATGTTGGATTAAAGCAGGGGAGAGGGTAAAAGGAGGAGGCTGAAGATTACCTGAGCACTGCCAGCACACAGGTATTGGAATGAACAACCCAGGAGTCACCCCTGGGAGCTCAATCCCCCAGGAGAGTCCTCGGCACAGTTCCTGCCCCCAGACTCTGCCCTCCCCTGTCTGAGGGACTGGCACCTCTGCCCAGCACTGAGGACTGGCACAGAGCACAGTGACTCGTCTCCACAAGGAGAGGAACTCCCCAGCACCACCTGTCCATGCCCTGGTGCCCAGAGCAGTGTGCTTGCTGGGGCAGTGGCAGCAAGATGTGAAGATGCCCCTGACCTGGGGATTCCTACAGCCACTGCTCTGAGGTAAAACACACCAGCAGCCACTGCACAGCTCCTTAGTGTGTTTTCTGGGCAAGGCCATAGAATTCAGTGCTGCAGTGTGCAACCCTGTGCCTTCAAAGGATAACTGCCAGCTGCCATCACACCACCAGACCTGCAACGTCTACATCCAACTCTACTGGTTGTAAAAGGGCTATGAAAAGCTTTCCTGCTGCTCTGTCACGTTTTATTTCCTTGTCACGTGTTATCTACAATTAACAGAAAACAAGCAAAATAAATGGGGATCATGAACAGCTCTGCAAAGGATGTGTCACGACCACGGAGAGAGGAGAGGAGCGGAACGGAGGGCAGTGGGAACATGCGCTGGGCATGCAGAGACAGCGCCAGGGGACAGACAGCCCCAGGGGACAGACAGACACCCCAGCCAGCACTGCTACAGCACAGCAGGGTCAGTGACACAACACAGGGCTCTCCAGGGCACTGAGGGTTAGTGGGAAGTGCTTTAGTGGCCACTCTGGAGATACTTGAAGCAGGAGTGGGACATGCAACAGGACAGCTGGTGACGACGACAGGAGACACCCCTTAGGTTTCCACAGTGCTTGAAGCAACACTATATTCAGTTCATCAACTCAAGGCTCTGCAGCACAGCTTAGAAAACAGAGATGGATTTGCCTGTTCCAGATGCAAACAGATGACGGGTTGTTCTGGCAAAAGGACCTCTCTAATGCATTAAGCCAGTCCCACAGGCTGTAATAAATAGGTGAAATCTTACACTTCTAGTGCCTAAAATGATAACCTTAATCAATGACAGCATTAATTTTTCTTCATCATAACAGTGGAATTTTTATGGAAGTGTACTAATACAAATTAAAAAGTCTCTCTCTATAAATTGCTCCTCATCCTAATCTGTAGCCAGAGTACACGTGAAGGCTTTGTGGATGGTGGAGTCTGCAGCTCCAGCTGTACTGCCCTGAGAACTGGCACACCTTACAGGCACAGAGAGCAGCACTGCTGTGGGAGCCACCAGAGCATCCCCATACAGTCCTGGGGAACTTTAAAAAGCATTAAGAAGCTACATGTTGTTATCCTGACAAAAGAAAAAAAAACATGCATCATGAGGTGGAAAGACAAAAGTACAATTGCTGAAGCACATCCTTTCAATCCCCTTCTCACCAAGCTCAGCCCAGACTGATCCTGCTGCACTGCTCAGCCACTGGTCAGAAGCCAAAATTCTGAGCAGCAGCAGCACATCTGGCACCTCTCACCAGGGCTGGCACAGCTGGGTACACCTGAGCTATTGCAACACAGGACTCAACAAACTGAGCTAAAAAGTCCTCATGAAAGACTGAAGTGCAGATGGCAAAGATGAACGTGGAAATGCATTATGTATCATGGAAATAAAGCAAAATTTTAAAAAAGCAAACAGGTGATGTGTAAGGCTGTGGTAGCCAACAAGATGATGATCTGGGACTTGCTTACAGGTGCCTCACATTCCCTGCCACAACTCTGCAGATTTATAAACATTAGAATGTACAAGAGCTCCCTTTCTAAATGAATATCAGAGATGAACCAAAAGGCTTTATTTCAAGACAGAGGAAGGTGGAAGTGCCTGTCCCCTGGAGCACTGGCAGAGTCTGTGTGCAGATTCAGACCTGACTGGGAGGGGCTGTTGGAAAGATAAACTTGTGCTGAGAGGCATTTCCTCCAGAGCCCTGGGCTGGGACCCGTGTTTGCTTTGCAGCACTGGTCAGAGCCCTGATATCCACAGATCCCAGCCCGCCAGGAGCCATCCTGCACTGAGTGTGACCTCAGAGGGCCAGGGTCAACAACAGAAAAGTGTCATTCACCACTCAGAGCATTAAGTGAAACAAGGAGGCTCTGCAGGAAGGGGATGGAGAGAGCAGCCAGGCTCAGCTCCTGTGTTGCATTAACTCTAGAGACGTTTCCTGGCATTGCCTGGCTGCACAGGAAGGTGCTTGGCATGCATCCTGACCCCACTGGGACACCCTCTACCAAGAAGGAACCAGTAGGGCATGGAGCATTCAGCCTGCATCTAGGTAAAATAAAGAGCTGGGATCTGAGACCAATGTATTTTATTTAGTTTTTAGAGGAAAGCATCACAAACTTCCCCAAGGGACCACACCCTGCTCTCATTTCCCCACTGTCTCTCCAGAGCCCAGACACTGAATGGCTGCAATGCCAACTGGACAGGACTGAGGCCAAACAGGGCTCAACTTCAGCAAGATCACAACCCTTCATGAGGACTAAACCCCCAGATAAATCTAGATACTGGTTTTCAATGGTTTATTTCATGTTTATTTGTCTCTGCAATGAGTCCATTCTGCATGGAATGTTATACAACTACCTTAAGGCTTTTATTTGTCCAGAGTTAACACTCCCTCTCCCTCCCAGCCCTTCCTGCCCAGCTCATGTGTGTGGATTATCTTTGGCCTGGTAAATAAGTCTCTTGCTAATGCAGCTGATTTAATAATATAGAATAATGCCGTGCTGAAACCTGTTAGTATAACTCGATGCGTCATACCTGTCAGGTTCTAGTGCTCTTCTTCATTAGGCTGTAATCTCATTAAATCTCAATTACTCATATAAAGGACGATTTAGCTGGAAAATCTTAATACTATTAGCGACATGAAAAACTCACAGTAAATAACATGAAATAAATATGTCACCTTAAAGCAACTGAGTGTCAGTGGGGAGATTCAAATAAACAAAGATCAAAGTGAAGCGAATATATCTCCAAGGGGCTGCTAATCAAATAAAAGTCAACTGATGGGAAGGAAGAGAAAAGCAGCAGGGAAATCTGAAGCCAAAAGATGAAACCAGTACCAGTAAACCATACTGCCAAAGGTGTCTTTTGGTGCCAAGGACTCTGTGTGTCACAGTCCAGACCAGGAGCGGTCATTGGCTGTCCGTCTGCTAATAAAGTTTTTGTAGTTTTGGTAGGTTTGGGAGCGGTAACTAACCCGTGGAGACTCCTGGTCTGACGGCAAGCCGTTCTGGGAAACCTGCTCTCCTTTTGTCCCATCCCTGTTGGCACAGACAGAAAGAGGGAATTGTGTTAGCTTCTTCACAGTCATCCACCCCAGCCACCAAAATGACATTTTCCTACTGAATATTAATTTAAGAAATCTAAGCAAGTTCCTAAAATCCTCAGGCCCAACTGAATAAACCCAGTGTGAAGTGAGATCAAACCAGACTTTACTGACAGTTACCTTTCAAATAAGCCTCGTCCTATCACATCAGTAATTTCACAAATGTTGATGTTCCATGGATATGGCTCAAAATCTCTAAGTGCTGCTCATCAAAATAAAAAGCTAATGCTGTTCAGAACCTGTGACTCAGAGCCCACGGGGTGTAAGCCCAGCCTTCCCACTTGCAGGCCAGGGACAGCTCAGCAGTCACAGCACCACGTCAGGATGGAAAATGGGAACAGGGGCCTAGGAAAGGTCCTGTCCCCATAAACCACCAAGCCTGCTCACAAGGGTCATGTTACAGAGCAGAGGAGCCCCCCTCCCTCCAGAGCCCGTTTTCAGCCTGAGGACTGTGTGCAGGGCCCTGTGGAGCAGCGTGCAGCTCACCATTGCTGCTGGGAGTCTGCATCCTCTGCCTTGGTGCCAGGCTCCGGGGTGGGCGGCTGCCTCTTCCGCTCCTCTTCCTCCTGCTGCCGACGCACTTCCAGCAGCTCCAGCTGGGGAAGGAAACAGTTTTGTGCACTTAAAAGCACTGCCCATCTTTCAGGGGATGTCGAGAAACTAAAAAGAGCTCTGGGTGTTTTTCTGCAACATTACTGACATTCAAGTGAGTTGGAATACAACTGGAAGTATTGGTTGTGCCAAGTCTGTGGCACTGAGGGCACAGAGCAGCAGACCCTGTGGCAGTGAGTGGGGCCTGGGCAGCAGCCCACCACTGGCCATGGTTATCTTCCAGTTCATTCTATTAGGACACAACCCAGACAAACAAGGAAACACCCCAAGTTATTAAAACATTAGAAAGTAACATCCTCTTGTCTGCCTGACAAGCACAGAAATAAAATGTTCCACATCTGAATCCCTGAAATGAATATCTCCATGAAACCAGCCTGACTGGTGGGGTTGCTGAGAAACTCCAGTTCCTTTTGTCTGCAGCTGTGACACTCAGTGTGTGTGGAACACCAAGCCACTTCAATTTTAGTGTCTAAAGCCAAATTGTTCTCCAAGCATTAATTACTGACACTGCAGCTGTGCTCAGAATGGGGTTTGGGGTTTTTCCCTTACTGTGCCTTTCTAGGGGACAGCACAGCCTTGCACTGGAGCAGCCATAACACCACAAACATTTTTGTCAATGCCCACTCCCCACCACTGTCACCCTTAGCCAAAAATCATTTCAGGTGGTTGGACCCAGGTCTCTTCCCTCAGAATGCCCTTCCCTTTTGGAAGAGAATGGGGGATGGCAGAGGGTACGGGCCATCAGTCCCAGGGCAGGGCTCACCGTGGTCAGCCTCTCCAGCGCAGCAAACCGCTCGTCCCAGGTGGCTGCCGACTTCTCAAACGCCTCGTGCCGCTTGATCAGCTTCTCCACCTCGTCCACGCTCTGGCCAATCTCCCGACTGGACAGGTAGGGCTCCTGCCCCAGCAGCCAGGCCTCGGCCACGCTGGCATCTCTGGAGAACTGGTGCACCTCCAGAACTGGGCAAAGAGGGGACAGCTGTCAGCACCGTGCACGGCACAGAGAGCATCGTGGATTTACTGACACACAGCTCAGGGAACAAAGGACACGTGCTTGGCTAAGTATTTCCCTTACCTAAGCTCAATGGAATGGATTGTGGAAAGGACAGAAAATTCCCCTGCTGGCTTTGCTTTGAGGAAAAGTGCAAGTTAAGGCCCACCTTCATTTCTTCTATTTCATTTTGCAAGTTCAGGGTAGGTTTTTTGTTTCAAGTCTGCTGGCCTACTAACTTCTCCCTCGGGCTGCCCTGTGTGGGGAACAGCTGGACAGCAGCTGCAGTTCCCTTCAGCAACCAGGACTTCTGTACCTCAGATGCTTCTCTACAGTGCTACAGGGGCAGGTCTGCACTGCCCTTGTTAGGAGTATCAGAACTGGGCTGCTGAGGGTGTAAAACCTGCTGAATGTTGCAGTGTTTACACCTCCACCTTTGCCAGTGAGCTGCCCACCCACATTCCACCCTCAGGAAAGGCAGGCATGGTACATGCAGGAGGTAGCAGGGCTTTACTGCCCCCTATTTTTTAACAGGGCATCCTTTTAGAAATCCAGTTGGAATGTGACACCTGCAAAACAGGTGAAGCTACTGCACTGAGCTCCAACTGTGATCATTGTCTTGGTTTCCAATTCTCCATTATTTAACAATCAACAGGTGTGAGCCTATTCCAGCACAAACACATCCCAAGCACTGTAACACAAAAGTAAGGAGCTGCAGGGGTTTTTTCAACCCTCAGAAAGACACAGTGAAGAGTCAGATATGGCCCAGCCCAAAAGAAATTCAAGGATGTCCTTACTCAGTCTCAGCCACTCCCATCTGTCTTCCCACTTGTCAATCATTTCTTTTCTCTTTTCAGTCAGCTGCAGCAGCTTTTCCTTGATCTGGATGGGAGAGAAGAGGGCAGGGCTGTTACACAAGCACCAAAAACCAGCTCACCCCCACACACTGTGCAGCCAACAGCACTGACAGACACACTGGGAGTTTGTCAGGAAGTGACTTCAACGGGGAAACAACAGCTGCTTTTCTCTTCCAAGTATAAATAAATATGACATTTGCATTAAAATATCACATTTGCATAAGCATTCAGTGTCTGTTAAAAACTAAGCACCAAGAATATTTGATAAAAAGGGTGCAATGGGCAAACAAATGTGAACAGTGCAATCATGGCTTGTGTGTTCTGCCCTTTCTACAGCAAACAATGCAGAACGAGCTGCCCAGCACTGTTCTAGAAACCCTCACCATCTCTGGTTTTCCTCCCTGTCCCAAAGGGAGGCAGGAGATACACAGGTTAAGCCTCTGTTCTCTGGCCTGGACACAGCAGAAAATGAATCAAAGCCTTAAGCACCTGGATATGGTTTTCTTTTATGTTGCCCAGATTTACCCCTTGCAAGACAAACTTTTCCTGCTCCATTCCCTCTGAGGCCTCTCCACAGCATTCCAGTTCACCTGGAATGAGTACAAAGGCCAGGCTGTCTCACAACAGCCCACCTCAAGGAAGTCACCTCTCTACCCCAGAGCCTGCCCTCTACAGAACACAGTGCAGCAGCTTCCTTGCACTTCCTGGACTGAAAATGACCCTTTACACCTCGATGCCATCCCTGCTACCCAACACGAATTCACAGTGAGGTTACACACTGATTTTCCACTGGCAGGTGAGTGCAGCAGTCCCTGGGGTGACACATGTCACTGTGAACACGAGGACTGTCCACGTGCAGATGACACAGGGCAGTTTGGAACAGCCCCAGGCCCCCCAGGAGCACAGACAGTACCTCCTCAGAGGCGTAGTGTTTCCTGGCCAGCAGAGACTTGCCCAGCTCGATGCAGGTGGTGAAGCTGTCGTTCCGTGCGTCGATCTCCGCCTTGATACCCTGGTGATTGTTCATGAGCAGCTCCACAGATGAGACATCCCTAAAAGGAGCAGAACCACGGATTCTGGACTGAACAACTGCTACACTGCAAACACATTACATTTTCAACCTGAACAGGAAAAGAATGCATTCTGAGACTGTCTCTGCAGATCAAGAAGCCTTTCCTGAGGAGCAGCACCGTCCTGCTCTGAATCAGGGACTGACTGACCCTGCCTCTCTGGACACATTTTGCATTGCAATGACTTCAGCAGCCCCAGCCCCGCAGAGGAACAAGCTGCTGCACCACCAGCAGTGACACCAGCTCTGACAGGTGTTCCCAAAGACCTGCAGCCTTATGTGCCCGTGCAGAAGAGCTGCCTCAGGTTACCTTGGCTTCTCCTGGGCCTCTATCTGCCGGATGACATCTTCCATCCAGAGCATGAGGTCCCGAACCATGCTGAAGAAGCGGAATTTGTCTCCCGTGTCCACCAGCCTCACCCTGCGGCCCTCACAGGCGTCCAGCAGGGCCTTCCAGGCCTCCAGCACCTCGTTCTCCCTCTTCTGGATGTCGTCAGCCTTGTCCCCAGCATAGGCAGCCTGGAGCCGAGCAGCATCCTCCTGCAGCTGCCTCACCTGGGAGGGACACACGGCCTGAGTCACCAGCACAGCACACTGCACTGCCAACCCACCACTCCAGTGGCTTTCCAGTCACCCTAAATGCATCTGGCCTGGCAGTGCTAAAAGCTCTGCTCTGTTGTTCAGCCCACATATCCCTCAGAGAACATTTTAGACAAGACAAACTGCCTGTTAAATGTCAGGGTAAGCAGGGAGCATTGGCACCATGAAATCTCCTTCCCCTCACACAAGTGACAATGGCACTCAGGAACTCTGCATCCAAACCACTGCTGCAGCTGACAGAGGTGATGTTTCAAAAACGTAGATAATGACTTCAAAGAGAAGAAAAATTGGAAATGTTAAGATCCTTTTACTATTGAAGCCTCTTTTCCTTACAAAACCCTGTCTTGGGACATCAAATGCTAATTCTTGACTGTTTCACATATTTTTCAAGCCAGGAAACATTCTATTAGCTCTTGTCTAATAATTATTTTTTATAACATCAAAACAAACTGCCTTCTAGCTACAGGCACAGGGATCATGCCTCTCATAATGAGCCATCTCAGTGCTTTTTCATCCCAAAATTATCCTAAGTGCTTTCCCCACAGCTCTGTGCTATGATTACATACTCCTCCATTTAGGTATTGATTATAATTACCTTTTCTGAGACTGGGATTGATGTTTTGTGAATGTCTCCCATTTTCTGTATAAAATCTACTGCTTCTGAAAGTAAAGCACTTGGAAAATCAAATGCTTGCTCTATCGCCCTTATTCCAGAGCAAATTGCAACATAACCAAGAATTGGCTGGCAGCTTGGCCATAAAAGCTCTTTCCTGACCTACTGGGATAAATGCAGTCAGTTGTAATTCCTGCATTCCTTAAGCAACTCACTCTCTTCCCAAATTCTCCTTCTGGCAGCTGAACACTGTATTTTGGTCTAGAATCCCTCATGTGCTGTATGAGCAGCTGCCACCTTCTACTTAACATATCTTGGCTTCCAAAGATTCAGAATTAGATCAAGTTTGGGTGCTTTTAGAAGCCTTAGCTTGAACTATGGACTTCAAATCTCTCCAGACTGCCTTATGGAAGCCCCATGTAAGGCCATATTTAAATCAGAATGCCCAGGTTCAGAATCAAGTCAGAAAACCTCTCTGTGTAGATCTTTAGACTTCCTTTGCCTCTCAGAAAGGAAAAATAAACAGTGCCTGGCATAAGAGGGTTTGGTTGGGGCTCTTTGGTATTTTTTACAAGAAAGAAAACCCAACCCAACCAACCAGCTGGAAAAAAACCCCAGACCTCAAGCAACCAGGCTTACACATTCCTTCATATTTGTACTTTAAATCAATACAGAAGCTCTCTGCCTTTATCGTTTCTTCTTCAGCCAAGGGCAGGAAATGGAATAACGTCAGACAATGGCCAGCATGTTCAGAAACCTGTGTACTTACAGATGGCTCTTTGAGATAACCAACCTACTGCACTGACAGAGAAGCAGCCAGCCAGATAAGAAATGGATGCAGGTGGTTATTCCCACAGCAATCCCCTCGGGAAGCAGCTGGCAGCACTCTGTGTCCCAGGCACGCTCAGGTCCCCACACCCACAGTGCCCCCGTCACACACCTGGGTGCCCAGGGCCTGGATATCGTGCTCGAACGTCGTGTGCATTCTCTGTAGTGTTTCCACTGTATTTTGGTCTCTACCGAGCTCTTCAGGCAGTTTCTTGTGTTTGTCTTGGATGCGCCCTAAGATCTCCTTGGCATCGTGGTAAAATTTGTGCAGTTCGTAAGAGGCTGCAAGGATTTGTGTTCTCGTGTCAATGAGCTCCAGGAGGTCAGCCCAGGCCTCATTGAGTCCGTCCTTCCACTCTGCGATTGTCGCAGCGTCCGAGTGTCCCGAGTTGATGAGCTCATCTGCCATGTGGTTCACGGTGTCCACGCGCTCCTGCCCGATGTTCCCCGTGTCTCGGGCGAACTCCCGGAACCGCTCCTGCAGCATCTGCAAGGCACGGGGACACTGCTGTGGTGACACAGGGACCTGGCACCCTGGGATGGCTCCATCACCCTGGGATGGCTCTATATCACCCTGGGATGGCTCCACATCACCCTGGGATGGCTC
>WBMV01006787.1:104086-196978 GCA_013396655.1 Campylorhamphus procurvoides
TCCCGCTGCCCCAGGATGGCTCTGTCACCCTGGGATGGCCCCATCACCCCGGGATGGCCCCCACAGCACTCACCGTCACGTGCTCGTAGTCCTGGCCCAGCTCGTGGGACCCTGCCACCACCTCCCTCTCGGCAATCCACTGCTCCAGGTCGTCCACCTCGCGGTTGAGCTGGAAGAGCCGGTGCCTCTCGTCCAGCTTGCCCCTCCTCTCCTCAGCCAGGTCCTTGAGGCCGGCGTACAGCTTGTCCACCTTGGACTGCCGCATGCTGATCCGCTCGCTGCAATGACAGTGGTGCTCAGTCTGCACTGCCCCCACCAGCCAAGGGAAAGGGAGAACTGCCAGGGACAGGAACCCCCCCGGGGCACCTCATCCTCAGAATGCACCTCTGCTGCATGCAGGGTTTCACTTGGGCATGCTGGACCAACCCTCTGATGGCAGAGGTGGCTGCAGTAGCTGGGAAACTTGTCTGTCCTGTAGGATAAGCCTCTGGCTTTACAGAGAGAAGAGCTGGGAATCAAGCTCTACCCCTGTCTGGCCACAGATCACACCAGTCTTCTCCCAAAACTACAGGCAGGATCTGGGCTGCTGATCTGGGCAGGGGCCAGTTCATTCTCATTTAAACTCTGCTTCCAAGTTCAGCAGCACTCGTGGGTTTCTTACCCCCTACAACTCAGGATTTCCACTAGGCATGAATATTTCTACTTGCTGTATCTTTTGTCCGTATTTTGTGTGAGCCATAGAGCCCTGTCAAAGTGCCTTCCCCCTGCCTCCCTTGTAAATCTGATGATGTTATTCCAGCTCAGCCAGGAAATCCACTCTGCTCAGAAACGATCCTGACCACAAGAGAGTGCTTTGGAGTTCAGTAAGAGCCTTGCACGGGAGGCAGAGGGTGTGTGTCCTGAGGCAGTCCCACCTCCTGCCCCTGCAGGCAGAGCAGTTACACACAGCGGCCTCAGAGTGGAGTCAGCCTTGCAGCTGAAGGCAGAGGAGCATTCTGCCTGCTGAGCTGCAGCTCTGACACCAAAACAGTCCTTGAGTTTCCTGAATCCTACCCCAGGGAAAGCCACTTAGGAAAGCTGAGATAAATTCCCTGAAAGCAAGATGTTAATGTGCCATGTTTAAAGCATCTGATTCCAATCTCTGATTCTGCTGGAATCTAAAGGAGAGGAGGCAGATTTTGGGGAGCATTGCAGGACAATAAATAGCTGGACAATAAATATTGGCTGGAAGAGCCAATCTGGACCTTATCCCTCAGGACTGCTACACCTCTGTGAGGTTCAGCAGTGCCACACAGGGGTACCACACACATTGACTGACTGAAGGTGCCCAGAACCATCCAGAAATCAGCAGCTGCACATAGCGACCCTGCCTCTGGTCAAATCAGGGCGACCCCATGTACGCCTTGAACTGAGTGAGGCTGAACTTCTTCTTCTGAGCTATGTACTCTTTGCTGTAGCATTTGTGGGTCAGAAAAACTTAGCAAAAGGACCAAACTTCTAAAAAAACTCATGCTCCAATTAAAATGGCAGTTAATACCTTTCTGGGTGATTATCTGCCACCAAAGTTCTGCTGGTCTTCGAAAGCTGGTGCACAGTTTCAGCATAGTCTTCTACGGCTTGCTCCAAAATCTGGTGTTTCTTCAGCATGGACACGGCACTCTGTTCATCCTGTAAGGGGCACAGCAAGTGACAGTCAGGCCTCCACCACACAGCAAGGTCACCTTGCTGTGGCAGCACACAGGGAAGAACTGTAAGGACCTGCTCCCAGGTACAACTAGAAGATAAGTCGTCCTGCCAGTGGTATTTAACAGCTGATGTCACGGCAAATGGTACCCAGAGAGAGCAAAATAACCAGAGGAAGAGAGAATGCAACAGCCCCTCTGGGATGCAGAACAAAATGACATCAGCTGTGCACTGAGCATAGGCAGTTTCCCCTTTGGAGCTCTTTGTCTGTTCCTACAACACTGGTGACTGTGCAGGGCCCAGAAATATGGAATAGTTTTAGGCACATCACTTGTCAGGCTTCTCAGTGACCACATGGGGCAAAGAAAAGGAATCCCATGGAGCCCATGCCAATGGATTCTCCACCAAAGTGCCTGGAGAAGTTCCAACCCAAACTTTCTATGCACTGTTATGACCAAGAAAAACAACCCCAACTCTCAGTGTTAACTGGTACTGTCAATAAGTCTTTTCATTAGGATATTTTGCATAATGAACTACTTGCATTAATACTCCTTATTTGCATTGCTTAGATAGAAAAAAGAAAACAAACCCTTTTCAGCAGGAGACTGAACACCCACAGAATGTATTGCACTGATACAAAGCTGAGCTTTATTTTGTCAGGGCAGTGAACACAGTGCATCTATGTCAATACAAAGAAGGGCCAGCACTAACACCTCCTTGGAAAAGAGGAGTTCACATTCCCCTTGGTATGGTGTGATGCCTTCCTGGTCTCCTGTCACTGGCAGTCAAAGCTGGTGCCAGTGGTACAGCTCACTGAGCAGCAGCAGGCCCCGTTTCACAGCCAGGTGCACTGTGCTGTCCTTCAGGACTGACACCAAACTGGACCTGACTGGGCCACACTGGTAACTCTGCTCTCACAGCGAAGGCAGGCACAGAGCTGCCACCTGAGCATGTGTCCCTGGCTCTGGAGCAGGGCCCATCCTCCACACTGTCACATGTCACAGCAGGCAGAAGCGACCCCCACTCGAGGTTTCCCCAGGGAATTCCATCCCTTTACGTGCCACTGCATCAGGCCATATTAAGTTATGTCCCCTGCCTCCCCCTAGCAAAGCACTGAGACCCTGACTGGTGTTGCTGTGGAGCTGCTCACCTTGGCCTTCTCTTCTGACATCATGTAGAGCTCCTGCTCACTCATCCAGGCCTCGGCCTCAGCTGCATCAAAGTAGTACTGCTGTGCCCTGTGAGACTCCTCCAGCCGCTTGTGGCGCTTCTCTGTCTCCTCGATGAGGAGGTTCCACAGCTGCTTCAGGTCTGCAAGTCTCTGCTGAATCACTTCAGCATTGGGGCTGCTCTCTGTGATGATGTTCTGACTCCTCTCAAAAATGTCATCGATACGAGGCTGATGGCCCTGGATCTCTTTCTGAAGGGTCTACGTGGGAGAGAAGTTGACTGATGAGATAATGCACCAGCAGAAAGGAAATGCAAGTCAGGGGTCTTAACCCCAGAGAGGCACCAAAACACACACCATCAGCTCACGTGGACAACCCCAGGGCAGTGCCACCACCTGTGACCACACCACAGCACCCACTGCTTTAGCCCAAACCTTCCCAAATTAGTCAGCTCTAAGGAGAAACAGCAGGTGTGGAGCTGTCAGAGCACCAACTTACCTGGTTTTTCTTTATTAGCAGCTGCACAGTCTGCAGGTTGTGGCCATGATCAGTAGATGTAGCTATGGGCATCCTCTCTCCAACCCACAACTGCAAGGGAGAGAAGAGCAGCACACATGACTTCAAACAACCCCAGGCACACAGAGGGCAGCAGAGAGAGGCTGCAGAAGCAGCAGCCCTCCAGTATGCTAGGGACAGACGTGGTCAAGAGGTTTCCTCCTGGATAGCTCTGCAAGAGGAGGGACATTTTGCCGTTGGCTGGGGAACAGCATTTCCCCCATACTCACAATTTCATCCTCCACGTCCCGGTTGAACTGGTGGATCTCTTTGGAGGCCAGCAGGTTTGCCTTCCTCTCATTCAAAGGCTCCAACAACTCCAAGAATTTCTTTTCTACAATAAGGCGCTTGCCATCGACTTCATCTGTACTCTTCCCCTCCTGGCTTAAAGCCCTGGCCTGGCTCTGCAGCTCCTCTATCTCCTTCTTACGAACATCCATTTGATTCTCCAGCATCTAAAGAGAAACAGGGCAAAAACATCCTGAAAACCAGGGTAAAAGCAGTTGGTACAATTCGGGTGCACCAACAGCTTCCTCAGGAGGAAGAACAGATGCTGGCCAGTGAGGATTCACCACGTTAATAACTGTTGCAGCATTCACACTGCAAGGAACAAGGCTTAGACAGAGATCCACAACTGGGAGCACCTGCTGATCCCCTCAGCTCTGCCTGCTGATGCAAATGGTCAATTTGACAAGGACAGAGTCTCTTCCATTGGTCAGGGAACCCTGAAACACTTTGGAGTACACTCAGTTAAATCCAGGCAAGAGCTTCATTGCTCTCTGCTGTCCCTGCTACTCCTTGCTGCCTTTACAGCAGGGATTCAGGGACAGTTTGAATCACAAGGAGGCAGCCTTGGGCAGACAGGGCACCCAGAACTGAGCATCTGATTTGTTTCTGTGGGTATTTCTGGTTCTTCTGAAAGACACGTGAAAGAACAGGAAGAAAGAAAAGCAAACAAACCCTTTTCTAAACTGAAAGGATCCCTGCCTGTTCCTTTGAGTGCAGGGACCTGCTGCCTGCCCTTTCTGCACCCTGTGCTCTGTTTACCTGCTGCTTCTTCAACAGGATGTTGACACTGGTGAGATCCTTTCCGTAGTCGTCCGACTGAATTTGACTCTCCAAGCCATTGAGCCACTTGTCCAGGTCAGCACAGCTCTGGGTGAAGAGCTCTGCCTTGTTGGCGTCGAAGAGACGCTGAGCCTTGGTCTGGGTCGTGGATTCCAGCTCGTCCCACATCTGATGGAGACCCGTCAGCTTCTCCTTCACCACGGCTTCTGTCTCTGGTTTCTCTGCAATGAGCTGCATTCCCTCCTGCAAAGCAAAGAGCACCAAATGGAACCTCCTCGGGAGCACTCAGCCCTTGGCACAATTACCCTGATTAGTGAGCACTCAGGATCCCTCATCTGCTGGCAGCAGCAGCCACTCATTTCCTATCTCCAATTATCCAGTGATTCCTTCCAGAGCATCAGCCTCCAGGTCCCTGCTGCCTGGAAGAGGTTTCTGGGCACTGGGAAGGTCAAGCAGTGCCTCCTTTCTCTTCCCCACTGCACACATTCCCTGGTGGGAGCTCTGGGGGCACAGCCTGGTGGGACGGAGCAGGGAGCTGGAGCTTTTGGGGGCCCTGTCCCTGCAGAGCCATGAGCTCCCAGTACAACACTGGGAGAGGGAGCTGATGGCACCAAACCCCAGCTGTGCCACTGAGAATGTTGTGTCATGGCTTATAGCAACTAGCAAGGGTCTAAGCCACAAGGAACAGGATTCCTTGGGAAGCTGGAGCCCTGCACCCAGCACCAGCAGAGCACCTGGACACCTTCTTGCCTTTACAAAATTGTATTAGTTTTGGAAATATTTTCTTTATTCAAATTATCCCTCTATTTCTGCACCTGGAATGTGCTCCCAAGCCAGCACATTCAGTATGAATATTAATCCAGGGATTGTCACAAGCTCGGGTCCTTTGCTGCAATCTGATTTTTCAGAGGCAAAGGGGGAGGATGTATTAGCATCACTAAAAAAGAACTCCCAGTACTAAGAGCAGCCTTCTAATTACACCATTAAAGGGTATTGCCATTTGTAGATCACAGAAAAGCTTCTAATGGGATATGGAGTGCCAAAGTGGGAGAGGAAATGAGCAATTAAGTAACTTACACTGAACAGAAACCCACTGTCAGAGCAAAGAGGAGACCTCCTCAGTGTTCCAGAGCTGCACAGCAGAAATGGGGGGGAGTACAGCTCATCACAGCATATTAAAGCTTCAAAGGAGCTTGATACAGAGCTGTGAATCTTAATTAATCACAAAACTGCCTGTACTTTACTTCATGCACTGATTTTGCATGGGGACAGGCAGCCTGGTTTAGTCCTGAATAAATGAATACCAGATTAGCAGCACAGGACACTAAACTCAGCTATTCCCCTGCATTCCATTATTTCCCGGGCTCAAATCCCCACTTCTGCCCTGTCTACCCCTGGGGTATGAAAACTAGGCTGTGCCTTCCTCCTGTCAGATGGGAAAGACTAGACAAACTGAACTGGCACCTTGGCCAACGACTCATCTGTGAGAATGGCCTGGATGAAACCCATTTAACATCAGTGAGCAGCAAACTGGGTTAGATGGAGACACAGTGCAGCAGAAACCTCCTTTAGCCTGCACTGTGGGGTGCCTACAGAGCCAGCTCTGGAGAGCAGCAGTTCCCATCTCTGTGCACATCCTGGACACAGAAGAGAACATTTTTCAGATGTCCTTTTCTTACCTTTTCAATCTTCTCCAGCCACTCTTTGTTGGATGCAAGCTCTGCCATAAATGCCTGGTGCTTCAGCCATTTGCTGTGCAGGTTCCTTGCCTCATCATAGGACATGTCCTGGGCTGTGAGCATCTTCTCATTGATCCAGAGTGAGAGCTGGAAAGGAAAACACACAGGGGGTTGTGGAAACGTTCCTAGTGGGAATTAATGCAAAGCATTAAAATGCCTCCAGAGCAAGGATAAAGAGCTGCCTCTAGAGAAGGCTGTGTGAGGTTCAGAGGCTGCTGTTCCTCAGGGTTTTACTCCAGGTTCAGTCCAGGCTCTGCCTCCCTGCCAGTTAAATGCAAACATCCTCCTCCAATACATAAACACCCCATGACTCCCACAGAAAGCAATCGACTCTGTGATAAGCAAAATGCAACCCAGGTCTCCCGCAGCTCCCACACAGGAGCAGGGACACGTGTGCCCTGGCTGGCACAGGGGACTTCCAGGTCCCTTTTCCCTCACAGCACTACTGGGTGTGTTACTCAGGGCCGGGACAGGAGTGTCCCCACAGCCCTGCAGCCTTCCTGGCTCCCTGAGGACACTGCAGACACTGTACACATGGATGGGGCAGCAGGCAGGACACAGCCTCCAGAACTCACCACAGCCCCAAGGACAACCTTCCAGGGGCACTCTGAATGAGAAATTCCCTATTCCTACTCATATCAAAGGCAGAGATGGTTTTGGACCATCAATCCACACCACATTTGCTCGTAGCCCTTTCTTTCTCTATATAGGTTTACATACATAATTTGTTTATTTGTCCAATCTCCAGTAGGGTTGTGGTACTCAAGACTTTTCCTTCTCCCATTATAGAAAATCCAAGACTATTTTCTCTCTGACTTTCTGCAAACACAAAGGCACTGAGAACAAGTTCCATATCACCACTAGAGAAAACCAATACTTTAAGAGATAGTCGGTTTGCCAAGGGCAAATGGAATGGGGAAATGATCCCAGCAGCCAACATCACATTTCCTCCTAGGATGAGTCTGACTGCTTCATCCATCCCTTAGGTTTAAAAACCATATCCACAGGAATGTTTATAGACTCTGAAATGGTTTTGTTTTCTGCATATTTAGAGCAGCCTGCCCAAGTGGAAAATGTCAGACCAAATCTCAGCTTGGTTTCTAGAACAGCACTTGGGAGAGCAAGCAGCCCAAACCCGAGAGGAACAGAGCCCTGGCTTGCACTGTGTGCTCAGGACACAGCAACAAACTGCACTCAGCACTCACAAGCCTTCTTCCAATTGTCCCTTAAAAGTTGCTAAGGCCAGCAGAGCATTAGGCTGTAACATTGCAGAGCCAGCCAGGCACAGAGAAGACAAACCCCTCATGAACCTGGGATTGCAGCAAGGGAAGGGGAAAGGGCCCTGAGTGCTGCTGCCCTGCCCACAGCTGCCCAGAGCCAGGCTGGCACAGCCCCTCCTGCTGGGACAGGCTCACAGGGCAGACCCTGCCAGCACACTCCAGGAAAACACCCTCTGAGTGCAGAGTCTCTCACGGGTGTCCCAGACACGGCTGGGCCTCCTCAGCACTCGGAGGGCAGGGCAGCTGGAAACTCTGCAAGGGGGAGCTGAGCAAGAGCAGGAAGGCAAAGACAGCTAAATGGCAACATTTATCACGTCCCCTCCTCTCAGGGTGTGCTGCTGTCACTCTTTCATTCGCTCACAAGTTTATTTAACACATTCTTATTCACGACTGCAAGCAAGAGGCAGAGAAGCGGCGCCCCAGGGCTAACCTGTGCCAGTGAATGTGACTCCTGCCAACACAGCCTGCTGTTCCCCTGCCTGTGACCCCAGAGGGAAGATCTGTCACTGCTGAGCTGCTGGTAGGAGCCTTATCCTGCCCCTCCTGAGCCCCACTGCCCTGCTCGGGGCAGGAAGGGCAGGGGCAGGAGGCCACCCTTACAACAGCAACAGCCAGCACGGAGAGGAAAGTGGCTGCCCTGGGAAGGAACACTCTGCAGAGAACACTCTTCCTTTCCTCAGGTCACAGACAGATGGGACACTGGCCCTCAGGCAGCAGCAGGCAGGAAGGCCAAAGGATCACTGTCAGGGGAGACAGGGACTGGCCAGAGCTCTTCTCCTACAGCTGCCACCCCACAGGCAGGGCTGACCAAAAGGCCAAGGGGAGGTGTTCCCGTGGCTCCCTTCCAGCCCACAGGACAGTGCTGCTCCATCACACAACCCCTCCAGCCCCACAGAGGTGTCAGCAGCACTTTGTAACCACGCTGATGTAAATCCTCAGGCTCCTGATGGCTCAGTCTTCCCAGGAAACAGCCCTTCCATCATCACCAGGGCCAACATCTTCTCCAAGAGGAGTGGGGACATTTGTGACATTTGGGGAATTGTTGGTTTGCCTTTGAACCATGCAGTCCAGACACCCCTGCCTTAGTGGCTGGAGAGGAAAGGCATTCAGGCAGCCAACACTGCAGCTGTCATGTGTTCCTTTTTCTCTCAGTGATACAGGGGAAAAACCAGCTCCCAGGGAACACATCCCACTGACACCAAGCCAGGAGAGCTCCAGGAGCCAGGGGGATCTTTGTACCAGGGTGGCACAGAGGAAGGAAGAAGCTGCTGCTCAGAAGAGCAGCAATTTTGCTAATCTGTCATGTTTCAACTCCCGAGGAAGGAGCAGCTGAAGACAAGCTCACAGAGGGCTTACACAGTGCAGGGACTGCACCCAGGCAACCACCCAGCAACATCGCTTGCCCAGTTCACAATCAAAACCTCCCAGGAAAGGCTCCTTAACATCTGTCAGTGCTGCAGGAAATAACCTGAGAGTTACTTGATTCACTCCTCATGCTTGGACAAGAGTGTTCTGAACCTTCAAATGTTGTCTTCCCTGCAAACAGTCCATGTGAGTCACTAGAAAATCTGGAAATTATTTCTTTTTTTCAAATGATAATACTTAAAAATTTTAAACACATGGAAACTCTCAGGTAAATCACACATTACAAATGACTCAGTTTAATCCTGCTCCCCTCTTATCTGTAACCTCCTATTCTTCTGACTAATGTTTGGTAGAAGTCACTTGGGCTCCCCTGCACCAGGCCACATACAGCTGGAGACAGGGTCCTTAGGAAGTGCAGTGCTAATCCCACTGCATTCCATGTGATTGTAATTTACACCACAGCAGAAAAGCTTCGTTGCTTTTGGCAGTTTCCTATGTCTTTAGCTTACATGACAAAAGAAAAGTCAGTTCGTGAGAAAAGAAAAAACATTCTTTTTGCAGGTTTTGTTCTGTTTATGCCACACTAAACACTACTGAATGACTTGACTGCAAAATGCTGAGCATTCCAGTCCTCGTAGAACATGGAGTGAATGCTCTCCTGCTGGATGCAGCTTTGAGCAATAAAAGTGACAAGACATGATTTACCTCTTGACAATCCTGAAGGAACTTCTGGAGGTCCCTGTTGTCCTTCAGCCTCATCAGAAGTTCACTGGCTGCTTCACGGTTCTTCCTATGTCTAGTCACAAAAAAAACAGCAGAGAAAAGAACTTGAAACAGGCATTTCATGGCAAACTGTCTCTGCTGGTTTCTGGAGCCTCTTTGGGACCCAGGTGCTCATAAGTTTGTGGTGTGTCCTTTGCCTGCCTTTTAAAGGAGGACCTTTTGGAGGCTCAGATCTCTGTGTTATTCAACAGCCTTGGTGAAGTTCAGCATCTCTTTGTGTTTGTGACCAGTTAAACACACAGACAAAGTTTTGAAGCCAACAGGTGTTGGGAATAGAACTTGGCCATATCATTTCAGCCCATGGGAAAGCTGAGACTGCCAGAAAACCTCAGGCTGTTTGCAAATGACAATGAGATCACATTGTGTGGCCCTGCTGTAATACCCTTTATAACACACCTCCAGCACCTCCTTTCCCTGCACAGAGCTGGGGTGGGTGACAGAGCCTTCCCAACGCTGTCTGACCAACAGCACATCCAGCACCCTGTATGTTTCTGCAAACAGAAGCTTTAAGCACCCTGGAACACATTTTTCAGAGCATTTAAGAGCAGACAGAAGACAAGGAAAGGTTAGTCTAGAAGTCCTGGTTTGGATTCATCACTTGAAGGATGAGTCATGGTGACAATCCCAAAGGTCTTGGTGGACTCTTCAAATGGAATGGGGCCTGAAGAGCTGATCCCAAGGTACCTCTGGGCATGTTTTTAAAACATGCTTAATTTGGAGTAGTTGTCCCTGTCCTTTCATTGTTTATGAGGTGATTTACATGGAAGAGACAGGGAAAAGAAGGTAATTTTTATTTGTTCCCATTGCACAGTGCAGGGGCTTAAAGTGAAATATTGCTGCCATTTGTAATGAGATAAATAGGTAGTGAGAGTTGGAAATTATTTTTGAGGGTGGCAATTTATAAGATGAGATCAGCACATGCTGGCAAGAGCTAAATAAATCCATGTTAGTGGAGGTCTCCAGAGACTCACAGTGTTCCAGAGGACTATGAATTATAGGGTGATGACACCAATTGGGTGACGACAGCACTTTCCCTGATCTACAGTCAGTCACCAGAGCAAGCTTGGTGGCACGAACTTGGGGACTTCAGGAACACCAGGAACACTCAGGGATGCATTGCCTATAAAAGCAAAAGGTCTGTAGGCAGAGGAATAGGAAAAAGCGCTTTGCAGGAGTAGAATTTGCTTCTCTTTGGTCTCAAGAGCTGCCTGTGAATAACCAGGAGAGCAGGTCTCTATAGCTGCAGGTCAGGAAAATGGATTCACAGATTGGATGGCAAGGAAGACACAGGTAACCATCAAAGCAAGAGCCTGGAGTCCAAGCCCAGGTGAGCCTGAATTCTGACAGGTGTAACCTGAGAGAGCACAAAGGAACAGACACATAAACTGTGCCTGAGGAGAAACCTCTCCAAGGCAGCAACATCCCTGGGTCCAGCCTGATCATTCCTGGCTGGGTTTGCTATGCCTGGGCAAACCCAGTGCATTACTCAGGCTGCTAAAATGAAGCAAAGAACTGCTTGGGTGAGTTTATCACCATGATTTCAGAGATGTAAGGTGAGATTACATTACAGACTCCAGTATTCTGGAGAGGACACAAGTTGTGAAGTTCAAAGGAGAACTTTTATGACACTTCCTTGAATGGAGTTAGGACCAAGTAGAGAAACCTTGAGTTAAAAACTAATAAAATTATCTCCCACAGGGTGCTGGAAATGCTGATTCCAAGGACTTTGAAGAAAACCATGCAGGGATATCAAACAGAGGATGACATACCCCAACAAGTATGAACTGTGGTGTTTAGAGCTATTTAACTGTAAAAGCTTGTTTTGTTGTCCAAGATGGCCTGGAGTGAGACTGGACAGTGAGTGTGCTCTGAGGAACAGGGCTGAACTGTACCAAGGCAGAAGCATTTTGAGAATGGACACTGCTACAACAGACAGGAACTCCTGTGTTTTCATCACTGACATTTTTTTTATGTTCTTCTGCTCCAGACTGGCTACATCTAAATATTCTTTACTCGTTGCCTGAGTATTCCTAAATTCCTTAAAAGAATTCACACTTCAGGTTGTGCTACAATAGTTCATGGAAGAAGACCCCACACTTGCAGAAACGTTTGCTCTGCAGGCTCCCAATTATTTAGAATGACTTGGAATTCCTCTGCCTGCATCACACATATGACTTACACCCTCAGTGTAAAATCTGACACAAATTATTGCAAGAGCAGAGCACCAAAGTCTGCCCCAGTGTCCCCATGCTGACTCCCAGAGGCCCCTGAGAATGCTGACAGTGCTGAAAACTGACAAAACCACTTGTGGTTTAACTGTAAAAGCTTTGTGGGTTTCAAAGCCTGTGCAGAAATAATAAATCTTACACGTGCTGTGAGTGTGAATGTAACTGCCTGCTTGGAATACTGAGATACAGGCAAGGCAGTTTCAGCTTCTCTGGTTGTCCCAGCAAACAAGAGGCCCTCTCCCTTCTGAATGGGCAAGAACAAAAATTACTTCTGTTCTCTGTTGAGCAGAAAGTTGCACAAATACAAAAGTTGATGTAGAACAGGCCCAGATCACAACTTGTGCCAGACCTGCCACTGTCTTTAAACTAAATCTCACTTGCAGATTTGGAGAGGCCACACAGGCACAGGGGCTGTTGCAGTTCCCCAACACCCTTGCAAGAGAAAATGGAGGAGAAAATGCTCCAGAGCACAGAAGTCCCCAAAGCAGGGACAGCTGCACCAGGGAGACCAGCTCCTTTCCCAGCTGCCAAAGCTAGCCACAGCTTGATTCAAACCCCTCTGCTCCTTCCCTCACCCCTCCTCCATGCCCTTACTTCCATTGTTCTTCCCTGTGGCCTGCACTAAAGCTGGACTGTTCCTCTCCTGTTGCACTCTCCTCTGCCTAGTACCATCCCTTCTGGGATGGGAACCACTGCAGGGGAGGGTGTCCCTGCTGCACCAAGGGACAGTGGGGTCTCCTCAAGAGCAGCACTGTGAAAACCCCTGCACACTACTAAGAACGACAGAGAGCTCCATGTGGGAAGCACGGAGCCACTGCACATATTTGTACTTGTTTGTTTTGGTCCTTTGTTGCAGATCCAGGAGGAGCTGGGCTGGGAGAGCCACTTTCTGTAAAAGCAAAGAGGCTTCCTTTGCCACCACTCCCAGTGCACCCAGCCCCAAGGCTTTGTTCCTGAGGCTTATCAGCCTGACAGACTCGGGAGCAACCCCACGGATTTCCTGAGCATCAGCCACCGGATGGTTTTTGCAGTGCTTGGCAGGAATAGCTTTGGGATTGAGGAAACGCTTTGGGAAAAGTGGGCTTAAAGCAACACAGTCTCCAGGATTGCCTCCAGCATAGCCCTAGAGGCCAGGGGCACACAGAGGACCAGCTGCACTGGGGTGACAGTCACAGCAGCAGGAACCTCCCTCAGCCACCTCACACAGGCCTGCATCAGCTGCTGACCATTTGCTGTGACATCTCTGGATTCCACCATTTAATGTTCCAAAAGCTGCAGAAAGAAGACATCTGACCAGAAGGCCAGGACCAAGCTCTCCTGCTTTCCTAAGTGGATGGGAAAACTTAGAGCAGAGTACATTGAAAGTCAGAGAGGGTAAATAAGGACAATTACTGATCTAGCTGTCCCCTTGATTGCTTTCACATAACGTCCTCTTCCTGGCCCTTGCAGATGCTCCCTGGGACCTGGAGTTGAGCTGGACAATGGAAATGTGGAGTATCCTTGGGGTTGGGCTGTCAGAGGGCTCAAAGGAAGGGTGATCAGTAACACTGGACAGTTTACTGCTGTGTTCTGATAACACTGAAAAGTGCCTTGAAAGACTCCACTATTAGCCAACACAAAAGCAGAAACAGCCATGAATCACAGCCACGAAAATAGAGCATTTGGGTTGCAAAGACAAAGAAACTCCTGATGTTCTGCAGCATCCGTGCCACAGCCACAGTGGGAAAGCAAAGCACTTGTTCCAGGATGAAAGACACATTTGTCCCACTGCTTCCTAATCTGATTGCACAAGGGCCAGACAGGCCGAGAGGGGATCAAAGCCGAGTGGGTGGGGTGCATGCAGTGCCAATTCCACTCCTGAAGAGCCACATTCCTTCTCCAGAGGAAGGACAGGAATACCTTATTACAATGACACCAGCCTGGAGGAGGCAGAGGAACCAAGGCTTGTGGAACCAGACACAGTTACCTGCTACAGCTCCCACCACAGCACAAAGGCTGTTCTCACTCCAGAATTGCACAGCACTCCTCAAAGAGCCTAGGCCTGGGGAGGGCTCAGTACCCAGCCAGCCTCTACAAAGTGGCAGAGGTGTTACTGACTTAAGGTTAGCCTGGCACATGTTTTGAAACATGATAGTTCCTATTTTTCCAGAGGACAAAGGAAACAGTCTGCAACAGACATCTTCTGAGCTGTTACTTTGCCTTTGGATCCTGGAAAAAGGACAATTCAATCACCAGCAGCTACATTGTGCCCTCAGTCTGAGCTTACCTGTCATCAATAGAGTCCACTTTCTCCTGGATTTTGTCAGAGTTAATGTTGCCATCACTAACGAGCCTCCTGCCAGTCTCCACAACTGCATTGATCTTTTCTTCGTTGGCATCCATGGTGGTCATGAAATCCTCCTGCTTTTTGATGGCAGCCTCTGCTCCTTCCAAGGTAGTGGGCATCTCTGTGTGGGCCAGAACGTACTCCTGGGATTGCAGCAGAGACCAGAGAGGGAAAATGGTTACACACACTCCCCACACACCTCCCAACAAACATCTCCCAAGAACAGTTCCAAGCAAAAACAAGTTTAAAAAAGGCAATTTATCTCCTTGTAGCTCTCCTGCCAAATGACTTTGTCTGTCAGTTGCTTACAGTATACAGTGCCAACCCATAGAAATGAAGTCAGCTATATCTTGAGCACTTGCCTGGTTATTAAGGAAAGCTTCTGCTTGCTTGGTGTCTCTGAGAAACAGCTGGTAGGCATGGGACTGGGAAAGGAGATTTTGCCTGTTCTCCCACATCTTGTGCAGCTCGTTCCATCCAGTGTCCAAAGCCTGCAGGCGCTGGCGCAAGAACATGTACTGAGCATCAGTTTGCCCCTGTGTCACCATCTCCCCCATGTCCCTCATCTTCTGATAATCTTCCTCGTAATTGTTGATCTCATTCTTTATGTTCTCGTGCTGAGTGAGCAGCTTCTCGGCCTCTGTCAGGGTGTTGGGCATGTCTTCGGATGCAATGGCAGTCTGTGTCCTGGAGAGCCACGACTGGAAGTCGTCCAGGTCCCTCAGGAACTGCTGCAGCTTGCTCGCCTCTCCCAGGGACTCCTCCCGGTTCTTCAGGGTGGTCTTCATCTCCTCCCACACGTCGTTGATCTCGGCGAGCCGGGACAGGATGGCCTGTGCCTGGTCTGGGTGCTCCGACTCCAGCTTCTCAGCCTCCTTCTGCAGGTCGCTGAGCTTGGCCTCGATGGCCACCAGGTCCCTTTCCATGCCCGTCAGCTTCCTCTGCAGGGCCATCACCCCTGCCAGGTCGTTACCCAGGTCCTGCGTGGACTCGATCACTTTGGTCTTTTCCCTGATCCAGGATTTGGTTTCGTTACATTCGAGGTGGTAGTTCTGGATGCTCAGAGCAGAGAGCAGAGCATCCTTCTTCCTGTCCACCAGTTCTCTGAACTGGCTCCACCTGAAACGGGCGAGGAGAGAAGAGCAGAGAAATGGGGTTTTGTGGGGACAGGCTATGGCAACACTGCTGAGTGAGCAGTTGTTCTCCTCAGCTTGGTAAGCCATGATATAACCCAGCTGGTCCTGGTTTTCTCAGTCCTTCCCACACCACCAGTATTTTTAGCAAAGCAACCATTAACCAAGCCATAGTGGGTATTAGAATGTGCCAAGCCCCAGTACACTATGATTTTTCCTCAAGTGAAAAATTGCCAGTTACATTGATTTTTCACACTAAATGTACTCTTTTGGTTTACTCTGAAGCTAAAAAACAAGTGAGTTTACATGAAATTATACTGGTTCCTTTTCTTCCATGATAATCATTCCAGTCAATTTCCAGCTCTCAAATCAAGGCACTGGCACACTCAGGGCCTGATTAAGTCAGGAGCAAAACCCCATCTGTTAATCAAATATTGGAAAGGCACAGTTCTTTCCTTTTGAAGCTTTAAGGGCCTACCTTGAAGACACTCCAGGTAACAGTATCAGAACATCTTAGAGAACACATGTAAGAAACCCAAATGACGCCACCATACTCGTTCCAGGCAGTGTCATGTTCATGAGCACAAGGCCCTCGCTCACCTGGTGTTGAGTTTATCTTGCTGTGCTTTGATCTTCTCGCTGGGGTGGCCGCTGTGCATCAGCTGCCTGGCAATCTGGTTCACGACTGCCACACGGGACGCCTGGTTGTTCATCTCTGGTTCTAAACTCTCAAATCTGGAGTCGAGGAAAACAAACAACAGGCCCCACAGCCATTAGGGAATCCGAGCCACAGGCAAGGTGGGGCAAAAAACCTTCCACCCAGTGTTCCCCAGCCTTCCTGGGAAAGGCATTCTCACCTGTGCTGGATCACTTCCAGGTCCTCCAGCTTCTCTGGAATCTGCATGTTATTCAGCCACTTCTCCTTCTCGTCAATCCAAAGCTCACAAGCATCTGCCTCGCTGAACATCTTATACAGAGCGAGGGTGTCCTGCAAGGCCTGCTTACGGAGCCGAGTCAGCTCAGCCACCTCTTTGTACCTCTCCTCGATGCCAGTCAGCCTGCCCTGCACGTCCGGAGAGCCGGCGTGTTCCTGTGGCAGAGCCTTGGCCTGCTCGTGCAGGGAGTCGATGGTCGGCCGGTAGCTCGCAATCTCCTCAGCCACATCCTTGTGCTTCTTGACCAAGGACTGAGTGGAATACTCGTCGTGGCCCACGTCGTTGCTGGACACAATTTTGAGGATGTCCAACATCCATGCATCGATATCGTCAGCGTCAGCCTGGAACTGGTGAAGCAGAGAGGCTTCCTCCAGACGCTTCTTCCTGATGGCAGATAACTGCTCCAGGTTGGCCCACTGCTCCCGGATATCCTTAATTCTTTCTCTGATCTTCTCAGACCCAAAGTGCTCTTCCGCAATCATGTCTTCACCTTCTTTTATCGCCTGCTGGAAGTGGCCACTGCGGCCACTCATCTCGTCCTCAAATGCCTTGTGTTTGCTCAAGAGTCGGACGACACTGGTGAGATCCTTCCCGTAGTCATCAGAGGACAGGATCTGCTCCTTCTCCCTGATCCAGCCCTCCTCCTCAGCCATCTCCCAGAAGAACTTCCAGAGGCGCCGGGACTCCTCCAGGCGTGCCCTGCGCTCGGCTGCGAGCTGGCACAGCTCTTGGTAGCAGAACTCCATGTGTGCCACGCGGTCCCGGATCACCTGCGGGTCACACGGCTTGTACCCTGCTCGGACAGAGAGCACACGTTACAACCCAGGCTCATTCACTCCTGTGCCCATGGCTGGGGCACACATGGGCTCTCCTCAGCTCCTGGTTGCTCCAGCTACAGTGTTTAGGTCAAAGAATCCATAGTTAGTCTCCTGAAGGTGAGCGTGAGCTACTCAAGCTCCACCACACAACAGCACAGATCAGAAAATACTGTTCTTTGCCTGAAGACAAAAACCCCCAAACAAAAATTCAGATTTGCACCAGCTCCACACACAACTGCACAAAATGGATGTTATTTCCTCTAGTTAATGGGCAATTTCTAGGGAATTGCTTCCTTTTGGCATAAAGTGGGACACAGAATGGGGCACTAAGGTGACCTCTGCAAAGCCAGGGCAGCTGCTGGCGAGGAGTGTGACACCCCGTGCAAGGCACAAGGCCACACTGAGTCCTGAGCAGGCTCCTGGGCAAGTGAATCATTGACACGGGGAGCACAGAAGGAACCAATGCAGCTGGATTTCTCATTCTGCTGGGTATTCAACCCAGCCTGTCCTGCAGAGCTAACGAGCCTTACAGCTAATCTCACAGGTAATTAACACAGAGAGGGCGTGTTGGGTGCTGCTCACCTTCTCCGTCGGTGGCAAACTTCTGAGCAGAGGCATTGACCCCTCTCACCCTCTCTGCCTGAATGCCAATGTCAGCTTCCACCAGAGCATGTTTCTGCAGCAGGTCTTCAACTCCCAACAAATGTTTGCCGTAGTCTTGGGACAGCAGAAGCACCTGACCAAAATGCAAAGGACAAGTAAAGCAGGCTGAAGGCCTTAAGCTGTTTGTTTCTTCCTGGCTCCAGGAATGACACCATTCTCTGTTGGTACATTAAGTCAGAGAAACACCAGGCCCATAGGGACATCAGTTCCAAATGTAGAGAGACAAGGCTGATCCAAATTTGGACCAATGTGTTTATAATCACCAGCAACTGTGAAGAACTAGATTGTTCTTTAAAGAGCTTTAAGTCTGGGATGATGAGAGGCTGAGTTAGCTCAGCAGGACCAAGGAGCAGCACTTGGCCCAGGTGCTGTGAGCTCCTGCTGAGCTACACACAGATTTCTGTCCTCCCACAGCTTCCAAGTTCTGCTGGCTGATGGACAAGTCATGGTCCTTTCCCTTCCCAGATCCCACGGGAACAGACAGGAAGAAATTAATGCTTTTTAAAGCACAGAGGTGAAGAGGTGACTTGTTCCCCATGTCAATTGTGATGAAGAGGGATGATTTAATTCCCTTTCACCAAACCTGTCCTCTTTACCCAGGCACTGTGACCAAAGCCTCTTATGAGACAGGCCTGAAGCTGGAAAACAGCTTTCCATAGGAGTGAACTTGTTCTTTTTCCATACTTGTTTTTAATCTTTATTTTTAACAAATCATCATAGGGAATTTGTTCACTGCTCTAGAATGTGGATCTTCGAGTCTGTTTGTTAAGCCAAAGGGGCAAAACAAATCCTAAACCTTGACCAAACAGGACAAGTTCCCCACTGTAGACTATTTGGTGTGCATTCTCCAAGGGGTTCCACCCACCTTCATCTCATCCATCCAGTCCATGATGTAGAGCATTTCCTGGAATATCTTCTGCAGGCCGAGGTTCATCTCGAGGCGCTGCCGGCGGGCGCGCAGCAGCTCCAGCAGGTACTCCCAGAGGCGGATGACGTTGTCCTTCCTGGCGGTGATGCGCTTGATGTCGTGGTAGTTCTCTGTCTCCAGCTCCTTGGCCACGGCCACCACGGCCTGCACGCGCTCCTCGTAGGCCGCGATGTCCGTCTCGATGGCCTCGTGCTTCTTGGTCGCCGCCTCCACCGCCGGCAGGTCGAAGCCAAAGTTGTCCTGCAAAGAGAGAGGCGGCTCTTCAGGAAGGGCTGCTGAGGAGAAAAGCCCCTCTGCTCAGCCTCTGACATCGCTGCTGACTGTGCAGAATACACTTGTTAGCAAGGCTGGCATCTCCAAATGCCCTGAAAATCCCCTTTAGTAAAATAAGAGACACCTCTGATAACAGAACCACTGATAAAATCAGAGATATCATTCACCACCTCTGCAGGAAGAATGACGTGGCCATCACGATTAGGCCGGGGCTTTGGATTTTTTATTCAAGTCCTCTCTAATACTATAAAATTAAATTAATTCCTGGATTAATTCACCAGAATATTCAGATAAAGAAAATCTGTGGATACTTATTTGCTCACCAAATCTCCTGAGCACAGACTGACAGATGCAAGGAAGGGGTATCCCCAAAGCACTAAAGACAGGACATACACATGCACTAACTCCAGTAAATAAATGTACATATATATAGATTCAGTAAAACATGCTCTCTTGGCCAGAAGTGTGTGCCACAGTAACTCCTGGGAGCAGCACCTGAGACACGAGGCGCTGGTTTTCGCTCAGCCAGGTCTCTCTCATAGCTGCCTTGCGATCGAATCTCCGTGCGAGTTGTTCCAGTTTCTCCTGTCTGATGAGCTCATTTCGCAGTGCCAGTTCTCTTTCATGTTCAGCTTTTTCCAGTCTTTCCCAGGCCTGGAGACGGGGAGACAAAACACGTGTCTGCTAAACACACATTCTTATAAGGTTATGATAACTCCCATCTATTTTGCATGTCTATTTTGCTGAGGTCACTACAGGCAACTTTCACCAAACGGCCTCATTTATTTATAAGCCAATAAATCCGGTTTGCACTGGCTACAAAACACCTTGTTTGCTAATATAAGCACATGACTTCAAATCTGTTCTCAGTTCAGTCAGTCATTTTCTGAGCAAGGGCTGTAAGAGTTGTTTATCTCTGGTTCTTTCTCTCCCCACTCCGACAAAGCCTGAGCAAACCACTGGCTTGAATGTGTAAGAAAGCATTTGTTTCAAAAAAAATAAAATCTCCTGCCAAACAAGTGGATTCTATCTTCCTCCTTTAGGAAATGGGAACTAGAGATTTATGGCCTCTCACCTCTAAAGTCAACATACAAATGTTGTTCTTTATTACATCCACTTTGGAAAAAAAAAAACAACTTCAGAATTTGGTTTTTGTGCTCACAAGTCCTTTTTTCCCCCAAAACCAGATGTTATTCACAAGCATGACAGTGATGTTACAAAAATGAGAAGTCTTAGAAGCATGTGGGAAGTCAGCTAATCACCTTTCAGATCTTCTTACACACAACAAAAGCACCCTCAATTAAACACAAGCTAAATTTAAATCTGAACAGATGCAAAACTGCCTGAAACACAAGTATTTTGGGCATTCCCTCTGCGACAGGGAGAGCTGTACAGGGTGCTGCTCCTTGGGATGAGGCCACAGAGAGCCACAGCAGCTGCTCTGGGAATGCCAAGCACGATCATACACAAAGGAGGAAAGCCCACAGGTTTAAGCTGTTTGTTATCCTTGGGAGAGCTGTCAGCTCTGCCCTGCTCCAGCAGCTGCACCAGCAGAAACCAGGCTGCAGGAACCTGGGGAGGGACCCCACAGTGCCCAGGCAGGGGGGGGAGAGGGGAAGGGGGCACAACACCCACTGCTGCTGCCTTCTGTCGCTCATCTCTAACAGCCAGGACTACAAGGGGCTGGGCAGGGCTGCCAGCCCATGGCCAGAACCACTGAGTGCTCCTCCAGGTGCAGAGGACAGCCCAGGACCTGGCTCAGGGCAGTGAGGCTGAGCTACCTGAAAAGGTCACCCCTGGCCCACCCCTTGTGGCCCCACCAAGGCTGCAGAACACCAATGGTTTCCTTCCCAGTTTGTGGAAAGAGAAGAGCAAAACCCCGAGTCACATGGGAGGAGCTGGCTCAGTTTACCTTGTTAATGTCAGAGATGAGTTTGCCCTCCCTTGGCATGTACACTTTCTGATTGTTGGCTCTCATTTTGCTTTGGATGGTAAAAAGCAGCACCTCCAGGTTTCCTTTTTCTGTAAATCTAAACAAAATTTTGCAAGAGAATTGGGTTACAGTCACGCTTTCATTGCTGCTGAAGAATAATCATAGAATCATGGAGTCACAGAATGGTTTGGGTGGGAAGGGAACTTAAAGCCCACCCAGCCCCACTCTGTGCCATGGGCAGGGACACCTTCCATTATCCCAGGTTGTTCCAAGCCCTGTTCAACCTGGCCTTGGACACTGCCAGGGATGGGGCAGCCACAGCTTCTCTGGGCAGCCCGTGCCAGGGCCTGCCCACCCTCCCAGGGAAGCATGTCTGTACAATATTGAATATATTCAGCTATAATAATTATAATAAAGCACTTCTTTCAAACGTTGACATCATGAGTGGAGCTTTCAGATAAACACCTCCATCTTGTGTGGAAGCTGGAAGCAATGGAAATAGCCCACACTTCCCCTGGAGCCACTTGGGTCAGACAGCAAAAGCAACTTCACAGAAGTCAGTTTTCTGAGTGTTTGGATTTAAACCCCCTTGGGGGACACAAAACTGCATTTTGTTTATTCTAGTACGTGCCTTGTCCTAGTTTAGTCCATCAGCACAAGAAATGGGAGTTTTATTTAAAGCCCACTGCAGCCACTAAGCTCTTCCCACTGTTTTCCCTGTCCGCCTGGGAAATAAACAAACCCCATTGGCACCAGGGAATAGTCTGCAGTTTTAGATGTCTGGATACTCTGCAATGTTTCGGGCTGTGATTATTATCAGTTAGAGCTTATATTAGACAAAAATAAACAGAGCTGATATCACGATGCTAAAAGAAGCTTTCCCAAAATAAGTTGCACAGTTTTGGTTGTATCAGTTTTAGTAAGCAGGGCTGTTTTACAAAGCCAGACCCTCTTCCTCTTGGTTTTGGCTGAGCAGTAGGGATTTTTTAATAGCAGTGTATTGGTATTATAGACTGTTATTAAAAGCATGAGTGGTGATATTACTGTACTACCACGGTATGCTACTACCATTCATATGGTAAGACAGGCATCTGAGGGCAGGGACAGCTTCCAGGCCTCCCAGAGCCTGCAGGAGACATTTCTCCTTGCTGCTGTTGTATCTGCACACAGGCAGAGCAGCACCCAGCAAACAGGCCCCGAGTGCCAGTCACAAGGGGGCCAGCTGGGCGTGTCCAGCAGAGTCAATTCCACAGCCACCACTAGGATGGCCCTGTGTGTTTGTTCCCAAAGGCACCCCGGGAGGGAGGGAGGGAGGCAGGCAGACAGGGCAGGGGGGCAGGCGGGGCTCAGACTGACTTGGGCGGCTTCTCCACGGTGCGGTAGGTGTTGAAGGCCTGCAGCTGCTGCTGCACCCCCACCAGCGAGTTGGCGAACTTGCGGTTGTTGAGGATGATGATGGTCTGCTCGATCCACTCCAGCAGGTCGGACGCCAGCGACTCGTACTTCTCTATCATCTTCTCTGTTTCAATGGCGTTGTCCAGCACCTGCAGCGAGCAGCACAGCATGCTGTGAGGCACTGGGGCAGTGCTCCTCACCCACTCAAACCCAGCCAGACACAGCAAAGAGCCTCTTGGGACACTTGGGTCTCCAGTCAGAGCACTCGAGTGCCACAGGAGTTGGGATCCCTGAGGAACGGGAGCGTTTTCCAGCAGTGGGTTCCCATGATCCCACAGCAACAGAGGGGCAGAGGCTGACAGAAGGGTTCATGCTCAGTCTGCCAGCTGGAGGGACTGGGGCAGCGTCACCAAAGGGCACAGAGTGGCTGCACATGTTTGAAATGAGGGCCTCTCTGGGCTCCAGAGAACACAGAGGACCCGGAGGGTAAGGAGCAGTTAATGAGAAAGGAAAAGCAGCAACGATGCAAAATTAACAAGCAAAAATAAAACACCAGCCAAGTGTTTTCTAATGTGAGGCAGCTGGAAATTAACTACTCCTTACAGTCATATAGCAATATTTAACATTCAAATCACGTTCAAAAGCAAAACTAAAACCTACTATAGTGTGGAGTCATAAAAAACTAACACCTAAGTGGGAAAAAAATCAGAAATACTTTGCCTGCTTTGCAACAGTTTAGAATTTAAACTTGCAAACCTTTCCGATACGTTTTCCTTCAACAGCCAAAGCTTTCATCTTGGAGAAGTAGTGGTAATAGGTCACCACATAGGTGATGATTGACTTCTCATCAGGGTGATCAACACTGATATCTGCAAACCAAACCAGAGTTATTTCAGCATGCTGAGGGTGCAGGGGTTACCCCACCAGAGCTCACAGTGCACCCAGGATGTGCTTGGCAGCCAGAGATGGGGCAGTGGCAGTTCAGCTCCCAGGGTTTGTCTCCTAGTCAGAAATGAACTCAGCAGCTTTGGGCTGGTTCTGGACAGTACTGAACTCTGTCCAGAGTCTTTATCCCTTTGGATTGGCATGGACTGGGGCTAAAGCATGGGGCTACAGTCAGACTTGGCCACACCTCTGGTGTCTGTGTGAGCAGACAGATCTACTGTTAATTGAGAACTTCAGTGCCCTGTCAGCATCTGGAGACAGGAATTCAAACCTAATAGTTTGTCTGTCCAGGCCAATCTGAGAGATACAGGTGAAAAACAAACTATTTCCTCTCCTGCAGCAATTCTGAGGCACTGGAAAACAGGCAAGAAGAAACTTGCCCAAAATCATCCCCTCTGCCCTGTGACAAGACAGGTTCTTGTCCCAGCACTGAGCAGACACACCCCCACAGAAGCACGGGCTGAAACCTCTCTGCTGCTCAGAGCAGATCAGAAGGATGGCCCTGGCTGGAATGGCTTTCTGGATACATGGCCAGGATTAAGGGCTCTTGTGCTCCAGCTGCTCAGTTTTCTGCAGGACACACCTCACATTCCCTGCCTCCCTCTCTGGCTGGAGCACCAGGTGAGTCAGCAGCACCCAGCTGCTCTTGAGCACAGAAAGCCATCACAGAGATGTGCTCTGACAAGGAGGGGTGGGAGAAAAGAGCCCACAAAGGGCCCTGAAGTGCTGAAACTGCAGGAATTCTTACCCTCGGGGTCCAGGAGCTTGGTAAGACCAAGGTGTTGCTCTGCAAGGTTAAAAGCATTCTGCAGATTGTAGTGTGCATTTGATTTCTTCAGCTTGTCAAAATCGATCAGATCAGGCCTAGACAGGATGGAAAATTCTTTAGATTTCCCAAAGCACAGTCCAGCCACCCTCAAATGAACTACCTACCATCTCCAACCCCCAGAAAACACAGCCAAGGTCTCACGTGCCCATGAGCCCTGTGCATTGCCAGGGCAGGGTTAAAGGGATGGAGCAATGGCCAGCACATGGCAGGGCAGCCCCAGCCACGGGGAAGAACAGAGGGGAGCTGACCAGCAGGGAAGGTCACCCTGGAGAGGGAAAGAACTAAGCTGTGGTCACGAGTGTCTCCTCATGCCACGGAAGGGTGTGAGCCGTCCGGATAACTCTGCCTGAGCTTGCCATGGGCAGCACCCCCAGCCATGCCAGCCCAGCACCATGACTGCCTTCCTTGTGCAGGGATCCCCTTCCCCTGCAGGCTGCTCTCTGTGTGTGGTTCCCCCCTCCCACCCCTGAATTCTGAGCAACCAGACCCGGTCATGGGCTCCTCACTAAGGTACAAGAACCAACCCAAACCCAAATAGTCATGGGTGTAATTTATTCTCTTGAACCCAAACACACCTGTGATGTGAGGAGCTGCTGTCCTGCTGTGCTCACAATGACCACCAGAGCTGTAAAGCTCCAAACAAGACAAGCTGCTGTGAAACTCTCAGCAATCCCTCAACTTCCTCCTCTCCATGGATTTTGAAATCCAGCTGAGAGCTAAGTGGAGAGCCTTCCCCCACACGTACCTGTGCTTGTGTATCAGTGCATTGAAAGCCATGCCATCCCTCCAGCTCGTTGTGAAGTTGTGGATATTGACGTTGGGGTAACTGGCAGAACAAGAACAAGGAGTGCAATCAATACAACATCCCCACTGCAGCAGTGGACACACAGCACAACTGATTTGTTGGGTGATCTGGGTGTTTTGCACATCTCCAGAAATTTCAGGCTGCTCACAAACCACCCTCTTAAGAGTTCTTGGAAGGAGAAGATGAAGTGCCACTGAAATAATGCTGGAGTGTCCCATACCAACACAGGGACATCCATGTTTTATGGACGAAACATACTGAATTCCTACAAATGGATATTTAATTATCAAGAAGGATACTGTCAGAGAAAGACAATTTGGGAATATTTCCTTGTATTTGGAAAGAGTGTTAAGTTGGTGGCAAACATCTGAAGCCTCTTTATTTCTCCAGAAAAGGGTGAAAAAGAGTCAGCACATTACTATATATACTCATGGATTATCAGATTGGCATGTCTATCTCTCAGCATTAATGCCATAAATTCAGAATTTTCTGATTTCTAAGCATCAATTCACTCCTCTTGCCTGAATCCACTCAAGGGGAGATATGTGTTTGCCCATTTAAAATTATTTCAACGAAAACTCAAAATGCTGCAAGAGCTTTAGAGATAATCACTTAATCCACACTCACCCAGCTGTTTTCATCTGGCACCACAAAAGCAAAGCATCTTTAGCAGATTTCTTCTCTTTGTTGTCCTCAGTTTCAACACTGATATCTTGGATCTAAAATTAACATAGAAGTTTTCAATATTTCTCTGAGAGAGCACATTGCCTTGTTTTAAGAAATCAAAGGAACACTGAGAAACACCAAAACTAACATTATTAAATATTTATTACTATGCTATTTATTATAAATTATATATTTGTCATATGGATTTATTATTCTTTCTGCAAAAGGACTTTCCAGCCTCTGTTAACTGAGGGCAGAGACCAATATGCAGCTTGGTGGTAAACAAGAAATGTCAGCCTTTAGCTGGGACACTAAACCAATTCCTTAATCCTGACAGTGCCAAGTCAGCCATGGTATGGATAACCACGTGGAGCAGCAGCTGAGGGCAGCATCTCCTCCTGGGTCTAGTGAAGGGCTCTGTGACTGGAGCTCCACATTTATGAGGGGTTTAGAAATAAAGGGTATGACTTTCCACACAGTAAAGTCCCACTCCAGACCAGCAGCAGCACAAAGACTCACATATGCAGAGGTGCCCCAGCACTTCCCAGTGCCTTGAGCTGGGAGCAGCTGGTGCACTCTGCTCCTGAATGGAGGATGCTCTACAGGAAAGCCCAGCCAGGGGTGGATCTGTGCACACACACAACGTTACCTGGAATCTCAGGATGATGGTCCAAATAAGGCCAAGTGTCAGCCTGTGATTCCCATCCACAATATCGTGAGATCCCATGTTTTCCAGGTGCACTCTTTGCTCTTTCAGGAACTGGAGGGCTTTATCCACGTTCTCCAGGCAATGGATGCGCATCCTGCCTTTAGTTGGTTTAGGCTGGAAGGAAAAAGGAGAGGTAAACACCACATGCTCCACTCCCAGCCAGCAACACTGTTTGCATTTGTCCTTCAGATTCCAGGGACAAAACCACTCCTTGCATCTTCCAGCCCATTTTCACCAGGATAATGGCAGCACGTGTCAAACCCAGGGTGGAAAAGCCAAAACCCTGCACCTGAGCTGGTCACATGGCACCAGTTTAATGTGCCTGCTTATTTCCCTCATTTTTCCTGTCTGGGATGTTCACTCACTAGCTGGAAGAGAAATGATTCTGCTCAGACCACGCCACACCCAGTATGTTTTCCCAAGTACAAGCCCTTCCACACTAGAAGAGTCTGCACAGATAAAGACATGAGACAAGCTGGTAACTGGCACAGGGGGAACTGGTAATGAATGCTCTGTAAATACAGATCCATCCTCTCCAAAAAGGCAGCTCAGATTTGAACCCTAAGCTACTCAGTGAAACCCCTCAAGGAAGAAGTGGCATTGCTTTTTCTGGGGGTCAGTAAATAGGACAAATAGGAAGAAAGTAACAGAGATTTATTCCAAACAATTTCTTCACAAGAAAAAAAAGTAAAAACACTAATTAAAAAATCAACTACACCAACATAACATGATTTTATGAGGGCCCAGTGCAACTGAAAAAGGCAATGAACACATTAACAGCCTGCAGAAATCTGCTGTAAAACTGAACAAAATTAAAGGCACTTTGTTCTGCAGATAAGGATTACAGCTGAAGAGCCTGTTCAGTGCTCACTGGGATGTCACCAAAGGTACTCAGCCAAAGGGCTAATCGACATAATTTCCTTGTTTACTGCAGTGAAAGTAATTAACAGGCCGTGCAAAGAGCCCAGGCAAAACCCTTACCCCAGCCTGCCCTGAAGGGGAAGCGTTTGAGCCACAGCCATGGTACAGTCCCTGGAAACACGGCCTGTGTCCCCGGGGATGGCGAGGAGGGAACACTGGCCACACAAACCCTGAGGCCATGTGGTGGTTTCACCTTCGGCCTCAGCCAGCCGGGCTCTGTCTCCTCCCGAGGCAAGGAGGCTCAAGGGCGATTCTTCCCGGGAGCTGCCGCTGCCTTGGGCTGTGCGGGTCCCTCCCGCGGGGCCGGTGGGATGCAGAGCCTGTGCACACACCATCCAACACGGAGCCCTGGGCCACAGGGGCGACCCAACCTTGCAAAACAAGGCAGGGAGCGAAGGTGGAGGCCCATCCCAGCCCTGTGCCACGCCTGGGGCCGGGAGCAGCTCCGCGGGCGGGCTCCCTCTCCCAAGGATGTCCCTTCCCAGCCCTCGGGAATGACTGTCACTGCGGCCAGTTCCCACCAGCAGCGGCACACCTGAGCCTGGCCCCTCTGCCTTCACACTGCCCTTCTCACCTCCCCAAGCACTGCACTACCTCTGCTGCTCAAATTACTGAGCAGAAAGCAAATGGTTTGCAAGGTTGTGCTCGGAGGAGCTCCAGCACGAAGGCGGCAGAGCCAGAGCCACTCACAAGACATGTTTTATTTAGAGGAAGAGGCGTCTGAGTCTGGTTTGTGCAAGGTGTGGCTGTGCTTGCCACACTCCCCTGCAAAGCCTCCGCATGAGACACAGTGAGCCATGACCTGCACATTTACTGAGCTCCAGAGACTGAGCAGAGGGAAAGAAGGTACCTAAACCCAGAGTCTTCATGTGCACGTTACAGGAAAACTGGGTTTACATCAAACCCCTTCCCCTTTCCAAGAGACAACGTGACAGAACTCACTACAGAGAATGTGCATAAACGGTTTGACCTTTGAGCATCCAGGAATTGTAAGGAATTTACTAATCCTTTATTTAGTTATGGAAGAAACTGAGCTAAATGCTTAATCTTATGCCGGAAACAATTCCCAGCTTTATTTTGCTGTCTGGGAGAAGCTGGTGAACAGTGTGTGCAAACCAAATTACAGCTGTCCTTTCATGCCTGCTGGATCCTTTCCCACTGTGCTCACAGAGACCATGGCATGCCACCAGCCTATTCCCAAATACTGTGCTGCACAGAGCACCTTGTGTCCTGAGGTCTGGACTAAACACTAGCATTAGGAATCAAGCTGAGAAAGTCAGGAAGATGCAGGTGTTGCCCTTATTGGACAGTCTCATTTTTAACTTCTCCAACACACATCCAAGGACTCTGGTTTCATCAACTAAAATTACAGCAGCTTTTGAAAAAGGCAGGGTTGAGGCTGGAGGTCTTAGAGAGGGCAAAGAGCAGCCCTGCTTCCCTGGTCAGCATCCTAAGCCCCAGATTGCTCCACAGGAATATGGCTCTGGCTCCAGAATGTGAATGCCAGTTTCAAAAGTGAGGAAGCAATTCCTATTTGTTCCACTGCACCAGTAGACACACCATATTATTTATATAGGCTAGTGTCTGCTTTCTTTTGATGTTTAGTGTCTTGATTTAAAGCTTTCTGCATAACATCTGCCTTTAGATTTCTCTTGGTGGCCATGGAGATGTCAGAACTTAGGCAATACCCACTAAAGTAAATTCCAAAAGAGTGTGGAACCTCAGCAAGTGGACGCTGTGCCGATCCTCCTGGAATACTTTTGGTGTGTGTAATTGTCTCAAGGTTCAGCACATTGGCTATCCGTGTGCAGAGGAAGGTGTGGTGGAATGTACTGTTCAAACAGAGCCTGCTGTCCTCCAGCCCCAGATAAGGAAGCTACAGAAGGAATTTGTGGTGGTGCTGGCAGCTGCCAGTGTGATACACAAACCATGATGCAAGTGCAGCTCCATGGGAGGCTGCTGCCCACTCGCCCCCCAACAGCTGCCTCAGCCCTGAAGGGAGCACACCAAACCCAATCCCTCTCACAGAGAAATAGTCTGGCAGAGAGAGAAAGGGCTTCTGAGCAAACTGTAGCTGGCAAACTGATCAGTTACCTCCACCCACGCAGCACTTGTGTGCCCCTCAGAGCTCCCTTGCCCTCACAGATGCACTCAGAAAGCTCCTCTCTTGCTCACCGTACACACACTACACTGGCCATATGTTCAACTCATTAAGCAGTCTTAAGCCATGGAGCTCCATTAATAGGAGAGCTTGATGACAAGTGATTACACAGCTGCATCCCCACATAGCCCTGGGTCTTAGCTAAAGACCTGTATTTCTTTGAAAAGATTGCTTTAAATTAGGCAGTTAAGAGCATGGCCATCATTTCAGGAACGGAAGGAAAAACTGATACCCAGCCTCTTCCTGACACCCAGGTTTCACTGCAGGGTCTGTCTTACTCACCACTCCCCTGTGCTGCTCTCAAGGGGGTGTCTCAGCACACCCAAAGAAAGCATTTCACCCATTTATTTAAATTCATTTTAGATGTTCCCCTAAGCAAAGAAAGCCCAAGCCTTATCTATCCGAGCACAATCAAGTGCCCTGTGCCTGTCAGACTTGAGAGCAGGGAAAATGCTGCTGGAAGCACTCAGCATCTTACCAGCAAGGAACCTTTGAAGCAGACTTCCTTTGATTCCCACTGAAACCAGCAGGAAGACATTTTAATGGTGTCTGGATCCAGCTGAAGCAATAGAGCTCTTTTTTTTCCTTTCAAGTGTAACAAGGCATTTGCAGTGCTGAACCCCCAGTACTGTGTACGTGAGTTGAGCCAAGGATTCACCAAACCCCACCCCAAATTGAAACAAAGCCCCCCCAGTGGATATTAACAGCCACTTACAAGTCTCTCTCCTGAGAGAACTTCCAGCAGTTTGATGAGCATCCTTCCATCACGAAGGTCAGTGTACAGGTCTGTAATGCGGCAGGACACACGTGCCAAGTGGGAATTCACCCACTTGGTGAAGGTCTTCTTCTGAACTGCCTCGCGTTCATCTGTGGGGAACACACAGCGTTAGTCAGGATAAATCACAGCTCAAGGAGCTATGTGAAAATGGGGTATTCCAACAGCTAATGTTAAGTGAAAAGTGGCAGAATCATTGATGAAACTGGGCCTTTTCACTGAAAATCCACCTTTCCTCACCTGCTGAGTTCACCTGCCCTGGAATGTGCACACAAATCCACAACAGATCCCCAAAATACCACAAGTCACTTTGGATTAAGACAGGTACCAAAGAGAGCAGAAACCAAAGCTTCCCACTGACTTTTTTCTTCCTCATGATAATATTTATTTGCAGATTCAACATTGGTGACTGTATTTACACAATGTCAAGATGAACTTTTCCATAACTGCATGCCTGTAGGGGACTTGTATTAATCTAAAGCCATAGAAAAATGGATTCTTTCCACCTTTCCTTCCCAGAGTCTTTCACAAGTGTTTATGCAGGAAAACATTGGTGCAGAGCTCTCTCACTGCACAGGCTCACTCCAGTCCACATTAATTCACAAACTCCTACCCAGCCATCTGCCAAACCCAGAACCTTCACACAGAAAACATTATACATCTCTGTGGTTAAATTCTTCTGCCAAGGGCTTTGGATGAAGCCCTTCCCTGTCAGCCAGAACTCCCTTCACTGAGCTGGGAGCTACTACAGACCAAATTTGTCAAAACACAGGTGCTCAGACTCGGACTCTGGAATCCACGGTTAGACACACGAATGGAAGTGCTCTGCTTCCTCAAACAAAGGAGATTCCACGCCTCCCATCGCTCTCTAGAAGTTGTTGGCACATGCAGGAACAGCCCACAAAGACAGGTGAATCCTACACCACAGTGCAACCTGTCTCCAGCTCCAAAAGCTCTGAGGGTGTAGTTTGAAACAGAGAAAACATTAATGTCAGTGCAGATCTGACTGCCCAGGGTTTTGGTGGATGTATCATCCCAGCACAGCCATAACCAGTGACAGCCTCCACACCCACAGGGCCTTTGATGGCATGGAATGTTAAAGAGGCTGAGGCTGAGAGGAGAGAAGGCTGGGAAACAAGTAAAAGAATAACGACACTAAGAAAAGAAGAGAGATAATAGAATGGTGTCAGTGGGAGGATGGGAGGAAGAGCAGATGTGCACTGGAGTGGCTGTTTGCCCAACTGCACAAACCCCACCCTAAGATTGCAGTTCCTCCCACTGATTTCTGAATCTGTTCTTGCTGCCCCTGTGGTAGGGTGTGACCAAAGCTACTGCACTGAAACTGCCACATTTTTGGCAGCTTTTACCTCCCTGTAAGGTGTGAAATTAAAAATGGGGCTTGGCAAACTGTAAAAAGTGGTGTTAGTGATACCAGACCGGTGTGCTTTCAGTGAACTGACGGTTTGCCCTCACTCAATGTGAGGCAGAGGATCACTGTGAGAGAGGAACAGAACAGGGAATCAGCAGGAACTGCAGCCAGTGTCTACTAGCCTGAAATATATATTTTGTGAACTATTTATAGCAAGCTCCTGAGAATGCTGTATCTGCATGTCTGCTTGTCTAGTAATCCATGCCTTTACTTGAAGTATTTTTTTTAAATGAGTCACAGAAGAGAAACCTTGCAATAGCTGGTGTTTTTAAAGAAAATTCCAACAGAAATTACCACATCTCCCTTCCCCAGCTTGAACAGGCCCCAAAACAGCTCAGCAAGTTTGTTTATTTAATCACTCTAGTCTCCACACAGAGGCACAACACTCAGAGACCCCAGTGGTTCCATTCATTCAAAAGAGAAATGCGGATGTACGGGATCCTAAAAATAGCATTGGATATAGAAAATATTATTTAAAGCAAACAAAAAAAAGCTACCAAATACCATCATCAAGCCATCTATTAGAAACATCTGCGGCCAAAAGTTATGGCTATCAACAAACCTCCCAGTCTGGGATCACAGCAAAAGTAATGGGTGGGAAAAGAACCTCCATGTGGTTTTAGTAAAAGAAGATGCCTCATTTTGACCAGATGAAAGACACGATGTGGGAAATGCAGTGACATGCCAAGTGAGGCTGTGAAGCCTTTGGTGCTGTGGTATGAACTGACACCAGCCTGGGATCTGCTGCTGAAAGCAAGGCAAGGAAGCCAACAGAGGCTCCAGGCAGCCCTTCCAGAAGAGGGGTGACACTGACGGGCCACTTTCCCAAAAGGGTCCCTCACCACCATCAGTGGCCCTAGAGGAGGACAAGACAGTGCATCCTTCAGGCAGTGGGGACTCAGGGAGAAGATCCTGAGAGAGCTCCCCTGACTCCTTCTCTTCTGCGTTGGCTCAGCATCCTTTGGAGGGCAGGGATGGGAACAGAGCCCCCGGACTGTGCCCGCCGGGCTGGAGGCCCCCTGTGCCTCGGGAGCTGATGGGGGTGCCCTCACATGTGTTTTCCCTGCTCTGGTTCAAACAAGTGGCGGCCTCTCCCCCTCTGCCTTCCCGTTTCCTGCGCCTTGCTCTGTGTGGTGCTGATTTCCTGTTTTGGGCCGGGCTGGTTTCTCTGGTCCCCACCTCCGCCCCGCTCCCGTCGCTGCGCTGCTCTCACCTGCTCCCCACCCATCCTCTGCGGCACTCGCCTCCTCCCTGCTCGCCGTCCACACCAAAACAGGCTCAGAATCTCTCCTGGGACCGCAGCTGCGCTGCTTCCAGCACTGACTGCTGGTGCTGAGCCTGCAGCCGGCTCTTCACATGTGCTTGGGCAGCTGCTCACGGCTCCCCGTTTGCTTCCCGTCTCTCCTGTGATTCCCGGCAAGAAGGGCCGAAAGCCGGGAGCTCCTGCCTGCCCCGTGGGAAAGCCCTGCGGCCCCGCACAGCAGCCAGGCCCCAGTGCTCACTGCCAGCTTCGGGACAGCTTATCTCGGGAAAATGCCACTGCAGAGACACAGCAGCTCTTTCATGGGGCGGTCACCCAGGAAGGCCAGGCTTTATCCCGCACTTGGCACGGGCAGAGCACAGCTCTGATTGCCCCCTGGCACGCTCAGCCATGGAAGCCCCTGGAGGGAGAAGGCACAGCCCTTCTTACCCCCACACGGCTTCACTCTCCTCGCACTCCCACAACGTGGGAAAGCAGACCCAGCCGGATAGGAAGGTGGTGTGACTGCGGCTGGTCGTGTTAAAACCTCTCCTGATTATTTCTACATGGGGTTTCACAATGGCAGCAGGTTTTTGCAATGTTTTTAGCAACCCTCACTAACTGATAAACTGTATTTTTCTGCTCTGGGGCTTCAGGTTAAAACATGCACAGAATTAAACCCCATGAATTCTGGCTGAATGTTTCAGAGAAAGAGAGAGGTGTACAGAAATATGATACTCAAAGCTTTGACAATTCATCTAAGCACAGAACACAACTGTGAATCTCTTAGTCAAAAACCTCCACACTAAGGGCCAGGTGCATCCCTGAGTGGTGACACCAGGGATTTAACCTCAGCCCCAGGCCCTGAGTGCTATTTATGAACCTGATGTGATGGTTTTGACAAACGTCCTTCATACGTTCAAAAACACAGTTATAGATTTGGAAGATTAATTAGAAGTAGAGGATATGGGTGGAGCTCCAAGTGTCCTACAGCTTGTGAAAACATTTGCTTCCCAAGGGTACAGAGAAATGTGCAACATGCAAAACACACGCAGCAGGAAAGCGGAAGCTGCAGTATCGATAATAGAGAATCCAACTTATCTTGAGGCAACACTGGGAAGGAAATGTCCTTGATGCGGAAGCCCCCAGGACAATGCTCCCAGCACACAGGGGTTTGCAGCCCCAGCACCGGCACTGCGGTACATCAAGGACTGACTTTGTTTAGGAGTTTGGTAAATAAACTGGAGTTTGTACACTGCAACTCACGTAAACATGGCTGGACAGGATCACAAACAGGCAGCTAGTCCCTTAATTGCTTGAGGAGAGACAAACTCATTTGATGAGAAAAAATCCTGAGAACACTGTGGTCAACTTGCTGACAGCCCAGAGTCCCCAGCATAGGACAGTGGGAGGGGGGTCACATACACCATCCCCCTCTGTCACACGCTCAGCTCCACTGAGTGAACTCAATAGGGCTGTGGCAGAATAATGGTGAATCTGCTCCAGACACTGTCAGTGGCCATGGATCCCTGGAATCCCCCACACAAGACAAATCTGGGATGACTTTCAATCCCCAGCTCCAAAAGCAGGTCAGCTGGAAGTTTACATCTTTTTGATTTCCGCACTGAAAGTAATTTTTGCAGTTTCCTTTTTTCACAACAGCAGCTGGGGTGTGCCCTGCATGGAGCACTGCTGAACACACTGAGTCAGAATCAGCTGAGCACTCCTCCAGGCACACCACTTGTGCTGATGTCCACTGCTCCAGCTTCCCAGAATGGCCCAGAGCATAACCTCACTTAACTGAGCACAGACAAAACAGAATTTCCTTTCACAGGCCAACAGAACCGCTGCTGTAGGTTTTCAGGGTGCAGGATATCCCCCTGTGCTTTGTCACAGACATGAGGCTATGGAATGAAATAGCCAGGAATACCCACAGCATCACACATGCCAGTTGTGCTTGGAAGTTTTTCAGCTGAGAAAGATGCCTGAGAGCAGGGCAGATCAGCTACTGGGACCAGAATGTGGTGATCAAAGAAGATTTTATCAGGAAACAACACAAAGGGATGTGCTGTGATAACCTTCACCACTTGTTAGAGTACCCCAAGAGCAGCTGTGAACATGAAGTAACTCTAACACATGTCCAACCTCTGCTGTCCCAGGCAGGCCCCACTGCCTCTGGCCCTGAGGGACACAGACCCCTCAGTGGGTCTGGCTCCAGCAGCACCTTGAGAAACAGTGCAGGTGGCTCCTGGTCCTTAAAGCCCCTGTCCAAACCAAGGGCTGTGTGCTCAGAGGAAGGCTGGGGACCATGCCCCAGACTGGGGAAGGAGGCTGAGCCTGGGTTTTGTGTGTCCTGACAGCCCAGCAGGACCCCACGCCGGGGTGAGACCCCCCGTGGCATTGCCAGCTCGTGGGGTGCACTCAGGGGATGCACCACTAAATACAGCCCAAAGGGGAAAAGAGCACCTCTGTGTATCCTCACTGGATCAGCTGAGGAGAGAAAACATCTGCTTGGATAAACACTCCTGAAATGATGGCCTTCCCACATGGTCCCACACATGCTCTATCAGTCCTTGTGGCATCAGGAAGCCCAGGGAGAACAATGCATAAGCATGCACAGTCAGGCACAGAGAGTCTAAATGGGAATATACTGGAATTGATATATAGGGAAGAAATGGAGGAAGGAGGAGGATCACTCAGGAGGAAGACTATTAGGTGTCTGTAGAGAAAAAGAAATAAATTCAGCTTCTGTTAAGATTCAAGTGTCCTGTAACCATCTCCCCTTAGCAGCAAGGTGATAAATTGAACAGTGGATGCTGCTTTTCTCCAGCTGCAAATGATGGGTCAGGACTGAAAACGAGGGTTGGTGAAAATGGGGAAAAAAGGGACTTAATGTAGAAAACACAAGTCCTTAACATACATGTGCAGAACAAGGAAAAGACTAGGGGGAAACCTGCAGCAAGTCAAATTTACACATAACACACAGAGAACATAATACACATGGGTCCAGTGCTGAGATAAAGGCTTCTCCTTTGCTTTCAGCCCTGCTGACAGTTTGCCATGCAGGAAAGGGAATGGAGCAGCTGATGGCTCTGATGGAAATTGGATGCATTTACTAATGGTTATTTTATGGCACAGAGTAATGGAGTGACTTCCCATCCCAAATGGTGAGATCACACCAAAGCTTTTACATGCTCCAACATGACTCAGACAAGAACTTGAATGCAAATGTAAAAGACAGCAATGAGGGGATTTTATTCGTGTTGTTTTTAGCTGGTGATTTCATTAGGAGCAAAATCCTTGCTGCTTTCCTGACTCTGCTACATGGAGACTATTGTGGAGAAGTCAGGGTGTGTTCAGCAGCCAGCTGGGATGCACCAGCCAGCTTCTAAATCCTATTAAATTATCTACCCTTCCCTATTAAACATTAGAGCATGTGACTACTTTCACTGCTGAACATGCTCTGGAAAGAGAAAAGGGAAGGCTCCATAATGCAGCATGTGGGACAAACAATTCTGCTGCTTTCTCTCTTTGATGGCACTAAACTCCCTCACACAATGACATGATGCACAGAACAATGTCCGGGAGCCAGCCAAGCATTACGGGCTGTGGAAGGGCAGGTCCCCCCATTGTCTCTATTTTTACACAGAGTTTATGGCATTTTTGTGCCAGCAACACAAAAATAAACCTTCCAAAAGCCAGCTTTGGATTCATGTACCAGAATTATTATGTTCATCTGCAAAAAGTCGCTGCAAAGTCTCCCACAGCAAATAAATGAAATGAAAAAGTCATCTGGGTTTGACAGATTAAACTGGTGGAAGAACTCAGCTTTTGATTTTTACTTTTCCTTTTATTCAGAAGATGAAGATGACATGTTTAAGCAGATTTAGGGGGGTATGTGCTAAGCTGTCCCTGCACTGGTGGTGGCTACATGAGCTGCCTGTTTCACTTGAGGGAAATTGGAACACAAAAACATGTAACTATCCCACAACAGCCCCAGCTCCTTGCTGGTCCCATTTCACCCAGAGCCACCATTCAGCTGCTTCTCTGCACTCCAGGAAACCCACTGACTGCCTGTTCTTCTGCATGAAGTGAAAGCAACTACAAAAACAGCCTTTCTAGTGGATGATTAAATGATTAAAGTGGTTTAACACTTCTGGGTGCTGCTCTTGGAAACACCTACACGCCCCTTCAGCTTCAATCACCACCCTCTGCCCTGGGTTACACACAACTGCTCGTGTCACTGAAGGCCACTGTGAGACAAATGTCCAAGAGGACCAAGGTCTGGCCCCCAATCTGTATCACAGAATCATGGAATGGGTTGGGTTGGAAGTGACCTTAAAGATCCTCTAGTCCAACCCCAATGGGCAGGGACACCTTTCACAATCCCAGGTGGCTCCAAGCCCTGTCCAACCTGGCCTTGGACACTTGCAGGGATGGGGCAAGCACAGCTTCTCTGCCCAACCTGTGCCAGGGCCTGCCCACCCTCCCAGGGAAGGATTCCTTCCCAATATCCCATCTATCCCTGCCCTCTGGCAGTGGGAAGCCATTCCCTTGGCCTGTCCCTCCAGGCCCTTGTAAATAGTCTCTCTCCATCTTTCCTGCAGGCTCACTGCAGGTACTGAAGGGCCACAATTAGGTCACCCTGAAGCTTCCTTTCTCCAGGCTGAACAATCCCAATTCTCTCAGCCTTTCCTCACAGCAGAGCTGCTCCAGCCCTCTGATCACCTTGGTGACCTTCTCTGGGCCTCTTTTTCCTTTCTGAAGATGTTACAAAACCATTTTTACAGCAAAATCACAGACATACAGTTGAATAAGGGAATAACTCTCTGGCCTCATGATGTGCAATGCAGTGTTCAAAAGGGCCTCCTCTAAACTGCAGCACAAAAACTGCCTCAGTGCTGTGGGCATTTTGCAGGAAAGGACACAACCCCCTCCTGGCTGATTTGATGTCAGTGCTTTGCTCTTGTTGCCATTTTTCCCTTTGGCCTAAGAGACAAATCACTTCATCCAAAGGAGCCTGGAAAAGCCCCAGCCTGTCCCAGGACACTGACTGTGGCATTCCCACAGAAGAACAATGGCGACCTGAGGGCACTGCACTATTTCAAGTACACACAGTCTTGGGGGGGTCTCAGCACTTTGCTCTGTGGGATCCCCATCCTGAGGGATGTGCAGATCTCAAGGATAAAGCCCTAAGCAACCTGATCTACCATGGAAACTGCCTCTGCTTTGAGCAGCTGTGCTGGACTACATAAACTCCTCTTCCAACGAGAAGTATTCTGTGATCCAATGACTGTCAGCAAGATTAAACAAGAGCAGGCCAGACTGCACTGTCAGTGTTCCTATGGAATCCCACCGAGGGCTTTCAGAGAGCTGTGGGATCTCTTCCCTCAGCTGAGGCACAAGCTGAGATGTTACATGGAGAGAAAAGTCAAAGCTGTGGGATGTTTTGACCACGCTTCTTTAAAAACTCACTGCAATGGTAAAGAAGAATAGATGAAAGAAAGGCAAAACCTTTGTTGGTTCCATGTTTAAATCTAATTTCACCTTAATGATAGAAAAGCACGAATAGAAAATAAAGAAATCTATGATGACTGCATTTAATCCTTTCAAAATATTAAATCTCTGTGCTAAGAGATGGTATCATTATAATTAATTGCTGTTAAATTGTAATTTTTATTATCACAAATATTTATAATGGAAGAACACATATTTAAACAACCACTGTGCTGATCAGGGATTAACGAGAGCTGAATTCAGAGCCTTGCTGAGCAATGTGTTTAGTTCCTGCAGTGTTCATGGTCACACAATAATTTCCTATTGTTAATTGCCTGCTGTTTTGTAGCCTCAGATGTACTACACTGTGCTGACAGGATGCTGGATAAAAGCAGCAACACCACAGGTAAGCCAGGCCATGCCTCAGCAAGCCTGGGATCCAAGCTAAATTCAAGCTAAGGTGAAAGTTCAATGAATAACAGCAACAAAAATATTTATACTAAAATAAAAATTGCTTGTGCAGCTGAAGGAACCCTGATATTTATAAAATGCAGTTATTTCTAAAAAGGGAGTTTTAAAAATGCCTTAATTTTAATGAGATTTGAAACAAACTGCCAATAAGAAGCATTAGAAGAAAAATCCCTAATCTTCTCTGGCTCTAATCTGCAAACCCATCATGCAGAGCTCCTGGTGAAGTCTTGAGTTGGTGTCTTTTGAGGCTGGCAGAACTGACACCTTCACCTGGTCACTTGCTTAAGAAAAGCTCCAGAAAACTGAACCACAACATCAACTTAAATGTACATTCCAACCAGACACTCTGTATATTGAAGGGTCTTTTAAGAAATCTATGTGGCAATTAAAAAATAGTCATTATTAATACGAAATCTTTCTTTTCATGTCATACCTGCTGTCTTGAGACTCCTGAGGCACAAACAAGTTGCACATGCATTCTAGTTCCAAACCTCCACATTTTCCTGCTGCTCTGTTTGATTCCAATCCAAAGGTCATTTACGCATCTGCTTTTGTGGGACAATGTGGAATGTTTAAGCAAAACCATTTTAGCCTTTGGCGTTATGCAAGAGTGGGAAAAAGAGATCCCTTTCCAGCATGGTATTTCCTGCCCAGGTAATAACTTTCAAAGCAGCACCAGAAAAAACCCCTTTGCTTGAAACCCTCAAAGGTCTCTCTGAGATTTAAAAGGTGATGCAAATTGGAAGGAATTAGCAGGATAAAATGATACCTTGAACACCTTAAATGTGTATCTTCCTGCAGACACATCACTTGTTTTTCTAGTCTTAGAAGTGGACTTGTGAGTCATATTGATTGTGCCAGGTCCTGACAGCAACAACTGAAAGGCCCACATGGGGACAAAGGTGTGGCTCCTGTGGAAGGGATCCAGGAGAGATCCCAAGAATTTACCTTCACTTTCTTTCATTTTTAGCACAATCAGAAAATTAAGTGTCGATATCATCAGCTCAGCCTAATCAATATAAAAGCACCTAAACACTCCTGAGCAGTCATTGCACTGAGGCCTCCTTAACCATGTTGCATGTGGGCTCTGTATTCCTCCCTTAAAATGTCAAGTGGTGCTATGGTATTTTCTTTAAAAACCCCCAAAACCAGAACAAAGCCCCAAGTGGACTATGAGATAATGGCACTAAATAAAGAAAACACGGAGCACAAGAACTTCTGAAAGCTCAGTGTCTAATTAACGCTCCCAGTTGCCTGGTAATGTGACAGCAATGTCATTAGAACACAGCTGAGGTATTGGTCAAGCACAGAACTCCTGCCTATGTGCACAGATTCCTTGAACTAAGACTATTTGTGTGCTTGCCCCCACCTCACACAGCTCTGTGGCCAAATCACAGGTATCACAGGTGTACACAGGCATGAGAATGCATTACTGATTTGTGGGTTTGGAAGCCTGAGACGTGACGACTCCCTGATTTTCAGGTCTCCAAACTTACAGGCACATTTCAGCCTAACTCAAATACCCCAGGTGTTCATGCAGGAGAAAAAGCTCCATGAACACACTCCTGACTGTGAAGTCCATGGCGAGCTGCAGCTGATGCCAGGGAAGCGTTTCTAAACTTGGCAACAGGAGCTAAACCAGAAGGGAGAGCTGAGTTGTGCAGCACACAAAGCAAAAGGTGTTCCTGCATTAGGTGGCTCACACAGGGACACCTGAAACCTGCCAGGGACTGGTTGGGATGGGCTGTGCCCCTGAGGCTGGAGGAGAGGGAAAGGACAGCCCCATACCTGGCACCCTGAAACAGCAGCTGTGGAGATCACACCACCCTGCCCAGTCATTTCAGCCGTTCAGGAAAAACAGGGGGAAGTCCCCTCTGAGGTGCTCTTGTATTCCATGCTGGTGCCAGAGCCAGCCTGGGAAGCAGCTCTCCTGGCGCCAGGGCAGAGCTACAATCCATCCCTACGGGGGATGGCACTGCCAGGACACGCTGCGTGGCTGAGGGCTTTGCATATGAGGTGTCCTTAAGTGCTGTCTGTTCTGCAGGACAACTTGGGAGTGCTTTTATTTAGGAAAACGGGATCTGCAGTGAGGAATTGGCTGCAGCTCGGCTGGCGCCAGGCGCACAGGGCACACACCATCATTAGCACCCACATGCTGGCAAATACCAGGGCACGTCAGCTGTGGGGAGCAAATGTTCCTGTAAATAAGGTTTCTATCGTGGGAATTTTATAATATACACTATCAGACATATTTATTTTGGAGGAGAAGCAGAGAGAGAAGCGCTTAGTAATGTATCAGCAGCAGTGGCTTTAAGGAAAAAATGTGCCATAATTCCATGTCTCACCCTGTGAGCTCGTTCCATAAGGACTTAGGCAAGAGCTAAGAGCACTCAGGTCCAGATGCAAGGAGCATATAATCTGCTGCTAAAGGCTGAGGGATTGTCAGTGCACCTGCAGAAGTGACAGTGGCCAGGATGTCACCCTGGGAACGGTCAGGAAACGGGCTGCAGGCACGGCCAATTTTCCAAAGCAACTTCCTTGAGCTGCCAGCGGCACACACCTTCCTGTTCCCAGGGGAGACCATGAGGATGAAACTCAACTCACACCCCACAGGGTGAACAAAGAATGGGGAACGAACGGGGGACAATTCCCTTCTGAGAAAGCAGATGCAGTTCCCACAACCATAGCTAGAACAGTTCCCCATGTCCTTTCCTTCTTTTTGGGGCTGGAGATTAGGGCCTGAATCCAACCAGACTTCATTCAGTTAAGCACAGAACCACCACATATCCCACGGCTTTCAGCAGCAGCACCTCCAGCCCCAGCACATGAGGGCACAGCCCACCCCTTGACTCAGGGATGGGAGTGGGTACAGACACTGTGTCCCAAGGAATTCCTGTTATTTAGGGAACATGAGGCACTGAGCAAAGGCAGAGTTAACCCAAGTTATTGAACTCCCTGCCATGAGTAACAGAGGTCAGAAGTTCAGAGCACAACCAATATCTGCTGCTCCCAGACACCTCCCCTCTTTATTCAGAGCCATACCTAACTGCCATTCCCTAATGGCTCTTACTCATCTCAGACTGCAATCAAGGCACAGTCACATCCCAGATTTCACAGCAGCCTCTTGCATTATATTGCCAGGCACACCCTGAAAAACGCAGCCGTTGCTGTACCATACCAAAGTCTAGTTTCCCTGGAAATAACTGTGGAAAGATACTAAACTAGGTGTAGAATTAATCATTACCCAAAGCAAACTGTAGTTAGTTGACTACAGAAGAGATGGGCTGGTTTCCACTTCTCTTTTTTCCTGGAACCAAATCACAATCAGATCATATTTACAAAAACTGGAAACACTGGACAAAACGGGCACTAAGAAGTGGAGTTTTGGGGGTTTTTTGGAAGGAGAAAGCTGAACTCAGCATATGCTGTTAGCATGGAGAAGCTGAAACCAAGAAGGAGCTGTTATTTGAGAAAAATGTAGGAGCAGGCCTAGATTTGAGAGACCAAATCCCTCAGCACTGTGCTGTTATGCAGTTCCTTTAACGGGGCTGCCTTGGTTTAGATTATCTGAGAAGTGGGCACTACATATTGGCTGATTTTCTGAAGAAATGCCAAGCCACTAAGTGAAATTTAAGAATCTTTCTTAAAACATAGGGGTTTTTCTAAGAAAAATCTGGGCAGCCAGAATTTATTCTCTTCAGATAAACAACTAAATCTCTTTGTAACCACATGTTGTTGTGTTTAATCTCTGCATGCATAAGGTCAACCCCTTGCTTGTGATTAGAGCGCTGCGGTCACACAGATCATGTTTGTACCTTGCCACTGCACTTTCTGCATGGACTCTGGTGAGCAATTCTCCAGCTTCTCTACCTGAAAACTCAGTTCTGACTGAACTAAAACGGAGGAGAGAACTTACACAGTCTAACCCCAACCCCAAAGCAATCCTCTGAAACACAGGTCTGGCCATTTCGGCAATATCCATAAGGCAGAGATGTTTGAAGTGTCTACAAGGGACACCAAATATGCCTCCTTTACAATGCCATCTGGGATGATACTTTGCTGTTTGTCCCAAATAAATAGTATATAAGAAATATTTATGACCACCCCACGCCAATACAGTTCTACTAACACCAATGCAGGACTGTGCACGTTGCTGATTCCCACCAAAGAGCAACATGGCCCTGCCCAGTGTCAGTCTGCCGTGTACATGTAATTGGGCCTGTGCTTTCAAGAGTTCCAGCTTATACTTTATGCACAAACCCAACTTGATTGAACATGGTATTACCAGCACTTCCAGTTACCCTGTGAAAAGGCCACTTGGTGATGGCAGCTCTTTCAGAAGGCCTTTGAAAGGCCTGGCCGTGGCCCCAAGCCCATGACCAGTGGCTGCCTGCGTGTCTGCAGGGCTGTGTGTCCCCTCACACTGAAGGGCCTTTCTCTGTAAGCTCCTTTCTCCTGAACACTGGGGCATTGAGCTCAGCTCCCAGCCTGGTTAATATTAGTTTGGCTCCAGTAGTTCTCTCCCAACAAAGGAGGCTCTCAGCCCGGGATACCCTCGTTCCAGCAGCCACTGGACAAGGCCTTTTGTGTTAACGTGGGCTCTCCCGGCCACCACGACCTTGGGCTCCACAGCAGAAGTCACAAGCACGAATGCTCCCCAGCCATCCCTCTGGTCTTTTCCCATCCCTCTGGTCTTTTCTCCTCTGACAGACATGTGAGGACTCAGCTATATGCATTTTCAGGAGCAGTGAGCATCATGTAATTAAGGAGGGCATGGGAGCCGAAAATTGCTCACTGCTCCTGAAAATGCATATAGCTGAGTAATGCACGAGTTTCTTAGTCTCTCCACAAATGACCCCTTACTTTGAAAGGACTCACTGGGACTCGGGAGGGGAGCTGTTAACTAATATTCATTAAACAACTTTAATCCTTGGTGTCCTTACCTCACTTCACTCAGACAATCACACTGGGATAAAGGCTGGTACTTGCCAGGCCCAGATATAAACTTTCAAATGTTATTCCAAATTTGCTTTCTTGTGGAAAGACCAAAGCAGACTCTCAAATACCTTATTTATGTTATTCTATCTCCTTCACCACAGCTTTGAAAGTTAATAGGGACTAATTCCTGATATTTAGTGTAACAGCTTACCCAAACCCATCTATTCAATGAAGATAATTCATTTTCACATGAGGAAAGAAATGTCATTGTCATACCTTAATAGCTGATACTTAATACTTCTCAATTCAACTTAAACAAGAACAACAATACCTTCAGAGCTGTTAGTAATCAAATACTCATGAAATTCAGACTCTGAGCAGGAGGGGTGCAGTTACCAAATGGGGATTTTGTGAATCACACCATAATTTGGTTTTCTTTACCATTTTTACTCAGCTTAGGTAGCAGCTCCTCCATTTTAATAGTCAAAGCAAGCACCCAACAGAAAACAGCAAGATGAAAGAACCAAAGGAAAAGGAGGAAATCACAACTCCAGTTTGGGAAAGAGCTCAGGAATGGAAGACAACCATTGTTCTGGTGTTTTATCACCACTTTCATCTCTGTCCCTAGGCTTTCTTTATTGCCCCACTTTCCACAGAAGTTAATGGCAAAACCCACAGTCCATTTGAATAGGGCTCTTGGATAGGAAAAATATTTGGAATAGGAGCCTGTACTCCCAGGTGGTTACAACATGCCTAGAAAACAGCAGGATGGCCTGTGACACGGAGCCTCTTGGAGACATGGAATGCAGAAGCACCCAAGGGCTGGTTTCTGCACTGCATTCCCAGATCCACAGAGCTACAGGGACTTACACCAGTTACCAGCAGCACACAAATCTTTTTACTGCTCTGTCTGCCTACAAAACAGCCCCAGGGTATTCAAACCACCTCACTGTCCCATGTGAAAATATCTGCTGACAGGCTTTGTTTACTTCACGATGTCAGAGCCACAGAAAGTGCACCACAATTACCCTTTTTGAAATAAAACTATGCTACAGCACCTAGAGCTTTCTGTTTGCTTTCAAATCAAGTTTCTTACACACACAGTTAAACACCCAAGTACTACAAATGTACTCTAAATGAAAACTGGAGAGAACAGACTACAGCAAACCCGAGCCAACAGCTCAGAGTTGTAAACGTTCACTGATGTTATTTCAGCGAGGAGCCAAATCCAATTTAAATGTTTACTTTTCAACCTGTGTCAACACTGACCACATGAGCAGAAATACCTTACCCTGAGCTCTTTTAACTTGCCTTCTCTATCTTCACAAGCACCAAACCCCATGACCAGAAAAGGTAAATTTTTGCCCCAAACCCGAGTCAAGGACACAGGTATGTTTGCAGGAATCTTTGCACTGGAAGGGATAAGAGTCCAGCTATCACAGAAATGTGCATTCAAGTGAGTTTTAGATCCCTTTAAAGCCCTTGTGACAGGGCTTCCAACATGTAGCCTGTGCTCAGGTGTTCACCAAAACCAGAATTTGGAAGCTGTGACACATGCAGGCTTTGCAGTGTTGCAGATAGCAAGAAAACAAGCAAAATTTACCACAGAACAGGAATATATTTGCAGCTTTGGTGGATTTGAGAAAGTAGGGGGAAAAAAGCCAAAAATCAGCGTAAGGCAGCAGCATGACCAGACACATTTCATGTGGAAAGAAATTCAGCCCTTACCAGAAATTACCATGACAAGAAATGCCAGTGCCCCATTTGGTAGACAAAGTAGGGTGCCCCAGGTCAGTAATCACTGCCTGGAGCCATGCAGGTCACTGCTCCCAGGAATCAGAGCCTGTCCAAGGTAACCCTGGGAAGCAGGAAGGCACTGCTGAAGCTGCCTGCCCCAAGGGCACCCCCAGACCCTCCAAGGATCCTGGTGCCACAGAACATGTGTGTGTTCCAGCGCAGGACAGCACCACAACTCCTGCAAACTCCTCTGCTGGCAGAGCTCTTGCTTTATCCTTGGGCATAGGCAGGGATCTGGGGGGGAGATTTTCTTGCAGGAAAAGCTGTGGGAAAACCCTGCTCAGGAACAGAAAATGAGGAAAGTGTTCCTGTTGTCCCGCAGCCTGGATGGGAACCAATCTACACATGCAGACCCATATATTATGGAAGTGATACTATTACCAGTGACCACTCACAAACAGCAGTGGCGTGAGTCGTTTCCTATGCCAAAGTGGAACCCAGAGCAAAACTACTTGGCCACTGCAGATCAAAGGATCCCAGCCAAGGAGCTCCCCTGCTGAAAGGCACTGCTGTCACCACCCAGACTCCCAAAGTACAGCTGCATGGCCAGTCTGGATCCCCATGAAACAGAGTTTAGAACTGATCTTAAATGCCTCTAGTGGGAAAAACAGCTCACCTTTCCTGCAAGCTTATTACAGTGTCCAGTTTTTCAAACATACTCTTTCTAACATGGCTCAAAATAAAGGCACTTCCTTCCCAGGCAGCCTGGTTGCCAAAATACACCAGGTTCCCACTAAAAATGCCCAGTTTGCAACCTGAAATGCAGCATTACAAAAATGACCAAAACCCAAAAGGTCCCACGCTGCAGGGCACACCACAAAGCTCCTTTGAAAACTGGCTTTCCTCTGGGATTTATCAGGAGCACTGATCTAGCTCACCCCCATCCCCCCGGATTTTACATTTGTAATTACCACTGGAAATCTCACACCTCAGGCACAGCCCCGGAGCTGAGCCCCGACTTTCCAATGACCTGGCTCTGGAGCTGATAAAGTCCCCAAGCTCCCAAATGCCAGTACGTTAATAAATACCCTGCTGTCCTGCTAAGCAGGTGGGCAGGAGCCCCTGAGCAGTGATGAAAGCTGCTTCCCTGTGCCCCGACACCACTGCCTTCCTGGTGGAAGGTGATACAGCTCCAGGGATCTCCTTCCAAATTCCTGACTTGCATTAACCTTTTCCTGCCAGCTCCTACAACCGTGCCCAGCTGATGCCATGCTCAAGTAGCACAGATGACAGCTCGTTTGTAATAACATATTCGGTTTGAATTTCATTTAATTCCTCAACTTAGCAGGATGAATCTTCTCCAGTGACATAACCCGCACGAGCTCCATGGCAACGCGTTTCCCACAAACGAGTTTTGGGGTTCTGTCTTTACTTGCAGAAGCAGCTCCAGCCCTGCAACATGATCCCTTCACACTGAACAAGTGGCCATGAGAACCAAAACTCCACACCTAGGTTTGGGATGATAGCAACCACCGATAGTATCGCTCACTTATCCTTCCAGGACTGGGTGAACTAACCATAATAGGAACTTACTGAAACTTAATAAAGGAAACACAACTGGCCACAGCATTTTCCTCCCCACACCTGCGCTGACATTCTCACGAGCACCAGGAGTGAGCTAAACTCCTGGACTATCACACACAGGACTCCAGGGTTTCTCTAGGCACAAAGACAGCCTTGATTAACTCCTAGCAGTGGCTTCTGCCATACCCTGCTTTGTTCCAGCCCATCAAGGCAAACAGGAGCTGGGATTCCCCACAAGGTGACCCTTCCCAGACGCAGAAGGAGCCGGTCTGGTCCTCTCAGTGCAGTCCCACACCTGCACTGGCTTCACACCCTGGTGGGACTGGGCTGGAAAACCTGCTTTAATTGCTTCACAACCATCAACAAGTTGAACAAGGGTTTACTTACAACCAGTGTTCCAAGGAGTCTAAAAGAGGTGGAATGAAGGAGGGCCATGGAGATCATGTATGAACTGAACTTGCTGTGCCAGTAACATTTTGGGGCAGAATTAGGCTGGCTCCTCTCCTCACATGAAGCTGCTTGTACCAAACCTAATTTATTATCCATCTTAGGAAAGAGGAGATCAGAGAGAATTGTCTCCTACTCACTGCTGATTTGGACTTCTCTTTGTACAGGGTCTGAGTACTTGCTCTGTTATTTTAGACAAAACAATATGCTCCCAAGTGCTTCTTTTGAGGAAAACTCTCAACATTCACTAGATCTGAACAGTGCCTTGCTATAACGTACTGCAAAGCTGAGGATTTTCATTGGCAACTGTAGGAACTGTGAAAAAAGGGATAAATTCAGTGTGGGCAGAGGTTATGGTAACCTGTGTGGTGCTTCTCTAGAGAACCATCCTACCAGAGGCAGGAGGGGGAAAACATTTACAGTGGAGGAAAACACAAAAATAAAAAGGCAGGAAAGCATCCCTGCTTTTTACCAGGCACAGAAGAAGGCTTGAAATGCATCTGTTTTCACTTGTTTGTACATGTCAAGTGAAAAAGGTAAAACTGGTGATAAATCTGTAATTTAAAAATACTACATGTATTCAGCTTATCCTTGCTGGTTTGAGCCTGGGTGCCCCAAGCAATGCCCAGTGCCACAGAACACAATGTTTGTACCAGAGCCTTCCAGCAAGAATCACCTCAAAATTTTACAACCCCAAAGTAATGGCTTTGTAGCTATTCTTCAAGCAAAGAGCCATTAATCCAAGGAAAGACATCTTCTCTGCCAGCAGAGAGAAGCCACTCCCTTTACAGCACACCAGGTATTTCGTATGGTTATTTAGCATTTCATGAAATATCTAGTGCATGATTTACAACACTTCCTGCACCTAAGCTCCACCCTGAACAAGAGCACTGGCAGCACTCATTTCCAAGCCTGGGATGTGAGTAAACAGCTACAGGATGGTCTGCTGCAAAATCCCTCCTTACAACTGCTGAGAATCCACTGCATTTTAGCTCTTCTACTAGAGGTAATTGCAGTAAGTTTAGGGAGAACACTGCATTCTTTTTTAACTTTTTTTTTTTAAGTAAGTGCATTCCACTGAGGGGAAAACTCACTTTCTGTGCTCTCAACAATGAGGTCTGCTTTCCTCTTTCAGTGTGATGTAAACACACAGATAATGGATTCCTGAAGCAGTGACCCTGAAAATGATAAAATCTGCCTTCTTTAGATTGCTAACTTAACCAGCAAAGAAAGAGGCTCGACCCAGGGGTGTTTTTTTTTTCCCCAGGTTTTTTTTCCTAGTGCTACAAACTTACTTGGTTCTTTTTAACACAAGTACCACAGCCTGAGATCTGACAGATGTCCAAGAGAAACCCTGTAACTATTCCCTCGTGTGCAGGTTTCGAGCCTGGGTTTTCCATGCCCTGCCCCACAAAATTCTCTGTACCCAGCATTTAGGATGCTGTCATTTTGCCTCATTACATGCACTATGCAGCCATTGCTGTGCCACTTTACAGGATACAGTGCTATGAATGAAAGATTTTTTCCCCCTCCCTCCTTAAACCAGCAAATAGAAACATTCTTTGCACTACCCAGGCTCTTCCTCCCTCTCTGACAGGAACCACAGACCACAGTAAAATAAGAAACATGCACAGAAGGGCTGCACTTTGCTGCCCTGGGATTATCTCCAGAGTCACATGGATCTAGAGGAAGAGGAGGTTTGGCTTTGGTGAATAATTTTTTATTTTGCAAGTGCAATGCTAGAGTTCATTCATTCCTGGGATGTGTCTTCCAGAGAGAAACAGCAGAGCCTGTTCTGCCCTGCCTGGGGCAGAGCTGCTGGGCACCATCCTCCCCCTGCACTGCTCACTCACACTGGGGTTTGCAGCCCGGCCCAGGCCTACCCACCCTTTAGAGAGCACACGGCCATTCCCCAAAAGAAACCTCTGCTTCTCACAGACACAGAGAATTTCATGGGGAAACCTCAAAGGGCATTCTCCCTGTCTAAAAGCAAGGTCACCAAAATGAAGAAGCATGAGAATGTTAATGTACGTGAGTGCTTTCTGTGAGATCCGTGGCGTGAGCAAACTAATTCCTTTGGGAATTATGCAACTGCTCCTCATTTGAAGAAGTGAAGCCACCCACCTTTACAGGAGGGACACAGGGGCTAGGAAGGGACCTCACACTGCAAATTGCCCCCAAACACAGCTAGGGTTTATGGTTGACCTCCAGAGTTCTGACTGGATTTTATTCAAGGATAAAATGGGTAGGAGCTGCTTCCTCACTCTTGCCCTTATTGTTCTAAGCAACTTGGTCTGGGCAGGTCCCATCTGCAAGGCTGGGAGGCTCAGAGACTGCACACACCTCACACTGTGCAAGACTCAGGACACCTCTGGAGTGAGAAAAGCCCGAGAGTATCCCTCAAAAGAACACACAGATTTTTCCCACAGCACCATTCTTGGCGCCTCTCACCTTATTGCAATGAGAACAAGCCCAGACTAAGATGTTTATGGGGATCACAGCACGGCAACGCCTCCCAAAAACCCGCACAGGCTTACCTTGTAACTGCTTGAATCTTCCTTCTAACTGGTTATAGTTATATGGCACCTGAGCTGCGTATCCTGGGGACAACGGCCCGGGCATACTGGTTGATTTTTGTAATTCCATTTACAGGTAACGCAGGGATACGATGAAGTGCAGCATAAAGGAACCACAGGCTTCTTTATCATACATGCAGGTAAATCCCAGCTTCCTGAGCAGTTGGGCTCCAGTCCGGAGCAAAAACGCTCCCCCCGAGCCCTAAGTAAATAACAGCTTCGGTTCAAAATCCAGCAGTGTGGCTGGGCGGTAAGCTCTCTGTAATGGATTCAAACTTAAGGCACCAGGACGGTGGATTTTTTTGTTTTTTCCCCCAGCTCCACAACAGGCAACTCTCAAGCGCTCGAATCTGGTTCAAATGCCCGCCTGGCTCCGGCAAAACGAAGCCAAATAAAAGCAAAGCGCGCGATTCAGCCCGAACCCAAGGCAGGCTGGAGCCACGCGCTGCCGCCCCGGCCGGCGCTCCCAGGAGCCGCGCACACCTCAGACCTTCCTGCTGGTTTGTAATATAATCAGCAGCCGCCCGGGCGCGGGCTGATGTCACTCGATTACCATACGGCACGGTGGAGCACAGGAAGGCTGTACCAAGGGCGCAGGGGCGGCGGGGCAGGGGAAGAGCGGCGCGGCTGATGCAGCGCCCCAGCCAGCCCCTCGCCACGGCCCGCAGCGCTGCCCGCGGGTCCCGGCCCCGCAACCCGGCACCGCTCGGCACACGGTGGTACCGTCCTCGGCGAAGCTGCTGGAATTACAACCTTTTGTGAGGAGCCTCATGTAACGGAAAAGTCTCAGATTACTATCACATGAAAAGGAGGGCACTTCTCTATCTGTCCGCTTGCACAAGCCCCGCACGCACACAGAAGCGCTCATTCAGTATTTAGCAGCCGCCGAGGAGGGGACGCGGGGAGATGTACGCTCCAGCACACCGGGAACAAACGAGAGCTTTGTCGGGAGGTTCTTTAAACAGCCAATTCCTGTCACTTCGGTTTATGTTACTTGGTGATATTGAGGATTTTGACATGGCTTCTGTGTGTGGCTCCTTGCCCAATTATCAGTGTGCTGGGTATTACTGCAAGATTAATGGGCAGTGCACTGAGGGGGAGGGCTCGAACGTAGATGAGGATGCCTTGCTGAGCTGACTGGCACCTCAATACCCTGCCCAAGTAGGAACGTTCACAGCAGCAGCAGGACCAGACACCAGGAGTCAGTTCCTGCACATGGTATTAGACAGAGGATGTCGGTTTTCCCTCGGGGACATAAGCTCCCAGCCCTCACTTATTCATCATTAAATTAAAAGGTCAATTCCACATTCATATTCTCAGTATGTAACATTTGCCTGTTCATTTTTAAAACTGCTGATAACGTTCACACAAATGTTTTCTCTTTTCTTCTTCTCTTGCATTTCCAAATTCCTTTCCGCTGGAATCCATGTTCTCTCCTCCTCCCACTCCATCCCCTCATTAAACATTTCAAAATGTTGCCTTTGTTTTGATACTGTCATTTCACAAGGTTTAAGCCGTATAGTAAGTTCTGTGAGGACAATTTCTGTGGGAGAAGCTCAGCCCACTCCCCTGACTCGCTGCAGCCCAAGGTCCTGCTCGGCACAAGGTGGAAATTCAACCAGCCATTACCAGCACACCAGGGAACCAACGTGCACCAAGTCCAGCCACGAACACTGCCAATTTTGGGAAAAGTGATGGAAACCAACACTTCTCAGCTGAAGCTGGGGTTTCCAAAAACACATGGACTGTTGAAAATGCCTGGCACATTGCTCCTAAGGTCATAAATGACTTTTAACTCTGCTCTTTTACTGACAACACCTCCATAACTCTAGTCCAGAGTACTTATTATATTGATACAGGAGGGCTTTTACTGGCGTGTTTCAGTGCACCCTTTTATTTCAATATAGCTGTATTTACACAAGACTTCTGGTACTGCAGCACACCTCCAGTACTGCCTAAAACACTACTGAAAGCCAGCCTTCAATCCTTTCAGCACTACCCACACTCAGCCACAAAGGACTCCTCAGCTGCCCCAGGGGCAGGGGGAGCACTGCAGCCCCAAAAACACATCTGTGGGGTGGCAGGGGAGCTGAGGAAGCACCTGCACTCTCGGCAGAGGCCGCCAGGATGCTGCTCCCCAGACAACAATGGGCTCCTGCTAAACCTTCCCCTGCTAATCTCTGTGCAGGGGAAGAGCCAGCTGTCCCTGCGGCACCCACACGCGCCAGCCACGGCCATGGGATTTCCAGGCTGGGGTGGGAGGGAAGGAGGGCAACACAGAAATACAAAAGGCTCCAGAATTCCCAGGAGCAGAGCCGGGTAAACTGAGCCGTTAACAAACCGAGGCCAACTCCCCCGAGCTCCAGGAGCACGCTTTGCCCAGCACACAAGTACAGGCTTATTTCCGCCACCGAGTTTTTCCTGCAGCTTCCTACCAACGGCAGCTCTGCCTGCGCTGCCTGACCTATGTTATAATTAAATGCAAGCCCTTCCCCTCGAGAGCAGGCAGGCAGCCAGGCCCTACCTGCAGGCATATCAGCTCACTGCCTTCCCACCTTGAGCAAACAGGTGTTGCTATGTGAGCTCATACAGTAAAACTGAAGTCCAAGTGACTGACGGGGAGCTGGAGCATTTTTAACGCCATGAAGGCCACAAGTCAGGAGACAGGAACTTTTCCCCAGCTGAAAGCTTTCCCAACAGCTTTGGCAGGCAATGCACTAATGCACGTGGCCATTACTGAAATATTAAAAAGTAAAGTATTACAAAGGGAAAACATTAAAAATAATAATTTGGCTTCAGCCCATATAAAACACAGACTGGCCTTACCCACCCCATTATGAAACATTAACCATGCATACATGAATTTACACTTGTGATTGTCCTCTGTGGGACAACTGAACCTGGTAAGCTACAAGAAATACTGAACAAAATTTAGGGTTTGGGGTTTTTTTTTGTCCCTGTCCCCTGTCTATCCTCCCTCCCCATTCTGGCCTGCCCAGTGGCACTAAAGCTTCCTTCAAAGGGAAGGAATTGTAGCAGGTATGGATGGAGCAGTGCAGGCTGCACAGAAAGTAGGGAGAAAGCTAAAGCCAAAGGGAAGAACCTGTGTTTGAACTGAGCTTATTTTGTCCAAGGTTTGGCAAACAGAGACACCAGACCCTAACACATTGTCAGCAGCACTCGCTGTGAAATTCTGACCTCACTTGAGCTGCCATCTAGGTTGGCATTTGGGCTGAACAACGGGTGCCCAAGCAACAGATGTGACAGGCCTTGTTGCTGAGGGTTCCAGCTCCTGGGCATGGCCCCGGTGCCAGGTGCTGCTGGCTCAGCTGCCAAAGCCTCACTGCCACTTTGCTGGGCGCTGCCGCACATTTGGAAGGCTCTGCTTAACAGGTTGGTGGGAATTCAGTGGAAAGAACAAAGCAAAATGGGGATGTGTCTGTGTTTGTGAAATGCTACACCGTATGTAGCAAGGCTGCTCCCAGACAGGCCCTGTGCCAGCTGCCAGCTCTGTCTGAGTCACAGCAGCCTAACCCACAGGGTTGCTGGGGACCACAGGGAGTGAACCTGAGCCCTGTGTGCTGCTGCCATGGAGCGATGTGCCAATCCATCCCAAGGCTCTCCATGCACAGAGCCCTTTGTTGCACCGGGTTCTGCTCCTTTTCTGTGGTTATCTTTGATTCACTAAGCCCTTGACTATACTAATTAGATAATATGTTATGCAGGGGATTGAATGCTTTAAAGCCATAGATAGCTTTTGAGCACTGGGCCAAGTGCAACTTATCAAGTCAACACAGCTGGAAACTGGCCATGGTGTCATTAGTTACTGATTACAGCACTGGAGTAAAATCAGGTTTTTTTCCCCCCTCTCTAAATTTTGTTGGCAATTTTTTGCCTGTAGCAGTGAAATAACTTTTGCTGGCACCGTTTGAATTGTCCCTCTCCCACAGCACCTGACAGGTGATGATGGCTTGCATTGTTTGTGTACTTTCTCAGAGTAAATAAATACACAAATGATTATCCACTTAACCATAATGCAGAGGTGTCTTAGCTGACATGATCAGAGCTCTGCAAAGCCTCAAGGAGAATGAGAGGTTGATTACAGTAACATTATGAATGTTCAGGGGACATCTAGAGACAGCTGCTTACCCCAGAACACAAAAGGATCTGTTCTGGGCTCTGAAAATTGCTGCTGAAGTGAGTGGGCCCAGACCACAAAGGAAAAAACCTGATGTTTCTAAGGAAGAAATGAATGTTTGATCTAGCAAAATTACCTTCCCAAGTCCTAATTATCACTGTTTTTAAGCCAGAACTTACAATAATTACGAATCTGGTTAATCATCACCCTTGTCTTTCCTCTTCACTCTTTCTTGCTCTTGTAAATTCTCTAGTAATTTTTTCTAGTTAGTCACCACCAAGATGAAAAGGATGATTTATTAATCTAAAATGCCAGAGAAATCACGTAACATTTTGCTTTTCTCCTGAAGGAGGGTAAAGTTCTTACACATCCCCTTAACACTACAATTAAGAACTGAAAGCTCATTATTATGCTTGCCTCCATCCACACCATAAAAACAGAATCTCTCCCTGTATATGCAAGAGAGTAAGGAAAGATAGGTTTTGCTGTGGATTGTTCTGGAACATGATAGGAAATAGTTATTTTTATCCTCTCTGACAATTTGCATAACATGAATCCTGAAGAGTTGGCTGGTTCCCCTCCAGTTTTCATCTGAGATGCTGGAACAGAGGGAGCCACAGCCCACACACCAAGCAGAACAGAGCCTGCCAACCCCATTACCTCTGCTGCAGGTATTGGTGGGAGCAGAACCACTCACCCCAGAGCCCACCATGTCCTGCAACGCTCAGCAACTGCTCACAAGGTGAATGAAATACAATCAAACCAAGAGATCTCCCCTTCTGTAACACTGCCAGTTCAGAAAGTACCTCAGTGTTTCTCTTTACAGGGGACTTTAGGTCAGTGGCAACCACCTTGTTCTCCAAGTCCCTTCCAGATGACTCACAGGGGCTTCTGAGCACCAATGCAAGCAAAAGGCAAGGAAAAGGGGCCGACTGAAAGGCAGAAGGCAAGGAGTTTTATTACAGAAAGGTTTGTTCACAGGTTTTCCTTTTGTCATATCCAGGCTGGCCTTCCAGCAACTCCACACTAAGTCCCAGGCACAATCCAGCTTTGGGCTTCAGATGAACCTGTAGGTTGTGACATCAGAAACCAAAGCAGCACAAAACCTTTGGGAATCTTCTTACAAATCAGGCTAGAATATCAACTTATTACTGAAACTGGGTCAGTTCCACCTGGTTTCGGGTTTCAGTTTACACAAGTCCCAGATTAACAGGAAAGTTGACATGACTTTTGTAACAGCATGTCCTTGCTAACTGCAAGAGTGGAACACCTGCCAGGAAGGCCCCCAGGACAGAGCCACAGGAAAACTCGTGGCAGAAATGATGGTTTCTGTCAGTTTGCATTCCAGCCCAAATGGCTTCTGCTGACCTGTACTACTTCCTGAGTTCCCTGGGCTCCCCAATGCAGGGAAGTCATCCCCAAAAAACTGAACTACATTCACAGGTTTCATTTGTTGCCCTTAAAATGCAACTTTTCTCCCTGATGTAGATAAATAACCCTTAAAAGTCCAGCTCAAATCAAACACAGCCCACAGGTACACATTTTGCTGTGAAATTTTGGCATGAAAACACTTTTTTAATTTTCATCCAGAAAATTCTTTTTTATGGGTTTCAATGTGCTTTTCTAGAAGCTGGAATTATTTTCCTTGCCTCTCCCTCTTTTCTCCTCCATCTGCATTGCATCTATGCTCATATGTAATGGAGAGAGAGATTCCCACCCTCCTTTTTCTCTTCTATCTTTTGCGCCATTTTCTCCTTTTTCCAATTTCACCATGAACACAGAAGATTCAGTGTTGCTACCCCAAAATCACTCAGGCATGAAATTTCAATCTCCTTGCTACTCCTGAGCAAAATGGAAATTGGGTGAAACCAAGCAGCAAACTACACTGATCTTCACAAATCTCCATAAGCTAGAGTATTTCCCTGTCTGAAAGTGGCTCTCCCTGCAAAAAAAGCTTAGTGATCAATTGACAAGTATTAACTGTGTCCAACACAGGTAGTTATTGTTCCAGAGCAAGCTATTTCATTTTTATATAATGTTTAGGAAAAAAATGATACAGTATAAACTTGGGTGTACAAATACTGTCACTTGACACCCATCTGCTTAAAGGCTTAATAACATTTAAAGGAAGAAAAACTGCAAAAAACCCCATCATACAACAAACACATACAAAATTGCTGGCAAAATAATAGCAGTGTTTGTGTTGCCCACTAGAAGAGTTCAAAACTCTTAGGGAGAATGCTGGAAACAAAAACTGTGGAACTTGGAAGTGGATTTTCATCATCCTCTCTACTTGGCTGGTCCTCATCCCTGTTCCTGTACTTTTTGCCTCCTCCCTGTCAAGGCAACTCATCTCCAGGCAATCTGGGTTTATATCTCTCCAGGATATTAGCTCCAGATAAGAATCAAAGCTCTGATCTGAGGGAATGATTTCATTGCTAATCTCTCCCCATTAGAAGAGCTCCAAGGTTAACAGAAATTAGTAAACATTTCTGCATCCTGTATTGAATTTTGCAGTATGCTCTGCTAGACATTATTTATACTTCAGGGAGTGCTTTCAGGCAGTATCCCAGCAACAAATAGAAGGAAAAAAATGCAAGCACATTGCAGATTTGGCTGAATAAATAACATAAATACAGAAACATGACTAGTTAGATGCTAAAGACATGAGACGAGAACATTCTCTTCTGCATACGCGTTTTTTGTGGAAAGACTTCTTTTGAATTGCAGGCTCATAACTACGTTTTGAAATTCATCCATAGCTAAGCTCACCCCTGATACAAGTAACTATTTGAAGAATAAAAATCACCATTACTGGCATGTTGTTTCTATAAAGAAGAAATCCTTTCCATTAAAAAGACTCAGCAAATTAAAACCAATCTCATTATCTCAGTGAAGGGTGCCATGGTTTCTCGGTATTAACTATCCCTAAAACGTTGATTCCAACAGCAAAGAACATTTACAGTCTCCTCAGTCCTCAGGTTTCCCAGGATGGGCCAGTCTGGGCCAGGCTCCCAGCTGGTGTAAGTCAGCACAGCCTCACACAAGCCACAGGAGGATGCCAGTTCATACCAGCTGGCAATCTGGCTGGGAGGTCTCCTGCTGCATCCTCAGCTTCAGCAGGATTTTATCCCAGCCCCACGGGAGTGCCCAGCTCAGCTCTCACTGACTCTGGGGAGGGTTCTCCCAGGGAGCATTTCTGCTTTCCCTGAGCAGTTGGTGCAGCCAGAGTGTTTTACTCCCCTTCACCAATCCTGCCCTGCCTCTCCCTGCTCCAGCTGATGGGGCCTCCTGCTCAGCTCGGTGTTTTGGGGGCAGCCTTACTCTGGAGCTCTCACTCTTCACTGATGCCATGGGGATGAATGCATGAGGAAAACTGAAGCAGACAGGAGCGTGCTGTGCTGCTCTGGGAATTCAGGCACAGTTCTCACCTAAAATGAGCACAGGCAGGGAAGCACACTATGGAAATTACTGCAGTGCCAAGGTATTCAAATGCCCAGGTATGGTCACACAGATTTACCTGCTTCCAGGATTATGCCCGTGCGTATGTCACGGCTAATATCCCAAAAGCAAATACAGCTATGCACACAGACTCACACACATGCATTAGTTTTCCATTTTGCTCCTCTATATACAGATGGCTCTTTATATTTAATCTTAACTGCAGCACAGAAGTCTCTTGTACCTTATTTGCTGAATTACTGAATTGCTGTCCAAGCAGAGTCCTTTGTGCGTAAGGACTGGCGTATGCCTGGAGCTTTCCACAAGAAACCATGAGAAGTAGCTATGGACCTGTATTCCAGTCCAGGAGCTGAACACACAGGAGTTCAAAGATCTCAGGATCAATCAATACAGGCTCATGTTGGCAAGATCCTGGGCTCTCCTGTGTACGTGTCCAACCCGACACTGCTGAGTCCTGAAAGGATTTCACCAGAGCTCTAAAATGACAGCAGTGTCAGACTTTCCAGAGCAGAGCAGCCAGCTCCTATCCTGCTCCCACCCCAAAGGTGCCAAAAGCCTCTTTTTCCAGCTCTGCACATCCTGCCTGGACAATGTGTACGAGATTACAGTTATTCACCAGGATGAAACCACTGTCTTGCATCACTCTGTTACCAAGTACTCATCAATCCTGTCCACAGAGCAGACAAGCACATGTGATCCCAGAAAACTCCTAAGGTATGGCCAGCAGTACCTTTCTCAGAAGCTTGGTTACATTTTCAAAGGGACATCATTGAATACAAGTTGTTCATTTACTTAGAAGTTTTTTTATATATTGCAGACACAGAGTGGTTTTTCTTTTTGGGTCAGTCTACTGATAATCCTTATAAATAAAAACACTAAGAACAAAATATTATTTATAGTCTGGTGTTTGCTATTTGCTTTAGAAACAGTTCTCTGCCAGCAACTCTAAAAGCCAAGGCATTACTGTGCAGTGGCAGATGGGCTGAGCTGCTTCTTGTTCTCTGAGAAGAGCCCAGTACAGCAGCAGCCCAGCCAGCACTGCAGGTGACACCTAATTCCAGCAGCCTCTGCACTGACCTGCTCACTGCCCTCAGCCTGCACGACACACAGCACACCAAATGATACTCCTGCTCCCAGCACCAGCCTCTACAGATTCTGGGAAGGTTAGCAACAACAGCTGAGGAACTGCTCCAGAAGGAAAGCACTGGGTGAGGTCAATATTTGGAAAAGCTTTTGTTGAAATAATTCCATCAACTTTTATCTGAACAAAACAAGATCTTTCAAAATAAGCCCTTTCAAGCTCATCTGAGAGCACCTCCCTTAGGCCCTTGGCTGCTAACAAACCCATGGGATCATAACCAGCACTGCCCTGCCAGTGCCAAGGAGATTTCACTGCTGAAAGGTTTTTATTTCTGTTTAGTGTCAAGAGAATCCTTCAGGTGCCCTTCTGAGTTGGTTTACAAGTGTCAATACACTACTGAGCTCTCTCTCATTAACCACTTGCTGGTGTGAAAACTAGTCACTGATTTTCAAGTCTTGGATAGCTCAGGTACTGGATACCCATGAAACACCCTGCAAGGGCTTATTCTCAGTATGCTGTCAAAGCCAAGATGAAACCAAAGGTTTATTCTCTTGAGTTCTAAATCATTGTAGTTTGTCCTTTTTATTGAGATCTGAAAGTTCATTCTTTGTGCAATTCTGTGCAGATTTTTTCTATCTTTAGTGTACAGTCACAGTGAAACAGAAACTTTGCTGTGAGATGCTGGACAGCAGCAACAGGCAGGTGTGTGCTATCTGGAGAGTCCTGGACAGGACATTTCTCTTTGCTTTTTTGGGGGGTTGTTCTGCTGGCTTTTTGCACTGCAGCTGTGAGAGGAACAGCTCAAATATCAGGGCCTTTCCCACTGCAAGTTTTCTCTGATTTTTTTAACCTTAAGAAATGGGTATTCCACTATGTTAACAAGGGAAACTTTTTAACAGCATAACTTCAGGAACAATTTCAGTGCTTTCCCCCTTCTCCTTTTGGAGAATTCAGGTTACTGGCATAAATGGTAAGCCTAGATTGTGCAGTAAGGACAACTAAGGAAAGCTGCCCAACAAATGCAGCCTCTGCACCTGGATTCTCTTGGAAGGTTCAGGAACATCAAGCTGTGCAACACCAGCAAGTGTCCCACCAATGCACAGCTGCTTGGGTGAAGCTGGAAAAAGAAGGCACAGCTTTGCCTGCCTGCACTAAGAAACTCCTCATATGTCATAAACTTTGAAGCTGGTTTTAATTCATGTGCCAGAGAACTGAGTCACAGACCTTGTGGTCATGCAGGTGAACCCTGCAGAGGATAAAAGGGCAACATACAAATGAGCAGTATGTAAAAAAAAAGCGAGTAACTTTAGCCAAGTGTTTTTAATATTGAATTAGCCAACTGAAGAAATGGAAAGTTTGGGAGGTGACAATTCTCATACTACCTGAAAACAGCACCTGAGGTGGCAACATGGTACCCCTAAATGTCACAGCCCCTGGCTGAGTGTGAAAAATGCTGCTGAACAACTGAACTGTTTCTGAAGACTCTTGTGAAAGCTTGATGCCCCAAGGAGCTGCACAACAAATCTTGTTAGCTAATGGTCCTCAACAGACGAAATCCAACACTGGAGGATTTGTGAATGAAGAATCTTGCTCAAACATGATATCTTTTTGGCTCCTACAGAGCAGGTAGAATTACCTGGTCTTCCAACAAGACCTTCCAAAGCACCACAGAGAGCAAGGACAGGTGAAAGATGATTTCCTGCAGTGGGATACCTTACTTGGCAAAGAAGGGATCGGTTACCTTCTTCTCATATCAGTTGCAGAGTGAGTTAGTTCAACATGAGTGGCAACCAATCTGGTTGCACATCCCTTCAAATCTGGAATCTGATTGAAAGTTGAGTTCCCAGATTATTTTTTGGTTTTAAACCAAACAACGTTTCACATTCTGGTTTTCACGGTACACAGACCACTTCAACAATGTTGGTTACCAGCTGCTGCGCTGGCAACAGTGTTTTTCTATCACTATTCTATCATACCTGCTTGACCTGAGCTTTTCTCCAGGACATTGTTCCCATGACAGATTATGCTGAGCACCATTCCCTGCTTTGCTGTTTAAATATTTCAGCATCCTGATGGAACGTGGGGCCATCATGATTCTTTGTAGGACAGAGTATCTGACTCCAGCTCCAGACCTCACTTCTTGCCTGCTCACCCTCTACCTTACTTAACCTTACAAGAAATAAGTTGCACTTACATTACAGTAAACTAGAATGGGCACAAGATGGAAGCTTTGCTGAAGAGGCACTTCAGAAGAATGTGGACAGGAGATGCTGGCACTAAGGCAGTGAGTACACAGCCATTGGTCAGGCAGTGTAACATGCCCACTGCTGTTCTGCTCTGAAACACAACAGCTTCCATCTTGGAAAGGAAAAATAAAGACCCAGTACCAGTGTTATTCAGTAAATCCAGACTCCAAAGGTGTTACACAACTACTTCTGCTTCAGAAAGATGTGAAATTCACCCTGAGGAAAGTGAGGGTGCTACAGCCAGTGAAATGCAGGGGTTGTAGAGCACAGAAGAACCTCCTGACATCCCCCAGCATGACTCTGTGCATTACCAGCCACAGGCTTTCACACAGCAGTTACTGTGCCTGATCCCATGACAATCAGCTGAACTAGAGTACACCTTTCCAGAAAGAGCCTGTCTCGACTGACAGAGGACAATGACAGAGGTTATTGCTAGCACAGCTCCAGGCTGCAGCTGCTACAAACCTGCAAATGCCTTTCTGGGCAGAGGCAAGGAAAGATGACCCACCCAAATGTATATCTGAAAATATACACTGAACAGTGCCAGGAGCACCACAGCCCAGCCTTTAACCAGAACCTTGCACTTGCAACACAAACCTCTCCTCAGCCCTCTCTCCCTGCACCATGATTAGGCTTTCAAGCAGTGCTGCAGCAGTGCAGGATGCTAAGCCAAATTTTGGCAGCACACAGCATTCTCAGCACTAACAGTAAAGAATTACAGGTATGAAAATGTATCAAATTAAAATAACTATGAGTAATGCTTATTCAGAAGAAAAATAAATACACCATACTGTGGGAAAGTGGTTAAATATGCCTCTGAATAGAATCTTCAGCAAAATTATTTGCTTTGACATTGGTATTTGTTTTAGGCTGCCTAAATAATTCAAGTACTTTCCTTACATTACTTCTCCTTGAAGTAAGAGTTTCATGTTTATTATTCATTACTCAGGTGGGGAGCTCTGCTTGCTACAAAAGTAAGTGGAAAAATCAACTGCAGTAAGGTGAGATCTGGGACCCCACCATGGCTCATGAGCTTTGTGCTGAAAAACATATCCTACCCAAGAACAGAATATAACCTACAACCATTAATGTGGCAGGAAAAAAATGCAGCTTCTTCCTCAAATAAGATTAGACTACTAAAGTAAAACAACCCAAGTTGAGCATCTTTTTGTCCACCACTCATATGCCACCAAAGCAAACTGTTTCTGCTCCCATGCAGCACATCCCTATCCAGGTCAGGCATTTTCCTTATCATTCCAAACATCCCTTGTGATGGGAACTGCTGTAATTAAAGATAGTAAAATTTAACACACACCCTCTCTGTGAGCAGTTCCACTGAGTCGGTACATTACTATTCTCAGGAAGAGTTACATGATCTGCTCTCTGCCCACCTGCATGAACTACTTCATTCCCTTGTTGCTGAGCTCCAAACCTGATCCTGCCCTGTGCCTGACACGAGAGGTGCCCTGCATCTAACACATCCCCAGAGCTGGAATGGAGAGGAGAAAGGGCGCCCTGCACTCCCGAGCCAGCCTCATTGGAATCACAAATGGAGCAGGTGATACCTCTGTCTCAGTGCAGCTGATTTCATAAACTGCTTCCACACCTTACGAGGTGTTGGGTTTAAAACTGTCCTTGGAGCTCATATTTCACCATCGGAATGTTCAGCATATTTTAAGCTGTTTTCTGTGCTTGTCCCACACTGCCAAGGCATTTTGTTCAGAGGTCAGAAATGTGGGCATGCTACCATAAAAGTGAGGAAATCATTTACAGAATGCATCAAGATTGCTCTGCAGGGCAGTGCCTCAGAGCTGAGAGGACATGATGTAATCTCTTTGCTGCATAAACAAATTTGGTTAATGTACAGCCTTTAATGCACAATAATCAAATGTTTTAAACACAAAAGATCCAATCCAATTTCGTTTCTCTGCTGATGAGGGTGGAATTCAGCAGAAGACAGCAAGTATTTCAGAGAAATTGTATGGTTCCAACATTCATTACTACATGACAACTATCTCCACCTACCATATTCCTCCTTTCCAGGGCAAGTGAAATGTTTTGCACACCTCCAAACGAAGATATTTTGAAGCAGAGCTTCATTATCCCTCTGATTTTTTTTATTTTCCAAATCTGGAAACCAACATCGTTACCAAGCACAGAAACCTAATCAAAACTATTTGAATACACAGCCCAAAGGGTTAGTGAGTGATGAGGTGAGAAACGGAGTTGATACAACCTTGCAAGTGAAAGAGAACACTGGGATAGAATGTCTCCCCTGCGGTGAGTGCTTACCAGCCAGGGCCTTGATACGGGAGCGCTCAAACAGCCGAGCAGAACTGTTCTCATTGTCCCAGTCGTCGACATCCCAGCGGTTGTTGACATCGCTGTACTGCTGTTGGATTTCAATGTTGTCGTAATCTGTCGCTACCGTCGTCGTCATCCTGAGCCTTCTTAACCTCTCCTCACCATCAGATTCCTCTTAAAACCTCTCTGAAAGAAAAGGATGTAATAATAATAATTTAGACAATATACATATATTGGAACAAAGTGCTAAAGTTCAAGCTCAAGACTTCTGGTTTCAAAAGCCAGTGACTTTTGCTTGAAGCACAAGCTCAAGAACAGGTGAGGCACCAACCAGAGCATCAGAGAATAAATATTCTTTAAGAATTACTTCACCAAAGCCAGCAGCTTTGCTGCATACACATATCCAGAATTGTCATGTTCAGCTCTGCAAAGCAGAATACATAAGGAATGGTGCAGTAGGACACTTTTCACAATTGCTATTTTCAAAAGTAGCCCATCAGCTTTACAGGTCTGTGAGTGCTGGCTAAAGCATATGGAGCTGTGGATAACTCAGCTAAGAAAAGCCTCAAGCGCAAAGACAACCTCAACACCTTTACAAAATGGTGTAAATACCGATGGAAAAATTCAGATTCTTAAAAAGCCACATAAGCATTTGACCAGCAGAAGCCTTTTAACAGAGACCTGAAGAAACATTTCCATCTCTGCATGCAAATGCTGACTTTGTGACTGGTCCTGGCAATTTATTTATGAAGTAATCCAGATAAAACCAACTAATTAATGCATTGCTTTGAACTCTCCCCAGCAACAACATGGCACCCACCAACGCAGCTCTTAGGGTGAGGTTCTCCTCTTTCAGGCAGCCGGTGCTATTGGCATATTTACTCTGTTTTCTAGCAGAAATTTGCATGTCTTTATCAGCGTTAGCTGTGAGCGAGGCAGGCCCCTCAGGGGAGGAGGAGGAAGGTTATACAGGGATGTAATCCCTGCGGGAACAGCACCGGGCCCCAGCTCAGAGAGATCCCCCGGCCGGCCCTGGGGGGAACGGGGAACACCGAATCGAGCGGCTCACCTTTGTGAGACACAACAGGCACCAGAAATGCGGTTAAACCCGCGGGCAACGCCGAGCCCCTCACGGGGACCGAGCCCCTCACGGGATGGGAAGGGGGGGAAAGGCCGAGCCCCTCACGGAATGGGGGGCGGGAAAGGCCGAGCCCCTCACGGAGTGGGGGGCGGGAAAGGCCGAGCCCCGCACGGGATAAAGGGCCGAGAGCCCCTCACGGGATGACGGCCCAGCCCCTCACGGCCGAGGCGCGCGCTGCCCTCACGGCGCCCTCAGGGGGCTGCTCCGGCCCGGGCCGCCCTCAGGACTGCGGGGTCCCCCGTCCACAGCCGCCCTCAGGACACCGAGAGCTGCCCCGTCCACAGCCGCCCTCAGAGCAGCGGGCACCGCGCTCGGGGCTCACGGCCTGCCCCTCACGGAGGAGCCGAGCCCGCCCTCCCGGCCCGGCCCCCCCCGCCCGCTGGATCCGATCCCCTCACATCCCATCCCATCCCATCCCTCTCCTCCCGGGGATATGATCCGATCTGATCCCATTCCATCCCACCCCATCCGCTCCCGCCCGCCCCGTTGGCGCCCCCTGCCGGCCCACGGGCGCCCGCGCGGCCCCTGCCGTGTCGCGACATAAATCACCTGTCGGCCGACCAAGGGCGTGTCACGGCCCCGCTCCGGTCCCTGCCCCCGGCGGGTCTGTGCCCTGCTATCGGGAAGGGCGGCAGAGACAGCAGGCACACAGCAGTGCCCGGGGGAAGCTGTCGCGACATGGCGACATGTCCCTCCCGACGGGTCCCGCCGCTGCGGGCAAACAAAAACACGCAGCAAAGGCGGGGGGAAGGATTAAATCCTACTCGGAGCAAGCATCAGGCCCTGGAAAGAAGCTCCCATTGATCCCCAAACACAGGCAGGAATCAGGGGTAATTCCAACTAAATCCATGGAACATCCAGGTATAAACTACGAGGGGGAACAGAGGGGCCGACAGCATCAGTTGTCATCTTTTCTAAATTCACCAGTACCCAGGGAAGAGAAGATGGGCCACTGGAAATCGGCAGCTCCAGCTGTCAAAATAAAAGCAGCGACCCCAAAATCGGGATGTTCTGGCATGTAATTTAATACAGACAGAACAAGCCACAGGGTTTCACTTATTTATGTATCAGTGCTGTTTAGGCATAAACATAACCGGATCCAGAATAAATTCAAGTCTAACTTGTGCTTTATCACTTCTCTCAGCCTTCCTGAGCATCACACAAACAAAATCTATCCCAGATAAAGCTANGGCCCGCCCGCTGGATCCGATCCCCTCACATCCCATCCCATCCCATCCCTCTCCTCCCGGGGATATGATCCGATCTGATCCCATTCCATCCCACCCCATCCGCTCCCGCCCGCCCCGTTGGCGCCCCCTGCCGGCCCACGGGCGCCCGCGCGGCCCCTGCCGTGTCGCGACATAAATCACCTGTCGGCCGACCAAGGGCGTGTCACGGCCCCGCTCCGGTCCCTGCCCCCGGCGGGTCTGTGCCCTGCTATCGGGAAGGGCGGCAGAGACAGCAGGCACACAGCAGTGCCCGGGGGAAGCTGTCGCGACATGGCGACATGTCCCTCCCGACGGGTCCCGCCGCTGCGGGCAAACAAAAACACGCAGCAAAGGCGGGGGGAAGGATTAAATCCTACTCGGAGCAAGCATCAGGCCCTGGAAAGAAGCTCCCATTGATCCCCAAACACAGGCAGGAATCAGGGGTAATTCCAACTAAATCCATGGAACATCCAGGTATAAACTACGAGGGGGAACAGAGGGGCCGACAGCATCAGTTGTCATCTTTTCTAAATTCACCAGTACCCAGGGAAGAGAAGATGGGCCACTGGAAATCGGCAGCTCCAGCTGTCAAAATAAAAGCAGCGACCCCAAAATCGGGATGTTCTGGCATGTAATTTAATACAGACAGAACAAGCCACAGGGTTTCACTTATTTATGTATCAGTGCTGTTTAGGCATAAACATAACCGGATCCAGAATAAATTCAAGTCTAACTTGTGCTTTATCACTTCTCTCAGCCTTCCTGAGCATCACACAAACAAAATCTATCCCAGATAAAGCTAAATTGAGCATGAAATGGCCTGTTATCCCACACCTATAGGGCTGGAAAACTTGCACCCTTGCTCTGATTCCAATAAAAGCAGTTCCTCTTCCCCTGACATCAAGCTCTCTTTGCTGGGATGCAGCTCAAAGGGGGGAGCAGGGATAAAAATAAGCACCTTGAGCCGAGCACTTCTGTGCTGAGGGGAGGAGAACAGAGTCCTGATCCCAAAAGAGACCCAGCTCCACAACGTGCAGCCACCGTCCCCAGCCTGTGCTGGAAAACAGTTCTCCTTGAGTGCTGCTGCAGCTCTGATCCAGCACAACCTGCTGGAGCCCCCGGGAACAGGGAGGGAGGGAAGATAAACAGGAGCTCCAGCAGGAACCTCCAGGTTTGTGCCTGCGGGAGAGGAGGCCCTGCAGCTGGGCTGGGCCACAACAGCACAGCTTGTTTCTGCATTCAGGATGTCCCGATGTGACTCGAGAAACGTCAGCAGCTGCCCAGGGAGTAACGGGGGAATTTTCCTGCAGCTCTGAAAGTAGCTGAGTCCGCTGTTCATGACCTTGAATGGAACTGTCACCAGTGGAATCAGCCCTGCATGTGGAGGACACGTGCTGAAAACCCTGTGTGTGTGTATAACACACACAGACATGTCACACACACATTTACAGATTTATTTTAACCCTGGCACCTGCAGTGCTCTGCACAAAGCACCCACCAACACCCACAGACCACAGGGTGAATTAATAAACTGGATGGATCTGCTGCAGGCCCTGAACCCTCAGCACAGGCCACCACCATGGGCAAAGAAAGACCCATACACTCCCAAACTCCTTCATTGACAAAATCCAACACTGCTGCCTTCTGCCATGGATACGATACCAGAAGACCTCGTAAGACAAAAGAGATCAAACCACTTCATTTCAAAGCATTCTTTAAAACCTATTGCATAATTAGAGGGCGGGGGGGTTGGCATTATCTTCAAAAAGAAGAAATGGCTTGAAGAAAAAAAAAATCAGTTACCAGGAAGAGCGTTTTCTCAGACAGTTTTCAAAGGCCATATCCAGGGGTCAGACCTTTTGTATTTATTTTCATAAATAAACCAGATTCTGCTCTGTTTGTTTCTCAGATAATAGAAAATAAACAGTTTTTTCAGCCCATCTGAAGAAGGAATTCATTTTTCAAAAATTCATTGGCTACTTTTAAATGCAATCATGTAATTCACTAAACAGGCTGAGACTGTAATCCCTGAAGTTCTGCCATAACCACACATCTGGAATTACTTCCTAATAGTTACAGTTATCTTTGAAGTAAACACTGTTTTTTCAAGAGTTACTATTCTTCCAAGAAACATGCTAAGCTGCAGTTAAGACTCTTGTTACTCTTACTAAGGATTGTCAAGAGGTTTCCATGGTGTTATGATTGAAGGAAATACATTTTGAACAGCAATGCCCAAAGGGTCTCATTGCTTGTGTAAATACACACACATCCCAACCTACTGCAGTTTTTCTGGAATTAGAGATAAACTGTGTATTTAACTCTCAGTGGATGTGGGACAGGACTGAAAAGGGGACACCTCCAGGCTCCCAGGGCACATGGGTCTGGTGACAAGCACGAGCACAACCACTGTGACAAAGATCCTACAGATCAGATATGTACTCAAAGAAACCACAATTACATACTTAGCCCTCTGAAACCAGGGCTGGACAAGCACAGAAACCAGTTCCATCACCCTTTTTCCAGGATACTTCCTCTCCTACTGATGGCTCAGATCACCTCATCAGTCCAACAAATTCACTTTAGCGCAGTGATTATTATTTAAAAAAAGGAAAATCTAGTTAAAATATAACCAAACTTTGCATGTATTCTGAGCAACATTCAGCTCCCTCCTAACAGCAGCACAACAGACATCAAATAATTTTTAAAATGTCACTTTAAACTGCTATTTAAGCTGCAGAATGGAAGTTCTTCTGAACTCCCATCCTCCAGTCACACTTTGCTGCCCTAAGGTTCCACAGGGGGTTAACTGGCCCCACCACAGATCAATAGGGACACCTTTGGAGAGGCTCAAGGATGGATGCAAAATGAAAATACACATCAAACACCCCCACAAGTCAAATCCTTAAGTATTTACAACATACTAGTTAGAAAGTCAAGAGTTATACAGAACCTTTAGATTGAAAAATTGGAGTCCTGAGGAGCTTCCCTGTCCTGACAGGGCACTCAGGAGAACACACTCACTCACATTCTGGCTTGTTGTTTCAGCTGCTAAACCAATCCCAAAATAATAAAGGCAGTAACTCAGCAAGGCTGTAACTCCCTTGACCTCCAATGTTCCCTCTCTTGCATGCAGGATCTGGCTCCCAGTCCCATCTTCCCTTTGACAAACAGAACCACGCTGTTTCTGCATTTTCCAGCCCCAGATTGCTCCCTGCTTTTGTCTCTGCTTCCAGAGCCAATTGGACTTTGTGGTGCTACCTGCCCTGGCTGTCCAGGCCCTGGGACTTGGAGGCTGAGAGCCCAAAGCTCCCTGAAAGGTCACAGCCAAGGGGGGACAGGCTGTGCTACCAGGGACTCAAATGCCACAATCAGCATGTAGGGCACTTCAGGAATGCACAAACAAGGCAAGACTGAAGCCTCTTTATTCCCAACACAGGCTGGAAAAGCCCGCAAAGGTCATTAAAATCACACAGCCCATCCTTGCCCAGCGAGGTCTGCTTCCCACAGCTCAGACAGCCCCTCACTGGAAACCAGTGCCCAGGCAGTTCAGAGTGGTTTACAGGCTCTTCTGTTCCTTCTGAAGTCCCAGGCTCCAGCTGGGAGGTGGGCACGTGTTAAACGAGCATGGAAACAACTTGGGGAAGTGTTTGTGCTGCTCACTGCGAGCAGAAACAGCCCCAGGGAGCCCCCAGTGCTGCCAGCAGGTGACTGGGGCACACACCCAGCACCACAGGACAAAGGAGTCCATCAGCCAAGCACAGCCAGGGCACAAAGCAACTCAAAATGACTGCAGAGAGGTTATTTAGGAAACAGGAGTATCTATTTCAAACCTTTCAGTTCCAGCACGAACCATTAAAACCTTCTAATGTGATTCTCTCCACATTTAGAGTGACAAGGTTTCACTCATTTTCCCATCCATGACCTAGCAAATCTGGATCCCATTTTTTCCTGAAGACTTTAGAATAATTTAATTGATATACAGCATCCTAATTTGTCCTCTGCAATCTGAGGTAGCTCCACCCAGCTGAGGATGCAGCACAAGATGTGCCAATATCATTTGAAGAGCCTCCTAAAAACACGGAAGGGGCAGGAGAGGCTTCAGATGGATTTCATCACAAGATAGGTATTGCCTCTGAACCATCCTCTAGACAAGTCCATGCTCCTCCACCAACTATACAAATCATGAAAAGACTAAACTGGGAAAAATGTGAGACAGGTAGAAAGTGGTAGGTTTTGTAAAAGAAGTTAATAAAGAGGAGCACAAAGATGAGGCAGGACTGAACTTACCACACGCAACACTTGAGGGTGGAGTGAGCACCGACTCCCTTCTGGGGCTGCCCTTCCTTTCCCCTCCTCACTTGAAGAATGTAAAACACATCTTGCCAAGCTGCTGAGGGGAGGGCTCTGCTCTCAGAGCTCAGCTCATTCCTCCAGCCCTGCTGACAGGGGAGGTCTGCCTGGATCCAGCAGAGCCTGTGCCGAGGTACACGGAACACCCAGGAGGGCTGTGGGAATAAAACCCCACACCCTGCCAGTGCCAGCCCAGCTCAAAGAATACAACCTCTCCATTCAGTTTGTAAGCAAAACACAGAGTACTCAACCTCCTTCCTCTGTGTTTATGGTTTTCCTTCAGCGATCACCGCTGGGCAAGGGGAGTTTTGTAAGAGTACAGTTCAACTCCACTACTCCAGACACAGAGTAGTCCATGGCTGCTCAGGTGAGATGGATTAATGTGGCTTCACTCCAACTCACAGACTACCTTTGGACCCAACACGGCCAAGAGATGTAACTCAGCACCCAAAAAAATCTGGTGAAACATCAGCAGGGCATTTTTTAAACCTGCCATCCTGTTTTCTGCTTCTGAGTCAACAAAGAAATTGCCTCAGATTTCAATCTGTGCAGCTCTTGGTCAATCGCTTTTAAAAAACACTTTCATCACCCTCACAGTCTTTCTTTCCTGTGTCAGTGAAAGACAGCCTCTGGAATTACTGGGATATCTGGGAGTGTCCTGCCATGCAAGTGGCTGAGCTGGAAAACACTTGGAGCACCAGCTCAGCTCTGCAGTTTCTCTCCCCACCTCCATTCCTGCATCATCCCAGTTATTAGATCTCCCACCCATCCTCAGGAATTGCTGCATTTCTGGGTAGGGTAACCCAGCCAGAGGGTGCCTTTTCCAGAGCCCAGGCCCAGTGAGGTTGCTCCCATGGAGGAAAATTCAAGTGTCAGTTCAGGAGTTTTAAATAAATCTGTTCTTCAGGCTGTGCAGCCTTGTCCTGGTGCTCAGCCATCCAAAAGCAAACGCAGCTGGTCACTTTGAAAAGTGAGAGATGAGCAGCAAACCCAGGGCCCAAGTCCTGGTGGGGACTGGAATAGCATCCTGAATGTTGTGAGGGCTTTACAGGCAACTCCTGTGTGCCTGTGCACCTGTGTGCACTGATCCCTGGGGTCATCTGCACCCAGCAGCTGGCATGCCAGCCCTTTTTCTGAGCAGTACCACTGTCAGCAGGCCACTAATAAACACTTGGAGAGAAAATTCTGACCATGGAATGGCTGATGTATTTCACTAGTTATCAACAGACTTCCAAAGAAACTACCAAAAACACTCCTTCTCCAGTCACGGATCATTTAAAGGACAATATTTAGTAGCACCATGTTCCAGAAGCTATCTGTGGGCTGACCTTCACCAAAGGAATGTGAAAATACAGGGCAACTGTCTACAGTGGTATTTACCTCTTTCTACAGTGGAACAAAACCAAAAGTCTTTTTTAGTATTTTTCAAGTGCTCACACAGAGCAGAGTTCCCATAAAAACCAGGTCCCCTTGGAAAGGAGTTTCCCCGTGTTCTGTTCTCTACTCTCCCTGACCCAGCTGAGGAGAAACAGAGCTTTGGGAACCTGCTGTGCATGGGCCAAGTGCTGGAACCAGGGCCACACCTGCTGTATGAAGGCACTGCTGTCTGGGCATTAAAAGCCTCCCATCCTGATCCCAGCCACGACCCCAGCCTGGCAGGCAGTCCCAGACCTCACTGACATCACTGTTTGTGTGACAGTGCTCCAGCAAACTGGCAGTGCCAGGTGGCTCCTGGCTCAGGGGCATCATGGAAACAGCAGCAGTCTGCAGTGACACACTGCTCAGGGAAGAGGTACCCCTCGGTTGTTGGGTAATGCTGTGATTGCCCCTGTGGCCCATCAGTCTGGGTTTGGACCTGCTGCATTCAGCAGGGTGCAGAGAGGCACGGCCAAGCCCAGGGAGGGGAGAGCCCAGCTCCGTGCCACAGGGCTGCTTCAGCCACACAGCCACAGTGGGGCTTTCTGCTCCCTCCCCACGGCCACGCACACGGTCTCACACAGAAAGGACCCTGGGTTACATTTACAGCCAGAGCCCCACCATCCCTGCCCTTGCTCTGTGCGAGGACAAGAGCACGGCCACGCTTCCATGCTGAGCACATTCCTCTCTCCGCAGGAGCTGCGACAGCTCTGACCTCCTCAGGGAGGAGGCTGCCAAGTACACAGGCTGAGGATTCACCAACTGCTGTCCCTCGTCCTTCTCTCGCCTCTATCCACCTCCACAGCCCACCCTTCCTCCCGGCCCCGGCCCCACCCGCAGACACTGAGGCTGTGCCCGTGTTCCCTTGGCCGCATCCCCTGAGCTCCCGGTCCCTTCCCGGCAGGAGAGGCTGCCGCCCACCTGGCTCCTGCCGCAATGCTGAGCTCAGGCGCAGCCAGGACGAGAGGCAGCCGTGGGAGGCTGAGCACACTCCCAGCTCGGCAAGCCTGGCGCGTCCCTGAGGGACAGGGCGCAAAAACAGCGAGGAATGGCAAGCTCCGCTGATTTACACCTCGACAAACCTCCTCCGGGCCCGAGGCTTTTATGTAAGGGCAGGGCAAGGCTCCAGCACTCAGCCAAGGAGGAGAAATCCAGGGCAGGCTGTGTACAGGAGGAGCTGCAGCTCGGGGGAGGCTGCCTGATTGATGACAACTTCCAGGGAGGAAGAATGAGGCAGAGCTGTTCTGGCTCAGCCCCCGAACTGCAGAGCAGCGGTGGGAAACCGCACCCAGGGAGACGCCCAGGGAGAAAGGGATGTTTTGTTGGGGAGGCTTTTGTTCGGGACTGTTTATTAGCGGTATTTCACAGCCAGGCAGGCATGGAAGCAATTTAAAGGGCCAGCCTGGATGAAATAACCTGCTAGGCGGGCGGCAGGTTTGGAATTAGCAAACAAACAAGCAACAAGCCCCAGGGCCGGGATTGCTGACACGCTCCGCAAGGAAAGAGCAGGCTCGGAGCGGCACCGACAGCTGGTGACAGCAGCTCCAGCACCGACCCACGAGGGAGCAGCATCCACCCCAACACCCAGCGACTCTCACGACATGAGACACAACAGTTTTACTCCCCAGCAACGCCCAGATGGCCCACCTGCTCTCACACGGGTACTGGCTCCAGGTACCAGAGATTCCCAAGCCCTCCCTCGCCGAGAGAGCTCTGCTCTAGCCAGAGACACTTCATCAATCAGCCCGTGAGGTCTGGACAAAGAACTGGCCCAGTAAAGACTGGGATTTGGATGGTGTGGTGGTCCCAGAGGAGCCCACTCCAGAACAACACTTCCTTCAGATGCTGGAATCCAAGCCAGAGCCAGGATCACGCAAAGCTTTGCCTCTCCATGGCCAAACGGAGCACAGCACTGGAGTGTGTCACAGGCACCACATGGATCCTGGCTGTTCTCTCTTCCATGCAAATAAAGCCAGAATAATAAACTTTGGGTTTGGTGAGATGATGTGAGGACAGTACTTAACTCTGTGAGGGAACGCCAGCATTCCTCTGGATTAAAAACTGGTTGGAAAGGGAACTGAGAAACAGAGCAGTTTGATATGAAATACCCACTTGAAAGCAGGGGTGTTAAAATGGTTCTGCCAATGCACATGCATCACCCTGACTGTGCCACACCAAAACATGGCCAAAGCTCTTTGGAGAGGGAGCCTTCCCTGGGAAGGGAGGGAAATATCAGCAGTCCCCCAAGTGAATCACCAAGCCAGACAGTGTGTGGCACAATTCTACAGAGCCAACAAGATCTGTGGTTGGAGTAACCAAGCACAGCTTGAGCTGCTGGCTCCCAAAGAGGAGGAAACGTGTCTCATCCTCCCCAGGGGAAACAAAACACATCATCTACTCATTAGTTTCTTGGCAGGAGAATCCAGAGCTCCACAACCAAACTAAAGCTCTAGTGGGTACTGACCAGAAGAAGACAACAGGTAAAACTGAGCAGGCTCTCTGCTTTGCCCACATGGAAGTTTTAAATGGACACCAGCTGTTAATTCCTTTCTACATTCTTCACATTTTTTTTGGCCAACTCCCAACAAGACTAACAGAAACCTTTCCCCTTCAACTTTAATCTGATGCATAGATAAAATAGTCAGGCAAGGAAAAGAAATATATATCATAATTGCCTTCATTTAAATGCGTGCCTGCAGGCCCTCAGTGCATCCCTGCCCTCGAGATGGGTTAAAGAATCTTAATGCCATCTAAATTAAGTCAATTTGTTATTCAGGACATTTGTGACCAAACAATTTGAGATGCTTCCTGGGAGGAAAAAGCACACAGGCCAGAATTTGCCAGAATTTTCACTCCAGGTGTGAAACCCACAACCTGCTGACAAACCCCAATCATGGCACTGAGGAGAGACCTGCATGATCAATGACATGTAAAATACCTGGTAATTATTTCATTCTGATTGGTGTTTTTTGTCTGGGAAATGGATGCTCAGCTGGCACAGAGCCAACCCAACAGCTGCATTGCTTTCCTACTTCCACAAACACTGGAAAAGTCAGCCAAAGCCCTGTTTGTGCTGGCAGACACCCAAGGTTTTATTATCATGTACTATTAGTTCATAGTGAGAAATGTGCACTACAGGAAAAAAAAAGTCTGGAGAAGCTGGATAATTGGGTACAGATGTTGAAGATTTATGGAGCTCTCCCCACTGGACAGGATCTTACAGATTGTTTCTATCACCTGTTTGCTTTTGGAGGTTTTAATAAGATAACTATGTGTGCTATCCTGGAAGAATATTCTAGAATTCCTCCTTCAAAACCCAATAACTTTTGATCTCCATTTGTCTCCTCTCAGAACAATCTCCATTCAGAGTTCCATAAATGCCACTCGATATTCATTTCATATTTAAATAAGACCTTGGCAGTTGTTCTCATTATCTGGCAACTTTCAAATGCAATCAGACTATTTCTTTCTTACTTCATGGCCCAAAAACTAAACTGACATCATGCCAAATCCCCAACAGTTACAATTCATGATTAAACCTCTCACTATGCCAAATGCCTAATAATTTTCACCTTTTTCCTATTATCTAGCAAACAACATCTGCTCAACATTGTTGGGGACCGCTGCTCCTGGTACCCAGAGCCCAAACCTCATGGAGACCAATGCTCAGGTTAAGTTGCCTGTAAAAGCAACCCAGTCCCACCAGCCTGGTTCATTAAATTAATTCTACAAAATCTCTGGAAGGTGCAAAGTTCTGGGGCAGGCAGCCACCACTAGGAAAGCACAAACACAAGGAGTCACCAGCATTCTTTGTGAGTGACCTCTAATGGTTTTGCCATTTCAAATTACATCACAAATGACTTTGTTCCACCAGCACAAAACGGCAAAAGGAGGTCCATGTTCCACTTGGTTGATTTTCCAAGCTTTCACATAGGATAAACCACCAAAACAAGGCTGTATTTCTGCAAACCAGCACAGTGGTGTTTCTGCCCTGGCACCCAGGCTCCCTCCCCTGTGTGCCCAAACACACCTCGGTTTGGCCAGGAACCCTGACATTTCCCTTCAGCTTTCCCAGAGCTGCTGGTAAATTCCTCCTGAGCCATGATTTCATCCTTCCCAGCCCGGGGCTGACACAGCACAGGTCGTAGGGAGGTCAGGACCTCATTACAGATTCAGACACCCAGTTCCCAGCTGAAAAAGAGTCAGTCTGGTAAATTTGGTTGGCAAAAGTCTCTGGATATTATTTTCTTACAGCTCTGAAATACACTTTATCAGTCAAGTTGTGCTTGTAGGGAGGAAACACTCCCACTACACACTGACTGCACCCCTTGAGCAGCTTCTGGGCTGTTTTCTGTTCCCAATGGATGGAGAGATGGTGTGAAACCCTCAGCCCTTTTGGCTGTGGTTCTTTTGAGTGTATAAAAAGGGGCTGAAATGGTGCTGTTTCCCTCAGAATTTGCACAGGCCACCCAAATCTGCTCCAAGTTCCACCCTGAAGCACAAAAGCAGAACTAAATTCATTGGGGTGGGGTGTGTTCATTTTGTTGGGGTTTGTTTTGCTTCTGTCACCAGATTTGGACCTGACCAGGTGCCTCAAGGACAGAATTGCTGCAGCACAGTCTCTGTGGCTCATCATATCCAGCTCCACGGGAGCTCTGGAGTCACATCCCTGCCTTTGGGGCTTCCTATGGGAAACCTCCACCTTTGCCCTGCATTTCAGAGGACTAAGGGCTATGAATTGTCTTGAGTTATGGAAATGGATGAAGCAATTCCCACACGGGAAGAGAGAGACATCCTTCACTTGCCATCACTGCTTGAACACATTGGTCCTTATGTCAATATTATCTTATTTCATGCACCTAACAATGACTCTTTAGTAAGAATTAAGAAGTACAACAGGGGGATCCAGCCATGAAGGAACACACAAACAGCAGAACCTGATTAAGCTTGTACTTTTCAAAAGCTGAGATTCTCACAAATTGCAGATTTACACTAAAAAGACCCCCCAAAACAGAACCCAAAAAAACATAACAGTCCTGGGGCCATTTAGAAAGCACTAATCCTGATCATTTTCCACCTAATGACTGTATACTACACATCCCTTTTAAATGGCTGGCAGCTCTCCAGATCCTCCTGCTTGTCCCTGCTCCCACAACCATCTTGGGTGAGGACAACCCTCCAGAGGGGAGAGCTCTGCGCTGGCTTTGCAGGCTCTAAAAGCTTCCTTTCCTGGGGGAAACCCTCAGCCTTGTTTCACTTTCAAGGCAAAACCAAAATCTTAAGGCTTTCAAAGCACTGCCAAATGAGAGCACAGACAAATTAAAAAACCCAACTAGAAAAGCCCTTTCTTGTGAAGGGTTGCAAACCCAACGCTGGATGGACAGTTCTAAAAGCAGTGGGACCAGTTCTCTGAAGGGATTTGAGCAGAGCCACCCCAGCATTTGTTCCAAATGCCATTCACTGTCACTTGGCATCTCAAGCTGGAACAGTTCCTTGTGGTCGGATGCTCTCCCCGCTCCAGGCCCAGCTGTGCTTTGATGTTCCCTCTCTCCCAGGGATGCAGGGAGAGCCCAGCTCCCCCCATCAGCAGGATCCAGCAGGACAGCTCCTTGGGGAGAGTGTAGCCCCCCCAGACCTCCCAAGTGGTGCTGGCACTGCAGCCTGGGATGGACCAGATGTGTCCTGGAGCCCTGACCACCACGCTGTCCACGGCTTCCACCCACACACCGGGGTTGGCTGCCACCAAAAAGGAGTGAGGAATGACACGGAAAAGCACAAGGAGAGCTTTAACTGACATGGTCAGGTCAGCACAGTGTCCCTTTGTGATGGGAACAGGGGCAAGGCTGCACCTCAGCTCACAGATGGAATGGAGGACCGTGGCTGTTCCAGGAATAAAGCAAAACCATAACCAATCCAATGCAATCAATATTTAAATTGAAATCAGCCCAGCTCGTATTCAAATCAGGTCAGCAGTAATTAAAGCATCCTTATTTGGAAGAGTAAACCCAGGAAAGGCCTGGATCAGAGCATTTCTCAAAGAGAATATATTAATGGGAGTGTTTGGAAATGCGTGATGCCCTCGTAAGAGGCTTTGATATAAACCTGGGGATTACACTATGCCAGCTTTCCAATTATTATACTCTCCACAGAAAGCCATGTGCTGAGGGCAGCAAGAGGTTAAAGCAGAGCTTGGAGCAGGGCTTTGTCCTTTCTCCTCCTGTTGGTTTCTCCTCGTGCACCACTTGGGATTTACTGGGGCTGGAGAGAAGCACTGATGGGGAAATTCTACATTGAACACTTCTATTAGTGATGGCATCAGTGTCAACAACACCCAGGAAGGAGCCTCATCCTTTCCCCAGGGCCAGCAGAACTGACCCCTCTTGCTTCTGGAAGGATCTGCCTGGTTGACTCCATCTTAACTCTCCCACCACACAGCGACTCAGCCATTTTAATGCCTGGATGTGGAGTTTGCTCTCCCTGCTCATGGCACTGCACATCGGGCTGTCTGGAGACCAGGAATCTCCTCGCACAAAGCACATCCAAGTGAAGGCTGGAGACAAAAAACCAGCCAGTGAGGCAAAGGGAAGGTGGGGGTGAGCAGCAGAGCGTGGTAATGCCACTGAATATGTAAAAATGCAGAGTTTCAGACTGTCCCTGGCTGCTTTTTCCGAGCAGGCATCTCAGGGAAAGCTCTGCAGCGTGGTTCTCCTGAGAGGGTGATGCTGAGGGCTGGTTGTACCTGTGCTGCTCCAAAAGCAGCCCCAGAGAGGGAACTCCCATCCCTTCCCAAGGCTGGGAGTGGGCTGGCACACACCCACATGGAGCTGGGCTGGGCTGGGCACACACCCTGGGCAAGGCAGGAGCACCAGAGCCAGGGTGCCAAGCTGAGTGCTTTCCATCAGAACCCGGGAATCACGTGGATGGAGGAGTCACACTGCCCCAGAGACCCTCCAGCATCTCAGAGTCCTGCAAGTTTCTATTTCTGCTGGAAACCAGTCACCCAAGTGCAGAAGGGGGAGGCAGAACGAGTCACCACATGTCTGTGCAGCCCCCAGTCTGTGCCTACTGCCCTCAGAGCCATCACTCCAACTGGAGCTTCCTCAGCTCCAGCACCGCCCCCAGAGCAGCAACCTCTGCACCCCCCGGGGCCACATCACTGCATCCCTCTGCTTTGGAGAGGTGTCCAAAGGAAAGGGTATCTGCAAAAGCCAGCCTTTGTTTCTGACCCACTGCCCCACCACTGCCTGCACCCCCAGCACTTACAGCTCACACACAGCACCAGAACAGCAATGAAACAGCAAGACCTGTAAAATGCTCCTTTCTGACATTCCACAAACCTGATGCAAGTTCCAGCCAAGCAGAGCGGAGCTTTCCCAGGGCAGCAGAGAATCAACACAAAACAGGCTCTGGGCAACAGATGCATCCACAGGACCCATTTTGGGGCTTGTCACCCTGCAAGGGCCTGAAGGACAATCCCTCCTTCAGCTATTCCACAGCAATGCTGTGCCCAGGAACTGCTGGAAGGGGGCTGGAGCTGTAAAAAACCCCTGGCCAACCATGACAAAAAGATATTTGCGCTGACTACCTTGCTCTTGTTCACCAAATACATTATAAAGACTAGCACCAAACCCAGGCTTATTACCTGACCTACAAACACCAAGAGAAACTATTTAGTTGAGCAGAAATTTTGATTTAATCTGCCCAGCAGAGACTGTAGAAGGACAGACCCAAACAAGCCATATTTGACACAGATAGATTAGACAGATGGTACAGCATAAAGGGGATTTGTGCTTGCTTGACTTTGGCATGGCTGAATTACTTATTAATTGCAGATACACAAGAGTTATGCTGGATATTTAACCCAGATCTAATGCCTATTAAAACTTCATACCATTTAAAATTATCACAGGACCTGTACAACAACACAGGGATTGTCTTGCAGCTCAGTTCTGCTGCACACTTTTCAGCACCAATTGTGATGTATTTTGATATAAAGTGGATATAAGCAGCTAAGTACAAGTGCTACTCTGTTCCAGCAGCTTTAGGCAGTCAGTGAATCTAGGGAAATTAACTGAAAGGCAAAGAGAAATCTTGTTTAAAATAAAACCTCTGAATTGCTGGAGGCTGCTGAAAGCCTCCAACTTGCCAAGGAAGGCGCCCAGCCCTCTGTATCCCTCTTCTCCCTGCACCAGTGGCTGCTGTGGGACTCTCCCTAGTGAAGAACAGCATTACAAGGTGGAACACAGAGGGGTGAAACAACACTGGAGGCTCAGCAATTCTGCAGCATGGCCAGTCCCCAGTGCAGGCTGCCCAAACCCAGGCCAAAGCAGTGCTGGGTGTGGGTGACAGGCAGGAGGGGAATCTGCAGAGCAGGAAGTCACAGGGAGCCTCAGACATTCCACACAGCCCAAGGGCTGCCAGGCATTGCCTTCCTTCCGAGAGGGAGACTCCAGGGCTGGCATTTCAGGGGATAAAAAGGCCTCCTGACTCACAGCCTGCCCTCAGGCAGGGCAGGGATCCATGACCTCACCTCCCACCCAAGGGGACGAGGGGAGGGGCTCCTGTCTCCAGGTGTCGGGCAGGGGTGACCCAACCACAGACAAGTTATGGGCTAAAATAGAACAGCCACCATCAACTGTCCAGACAGAGAGCTGGGAGTCTAGAGCAGTAAATAAACCAGCAGGGGACACACTGGGGATTTGGAGAAATGGATACTCCCATTTTCACTTCACATCTCCAGTGTCAAACCTTTCCCTAGTGATTTCTGACACCGAGTGCTAGGAAAGCTCGATGGCCAGTTTATTCCTGGTAACAGGGGGCAGGAGTGCTGGGTACTGAGTGTCCCTCACACACTCTGAGCTGGGAGGAGCACAGATCTCAGGGCCTGTGGAGAGACAGTGTGGCTGCACAAACAGCACATTAGCTAACCACTCCTACTGATGGGTTCACACTTAGCCTCAGCACCATTTAGCAACAGCACTGGCAGAACATACCAAAAGTAATGTTTCAGCCTCAAAATAACCTCTAAACCTCTACATTTGAGACAAAACAGCACCGAGATTCCAACCCAGAGTGACTTCCTTTCCTGCATAATGCTGGAAGCTTAATTTCCTCAGGTGCTGGACACCAGCAGCTCCCATCAAATGAACTGGGTCCCCAGTGCTCCAAGCCTGAGGCAAAACTGCCACCTCCCTCCTTTCATTACCCCAAACAGTCACCTTACAGCAGCTGTGCCTCTAGCACAGGGATTTTGGCTCCCCTCACCCTGCCCAGGCCTTAGGAAGGCTCACAGGATCAGAGGGTGGCCCATCATCTTCTCTGCAAGTCCAGGGAATACCCACAAAGATCTCGACCAAGAGAAAAATCACACCCATCAGGACATTTCATTTACTGCAAGTTCAACAGGGGAGTGGACACACCAGAACACAACCCAGGAAAAGAAGAGCCCTGAGAGCAGCAGGTGCTCACAGGGCTGTGCAGGAATTCTCTAGCCCTGGGACTGGTGCTAGGGCTTTTCTGGGCCTTTTTCCCCCCCTATTTAGGGCATTTCCAGCACACATGGGCTCAGGCTGCCCTGGCAGAGCACCACTCCCTGCTCCAGGCCCTCCCCAGCACAGAGAGAAGGCTCTCCCAGTCGTGTCCTGGCAGCTCCAACTCCTACCTCAGCCCTCACTGCTTCACTCTGACCAACAAATGAGGACACGGACAAATTTGCCTTCGGGTGCTCATGCAAAGATTAGGAGAAAAGAGGTCTTAAATCAGCAAAATTAGGGCATGTTTGAAGCTCTGCAGGAATTACAGCTTGGGTTTGCCTGCTCCTCAGGCAGATTCTCTTTCATCAAGACTAGCACAGCTCCCTCTCTTTCCTCCCACTTGAATCTGCTACTAAATTAATCAAGGATGGCTTATGAGCAAGCTGAGGATGAAGGATCTGCAATCCACCCCTCCTGAGAACAGCCAGCCATAAGTCTGAGCAACTTCCTTCAGCTTTGCTCACCTTTACAAAGCTGGGCTGGATTTTGTCAGTGAAAAATGAGCACTGAAGCCAAGATCCCTTGAGCTATTTTGGATACTTTTACTTTCACATCCTCCAAAAGAAAACCCAAGGCATGGCTGCAGCAACTCGGCCACGGGCTGGCAGGGCCATGGGATTCACTGGCTTGTAGAGGGCCCTTCCCTGCTTGGAGCACCTGCCAAAGGTGAGAAGAGCTCCAGAGCCAGCTGCTGGGGCACAGAGGGGGAGTGCTGGAGAGATGGAGTGCTGGGATCCCACTGCCATCCCAGACAACACAATTCACAGTGCCCTTCCCTCTCCAGCTCAGCCTGGCACATCACCCCAGCCAGAAGAGCATTCCCCTGGGATACACCCAGGACAAGCCCCTTAGGCCACATATCACAGTGTCAGGGACCAAAATCATTCCAGCTCTGCCTTGGGGGATCTGCCCTGCACAGGGTTGGGACTGCAGGGAAATATCTGCTCCAGATTCTCTCCCAGGAGGACTCCAACTCTGACCATCAGAGAGGCTGAAAGGAACTCGCTGAACCCAAGTTAAGCTGATAAATGTTAGTGCTGGTCTCCTCCCTGCAGAATGGAAAAAAAAGGATCTCTTTGCACTTGGAACTTCAAAGGCAACAAGAACAGCCCTCCCATCACTCACCTGGACCAACAGGATTATATGGTCAAATTAGATTTTCCTTTACCCTTATTTTTGGCTAAACAGTGTTTGCTGAAAGCTTTTCTGGCATTCATTTCCATGATAAAAGGTGGGCATTGTTTGGTTCCTTCCTTGCCTCATAATATCATTAAGATGACATTCAAGCCACATGACAAGCCCATTTTTCTCTCCATTAAACCTACAATGGTCATTCCTGTTTGCTTGTCCTTTACTTCACCCTCGAGGAAATTCTCTTTTCCAATACATCCTTTGTGGATGGCAAATTGAAGGAAGTTATTTTCCTGAAACGTATTTTATTATTCAATTTTACTTTAGTTAATGCACAAGGACATTGGAGTGGGGGGAAGACAAACACCTGCCTTGCATCAGTGCATTCCTGGAGCGTGTAGGCTGTGGGTATCAGCACTCGGAGCACACAGCCCAACTTGCCAAGCCCTTGATCTTCCCACCAAGCTCGATCCTCGGGATGGCTCCCGCCCTTGTAAGTGGCCTCCCAAAGGCAATTAGTGGCTTGCTGCAATTTTCCGTGGTTGAGGGTTGAACCCACAGCCTCCCGAGGAGGCAGCTCAGCCCCACACCCGGTGCCTGTGCCACTGGGAGCAGAGCCTGGGCCCCAGCAAGTGCCCTTTTCTGCTTGAAATCCCTGCTTAGCTGCTCTTCCCCTTGCTTTGATCCCCTTCCTGCTCCCTTCTCTCCTCCCCCTCGCCCTCTGTGCCCAACACCAACCACCCCACGAGGGCTGAGGGAACAGGGTGAGAAGGGCTCAGCTCCCACAGCCCCAACCCTGGGCATGCTGCATGTTCAGCTCCTCAGCCAGCACTAACCAGAGAATTTCTCTATTCACAGCTATTTTTAACACTGCAGAGAGGGTTTAACATTTGAATATCAGAATTGTAATAGCATTTGTAAAAGGAAGGGCCTATTTTTAGCAATGCAGTGGCTTTGGGGATGATTTACAATCACAGCACTGTGATACTTGGAAAGGAGAGGCTTGTGCTTCCCGTGCCTCTTGGGTTCTGCATGGGAACAGGGCTGGGGAGGTTCATCACAGACACCACCATGCAGCACAAGCACAGAATTCCTAATTGTGAAGCTCCTCAACACCAGCTGCTGAGCCCAGCCTGGTGTCACAGCTCAGACCAGGGCTGGGAGGGAGACACTGGGACTGACTGGGACAACAGCTCCTTTCTTCCCCATCCCTCAACAGCCCTGGAAATTAAAAGTCAACCAAAAACCCCTACATCCCAAACTCCCAGCTAAAATTAACTACAGGCTTGTGTAAAAATCCCCTCTGCTGCATTTCTCCTGGTCTTTGCTGGGTGTCTGTTTGGGCAGATACTCAAATTACAAAGCCTCCTCCCCGTTGTTGTTGACACCACAAGGCAGCCCGTGGCCTTCCCTCTAAAACCAGCAACTCAGGAAGCCCACAAAGTTTGGTTTGTCTGGATTTCCCCCCACAAACACAGATTTCAAACAACATATTTCCCAACTCTGTGTTAACACCATTCAAACCTATCCCATCCCACCTTACAGAGTCCCCAGAAGCTTCCATGGCTAAAATCTGCCACCCTCAGTTATTGACAGAGGGCAATATCTCCATACCAACAGACCCAGGTCCATTCCTCAAGTGAAGAGTCCTGTAGCAATAAATCAACAGCAAAATGTGCCAAGTGCCAGTCACCAAACACAAAGGGCACATCCTTTCCCCAAACACGACACCTTTCCTGGGAACTGGCTCCTCAGTCCCTGTAGGAGAAACCCAAACCCCAGGCAAGGCTGACTGGGTCATTCCACTGCTGGAGGAGCAGGAACCAGCTGTTAACACAATTACTTCACAATAGTATAATTATTATTATTAAGAAAATAGGCTGCAGGTGGTTTGGAGCCTCCCAAACCCACCATAAGGCCCTGATTCCCAAAACACCACCAAGGGAATAGGTTGTTCCCTCTGGCAAGTCACATCTCGTCTCCAAGGCAGCTCACTGACTTCTCTGAGGAGCAGCAAAGGGTTTTCCAAGCTTTTCACTACACAGGGAACCAGAGCACTTTCTGGTTGGAGAAAACAAGATTATCATTTCAAACACTGGAACAACTGACTTAGCCATTTGCAGGGCACAAAGCAAATTCAAAATGTGGTTTGTTGTTACAGTAGCATTTGCATAATAGTCATTTATATGTATTATTAAGCACAGTTTCAGGACAGTTAGCCAAGGTGAGTGGCCCATCCCTTTAATCCCTTAATGACATGCTTGGGAGGATTTGGAAATCCATCCCCCTCTGACAAAGCAATCGTGCTGCCTCCACAGTGACCATTTCCCAACACTCATCACCCTCAAACTGCACCATTTTGATCGAGCCACAAACATTAAAAATGCATACAAGGATATTTTTGTCCCTTGTTTTATATATCTATGTCCTCCCAGCTTGCTCAGAGATACTGTGGCCAAGCTACTAAATATCAGAAAGGAGATGGATTTATCCCAAAATACATAGACACTTTTAACTTCTGCTGTGGGCGCCGATCTCATGAGTTGGCTGAAAATTCCCTTCAGGCCCAAGGCTCTTGCCTGGCTCCTTGGCATCCTGCCACAGCTCATGACAACCAGAAGTCAGAAATGCAAACAGCTGTCCTACTGCCCCATGGAATAGGGTGGATGTGCTGCTCAGAAAATTGCCCTCCAGGTGACGTGGAGGTTCGTGGCAGTGCCAGGAATGTGGGGAACTTTGGGACTCTGTGAACCCTGCAGCCCCAGTGATTCATGGTATTTTCTGCTGGTCAGCAACAGCTGTAGAAACATCCCCGAGCTCCGCCTGGCCCTGGAATGCCCATGTGCTCCTCACCTGTCAGCTCTGCTGCAGCCAGCACAGCACAGTCCTCCCTCCCTCCCTGTGCTCCTTCTCCCCAAAGAGCCTGGCCTGTGGTTCATCTCAGCCCACCAGGCATCTCCAGGTGCTCCTGTAGCTCTCCCCCTGTGGCTGATCTTTGTCCCTCACACTGCAGCAGCAGCATAATCTCACTGGGGATTTACTACCTGATTAGGATTACTCAGACTAAAACCACAGCCAGATAAGGGCTGTGTGCTCCCGGTCACCCACACCTGCCCACGAGGAGGGAACACCAGCCCTGACTGCTATTTATCAACATTCTGCTGTCTTGTCATGTTTATTACAATCTTTACTTTTCTAAAGTGGCTCAGAAACAACTGAGTGATGCAAAGTCACCTCAGATACATTCTTGTGACTATTTCTGTGTGAGGAGGGTTTAAAACCTCAATCCCCAGACTGTGATGAGGTAAATGGCACCACTTCCCATGCTGGCATGTAGCTGTCTAACAGCTCTGATCCTGCATGCTCAAGCATCACAGAGCAAAAAGAACCACACTGCTGCAATGAGAACGAGCATAAAAGGGCCTTTCTTTCTCACTAGACAGTGAAGAAGCAGTTGTGAGTTTAATTCCTAATCTGGCAGATAGCACAGATCATTACTGCACTGGGGTCACTTCAACATCCTTCTGGGAAAAGTGGCCTTACTTCTTTGTGGTACGTGTTTAACCCAAGTTATCTTATTCTTGTTTGTCTAGCATACAATGAGAATAGACCTCTAAAAATAACCCACTTCCCCCCCCTCTCTCAGCTCTTCAGGGCAGTTTAACTTATTATTAGCCATTATTCACATCTCTTACGTAAACTGCCATTTCTGGAAATTGGAAATTTTCATGCCTCCTAATACAAAATCTGAAACACTGGAAAGCACCGAGCTCAGTGACACTCCATTGGCTTATGCTTTTCCCCTCTGCCTCCATTTACCTTTTACCTGGGTTTGATGACACCTCTCTCGTGGAGCAGCTCCTGAGCAGCACCAAAGCTCCTTTACACGCCTGGGTGCTGCAAAGCTGGATTAGAGGGGCAGCTGGGGTCAGGGAATCCCCCCAGGGAAACAGCCATGGATCCACCATGGAGCACAACCCCTGTGCCCACCACCCTGGGGCTCCCCACCTGGACCCAGGAGCTGACGGGTATTTTTCCACAAATGAACCAATCCATTCTCCTTTTCCAGAGCAAAGCTCGTCCTCAGCTCCGCAGGCACTGAAAGGTCACGGCTTTTTGTTCTGATCTCCTGATTCCCTACCATTCCCACTTCTATTTTCCTTGCACAGTGCAGACATCCAGGGGATGGTTATTTCCAGCCCTGCCTCCCGAGGTGGACTCACCCCAGGGCTCAGCACAAGCACCTTGCTGACTCAGGAGATCCCAACCTGGCTCTCGAGGCCCAGCCACCCCCACACTCTGCTCACACCACCCCATTTAGCAGCCAACTCATCCTCTTTCTGTGAGGAACTAATTCAGGCGTCCCAGGTTTTAAGTTTAAATGGCTTATGCCAACGAGTAAAGCTGCACAGTCACATTGCTGCCTCGACACAGGGCCGAAAATCAAATCTGCTTGGTTTTACCCTTAAACAAACCCATCCAGGGCCTGCAGTGGTGAACCACTGCTCATTTGAATATCCAAACACTGGCTGCTCGAGGCCGGGGGCTGGTGCCAAAACCCTGTCACCAACAGCCAGCCCGGGCACGTCTGTGGCCACTGCACTGATTCATCTCTGCTCTGGTGCTCCCAGGCAGCCAAAGGTGAAGGTGCAGAGGCTCCCAGGACCTGCACTGAGAAAAAACCCAGCTCCTTCCTCATCCAGGTGATGATGAGGACCATATAAAATGGCTTTTCCTGCTCTAGGACTGTGGGGTTGTGTGGTTGTACCACAGCTTTTCCCTCCTCACCTGCACCCCATCCCGCCCTCAGCCACGGACTTGAGAGCCACAAATGGAATATATGACCAAAAAAACCCCCTGAGCCCTCCGTCAATAATCCATTTTTAGGAAAGAATTTGTGTGAAAATGAGGTAAGTGATAACTTTGCAGATCTCCTGTTATCCACAGAGCTATTTTGGGAGAGTGTGACTGCATTCACTTGTCGCATAGTCCTGCTCCCAATCTCCTGGCACGGCCCCAGCACATTCCAGGATTTAACGCACAAGGCTCGTTGGGATGCAGTCCCACTTATCTCCCAGACACACTGACTAACACTTTCCCACATAAACTGACCCACCCTTCAGTAGCAAGAGGTCACTCAGTACAATCAGCCTTCAAATGAGGAAAACAATCAGGAAAAGCTTCTGCGATGCCAAAAACACCAACAGAATAAAACACAACAGGCTCCAGTGTTTGTTTTATCAAAACTCAGTGACTGAAAGGCAGAATTTTCAGCTGGTGGTAACCAGTGTGGCTCCACCAAAGTCAAGCAGATTTCTTCCAGGCTTAGGATCTGGCCTCCTGAAAGTGTTTAGAATTACTGTAAGAATGTGTTTCTCTAAAAAAAGGTAGCAATTAATCTGTTCACTTTTTACTATCAGGAAATTATAGAGAATTATTCACAGTGTTCTGCTCAGGAAAAGGTTATGATATCTTACATTACAAAAATAAAGCAAGTGTTAAACTAACCAGGTTGTCTTTACTACATATGGATCCTACAGGACAAAGAATTCCTGTTGCCTTACAGAGAACTCTCCTGGCTCCCTCTCTAGACCCCTGTGTGATCCAGGCTCCAAGAAAGGATGTGCTATTGGGTTATCCTCCTGTACCAAACCCCCACTGACTTCCACAGGGCAGATTTAGGCACAAAGCCCCCTCCCAAAAGCACAGAGCCAGGAATTTGCTGGTGAGAGGCAAAACTTGTTTTCTCCAAGCACAGAATGATTAGCTCCAAGCTGCATTCCAGTGCTGTCATAGATGTGAGTGCCCCTGGCATCCTGGAGCCAGGAGCTACCCACCCCATCTGCAGGGACTGCCACAGTTCACCCCAAAACATCCCCACTAAATACCTGTTCACTAAGAGTAAAGGCAGTGAAAGCCTTTGGGAAGAAAATCTTATCATTAGTTTAGGTACAAAAGCCAATGCTTGGAATGCCCAAACCAAAATCTAAGGGTGCCCAAATAAATTTATCTACATTAAATTAGTTTACATACAGCAGGCAGCACCTCTTCCCTTCTAAGCCAAAAAAAACCAGAGGAACTACTTGCTATAATTAGCTGGAGCATTTGTGGTGTTTAGGCACTAAGCAAAATTGATTTTATGAGTGGAAAAAACAAGCATTTGGTGCACAAAGCCAGAGTGTGCCCTGTGTTACCCACAGAGCAGCCCCACTGTGCCCAGGCTCTGACCTGCCCACAGCCTGAGAAACAAGATCCATCCACAGCTCCCTCACCCTTCCAAACACAAGGCTCCCTTTTATCATGTCACAGTCAAAAGCAGACACTCCATGTCATTCCATAACAAATCAATCCATAGAGCAAGAACATTAACTCAGAACAAAAGGCAGGAACTTACAGAACCAAAAGGTGCAGATCCAGACACACAAAGCCTTGTAGAAGACCTTGGGACACCACTTGGGCTGAATCCCCCAGGGACAACTAAAGACTTCCCAAAGGTGCCTGTAGGTCTGGCTTGGGCAAATGTGTGCCTGGGATAAATTGGGTAATCAGTGTAACCTTAAAGCCAGGGCCAGGTTTGGAGAGGAACCTCTGCGTCACCTCGGGCACCTCCCACCCGTGCTGGGACTAAGGGCCCAGGGAGAGGGGAACAGCAAACACAACTCCAGGGATTTCGGGGTGGGGGGTGACCCTTCCCCACCACCAGAGCTGCAGCCCCACCCCGAGACCTTCGACAGGCATCTGTTTCACCAGACCTCGAGGCATGGTGGAAAAGCAAGAGCCAGAACACAAGGGCTGGGAGCCCCTGCGGGCTGAGGGCAGGAAGGGGCACAAGAACCAGCCCAGCACTTCCCACAGGGCCACTCGAGTCCCTTGATTCATTAAGCTGGCTCCTTGCAATCCACTAACCCGGGTGTCATCACTCCCTGGGCAGCAGAGCAGGGCTGCTTTGCTCCAGCTCTGCATCTCTTCATGGCTGGGCACATCTCCCACAGCATAAATCTTCCCATGTCTGCAACTCCCTATCTTCCCAGACCCCACACACCACATAGAGAGTAGCAGCTACCCTTTTCAGGGATCACTCCACCTTCTAGCAGCTGAATTAAGCTGTGATTAACAAATCCAAACCCAGTGGTCACACCAATCCAACTGAGCTGTCAGTCAACCCCTGTTCCTGTCTTAAAAATAAAATACAAAACCTTTGCTACTCATCCCTTCTAGTGGCAAGCCCCCAGTTTCTGTGTTTCACACAGCATCTGTGTTTCCTAAGCACAGGAGAAATGGTTTCCCCTTTCTTACAGCTCTCACATGTGAAAAAACCCAGGACACCAAGTCCAAGAACATCATTCCTGAAGGTGTTCCACAGATCGCTGGCAAACAGCTCAGCAGGTGTAACTTCAGCTCTGGCCACTTCTTCCAAAAAGGGAACAGCCCATGTTTGGAACCCCAGCAAAAAGGAAAAACTGCTAAATCTGGAACATTTACCTGTGAGCAGCTCCATGGGAGAGTATTTTTAGCTCCCAGGGCAGGGTGTTAATGGCACACCTCTCCTGTTCCAAGGGCATGACCAGTGAGGCTATTCCCAGTATCCAACAGGTGTGGGGCAGCATCTGCTGCCACATGGAGGGACTCTTTTGTTCAGTTCCCACTGCCCTCTTCACGTGAGGGGTTGCTGAACAAATCAAACCAACATGCCCTTCCTTTTTAAAGTCCTAATACTCAGCATATTGTGAAATAAAAGTGGCTGCACAATGGTGTGGGTTGTTTCTCTGGTGGCAGTGGTGACACACCAAAGGGATTTCTGGTGTGATAAAACACATGCAGCCTGAAACCAAATACAACTTATACATTAAGAGAATATGTACATTAAGTAATCAATATATTAAGAGAACAGCAGAAAATTGAAAAGACATGAAAAAGCAAGAGGATCCTGAAATTTTCACCATTCAACGAGAAAAACCCTCACACAGAAGAGGCTGAGAAAAATGTTAATGGTGCTGAAAAACAATGGCTCAATATAATCCTCAACCTTAATCTGTCCTTGGCCATAGGAAGATGCTCACAATCCCCGAGCACAAAGGTTATAGACTGGTGCACATCTTTTGCTAATCACATACATTTTAGTGAAAGCAGCAATAACACTTCCAGACACAACCCCCCAGCCATAAAATCTGTTATGAACTCAACCATGACCTAACAATACACATCAAAGTGTTTTCCATGCAAAACTGGGTTTTTTAAAGAGGAATGACCAGTAAAAAAAATATGTCTGAAATTAACAATACATGAAAATGACATGGAATTGGACAAAATAGAAAAAACCCTCCCAGCTTAAGTATATGTAGAATTGATCTGCATCACTCTGATCAAGTTGTTGAAGAAGTTGGGGTCTACTGGGTATGAAAAGAATTTTTCTTACATCTTCCCTTTTTGTTTTTTCAACATGTAATCTCTCTGAAACCCTTTTTTCATTAAAGGAAGGCAAAGCCTGGAGAGGTCCAGCTGTAACTGCTGCAGTGTTGTATTCGTGTTCATTAGAAAAACAAATTCACAACAGATCATTTTAAGAGCAATAATAAAAGTCTGACAAATGAAAACCATGTGTGGGGGGAGAGAAATGCAGCAGTGGGGAAAGCAGGCTCTGCAGAACAGGGATCACACCCCCCTCGGTGCCACGTGATTCCAGCTCCAACACTTGCTCCACCAGACAAGTGGTGTTTGGTGAGAAAATCAAACACCAGGGGAGTCCTAAGGTGGAAATGCACTAGAAAGCAAGAGAAGGCAACCAGATTTTCACATTTACTATCTCTAAGCCAGATTCCTGCTGGTTTAACTTGGGAAAGCTGCCATGAGCTTCCAGAGGGAAGGGTCCAACGTGCTGGCAGCTCCACCACCTGGGACAGGAGCAGCCCATGGCGTGAGCTGGTCTGCCAGAAAACCCCTTGTGGCTCCACACAGTTCCTACCAAGAGCACAGGCCTGGGCTCACCAGGAGGTTCCAGGCTCTGCCCTCCTACAGAGCCCCCCAAGATGCCAAGGGTGCTGGTGGCTCCTCGCCCTGATGCCAAGCCACCCATCCAGCCCCTGTGGAAAACCAGTTCCAGAGGTGTTCCCAGACCCAGCAAACAGCAGGCAGGAGGCCTGTGGGCACAGCCAGCGGCCTGGACAGGATTTAGGAGCTGACTCATGGCTAATGGGCAATGACAAACTATTGTACTGGTTGTTCACTTGTGCCCAGATCAGATGACTAAGGAATTTAGGTGCCTATAGAGATTAACGGGCTCAATAACTTTTGCAGTCCAAGCCTTAAACATCTGCATAAACAGAGCTTCTCCTCTCCACAAAAGATCTCAGGTGCTCCTTGCTAAAGGAATACAACAATTTTACAACCAATCCAGCTACAAATATGAAATCCTGTAACTGACCCCCATGAAAAATAAATCCTTAGCCAGGTGACGTAATGCAAACGAGCATTGCAGGCCCATCCAATACAGGGGTTTAGCTGGTTCCATTTCACACGTGATGAAGGGAAAAGAAGACATCTTCCATGCAATGGTCTGTGCTGGCTCCACACAGGCAGAGTGAGGGGTTTGCCCCCTCTGCTCACTCCTGTGTGCAGGCAGGGCTCAGTAACACACAGCAGTTCCCAGAGCTGCAGGATCGGTGCCACCAGAGGGATGAAACAGCATCTCTAATGCTTTTTGCCACACAACTGCTGCAAGCTTCTATTTTATGCCCCAATGCTGCATCCTGCTTTAGCGAGTGCCTTTTGCTGCACTTACCCTGCATTACAGAAAAATCCGAAGTGGGGGCTGTTCCAGAACCCGAGCTCCTCACTAATTCCACCCTTATGCTACTGCATGAACTAACAAAATATTCCTTTTTTTTTTGCCTATCCCCCACTGGTTGTGATGACACAGGAGCCAGCCCCTAGTCCCCTTCCCACAGCCCCACAACCAGTGCTAAGTCATGGAGACATCGCTGCAGCCATTTCTGCTTTGCTGAGAAACAGAAAAACCAGAGTTCTGAAGGATAGCATCAATCCTTTACAAGTCTCATTCCACTGCCATCACCCACCTTCCCAGCCCTTTACCCCGTTCCATTTTCATCTCCTGTCTCTCTCCCCAGAGCCTTCTGAGCATATACAAGCCCTTCCTCCTGCAATGGCCTGAGGAGTCAGAGCCTCCCTCCCCTGACATTTCCACACACGGCTGATACCCCTGGGCACAGACTCCCCCCATGCCCTGCCTGCTCCGGGGAGCATTGTTCCCCAAGATCCCTGTCAGCACAGAGCCGGATCCCAGCCTTTCTCCCGACCTGTTCAACGAGCAGGTTTCATAATGCTCGTATCCTGTCAATAGAGGTCAGAGGATGTAATGAATGCTCCGGATCTTGACAGTTCATTCCCTCTCCCTGCAATCCTGCTCCTGCTTCTGAATATGCAGCATTTATACCTACGAACAATGCTGAGAACAACGCACAGATACAAATCTCTACTCACCTTTAAACAATTCTACTCGCGATTAAGACATCAACATCACAAATTCAGCGCTCGCTCTGCTTTTGTGTTATCACTCCGAGAGGAGAAACATCAGCTACCGCCTAACCCTCCCTCCCCGGTGCCAGGGACGAGCGTTTCCAGCGCTGCTGCAGTCCCTGTCTCTAGCACAAGTCTGCCATGTTTTTTTTGTTAAATCAGGCCTGTTCCCACCTCCCGGCAGAGCGAGCCCCGCGCTGCTCACTGCGGGAAGGCGGGGATGGCGGCGCTGGGAGCGCAGCCCCGGCCGCACCGCAGCCCCGCACCCCGCCCGCAGCGCGGCGCTCCCGCACACAAAGCCCCGCACCGCAGCCCGCCGGGCTGGCACAGCGCGCCGCGACCCCCG
>WBMV01006787.1:197400-285813 GCA_013396655.1 Campylorhamphus procurvoides
TGTGCTGCTGCTGCGGGGCCTGCCCTGCGCTCACGCCAGCTCTTGCCCCTCCGCCGGCCCGCGCTCCCAGCCTCCCGCGGGTGTCCTCCAGCCGCTCCCGGCTCCCCTTCCCTTCCCGTACATTTATTTGGTTATTGGGTCTCTCCAGCCTCCTCGCCCCTCCTCCTCTGACAGCCGCTCCTATCGCAAAGACAATGTTGGCTCGCCCCCAGCATCCATTTCCTCTAGTGCTGCTCTCCCTCGCGCTGCTCTGTCATTCCGAGTGGAAACCCCATCCCGGCTCTGACTTCCTCCACTGCAGTCATCCTCTCCCGCTCCAGCCCCGCCACCTTCCCACGGAAACAGCCTCCCTTTGCCAGTGTAACACAACCGCTGAAACTCGACCCCAGCTGCCCTTCTGCAGCACTTTCCCTTTTCCTCGGCAGGATTTTGCGTGTCTTTCCAGAGAAAACTGCTGTCATCCCACAGCCAGCGTGCCTTCCCTCCTCCCCCCACGCCCCTCTTCTACAACCAAGGTCAGACGCAGACATTGCTGCTTCAGGTTTCCTTTGCTCATCCTGGTTCCGTCTCTGTGTGTCCTCACCCTCCTCTTGTCAGTGCTCACTCCCTCCTGTCCACTGTCCCTTGTTTTCAGGACAGCTGTGGACTAGTGGTGTCCATGTCTTTTAATAAGAAACCAACAAACCACCCTTGGATTCGTTCACCTCCTTAGTTACTGTTGCCTTTTCCCCTGCTCTTCATCCCCACACTCATTGCTAACTATTTAACTGCTGTCTGGAGTTCCTCTTCTCCGTGCCTATCTCCAGCTTATCTGGCTCCTGCCCCTCCACACTCAGCTGCTTTGCCAAAGTTATAATATCCACTTCCTGGTGTTAATCTCTGGAGTATTGCTTCGTTTCCAGCCAGTCAAAATTATCAGCCTAGCTTTTTTGGATATTTTGCTCTCCTTTGGTTTCCAAGACTGCTCCCCAAGCGTCACCTCCCTATTTATTGCTCCTGCAGCACATCCTCCTCAGATGCCCAATTTCCAGGGGGAGTCTGAATGAACTAAGTCCCTCAAACTTGTGAGAAGCTCCCCTGGAATTCAGAAAGGCTCTTTGAAATATCCTATCACCCTGAAGCCCCCAAGAATCTTGACAAGAGCAAAGAACGTATTTCCATGTTGGTCACCTGTGTTGGTTCATATCCAGTCCTTGGCATTCAGTAAAAATGTGTGTATAAATATATATAAAAATGACATTCAAATACTAGGATATTAAGAAACATCCTAAAAGAATCACCCTTCACTCAACTATTAATATCCACCCAGCAAGTTGGCAGGGACAGAAGATTGCAATGTCTGGGAGTGAGCGAGAACACACAGCATATTTTAGGATTGGGTCTGTTTAACCCCCCTAGCTCAAAGAGGGGTGGGCCATTGATTCCCATGGAAATGACTGGGTAGGAATGAATGCCTGCAGAAGCAAGAACCAGAACAGCAGGGGCATTGTGGGCTCCAACCAGTTATCCCAGTTACTGACAGTCTCTTCTTTTTAAAGAGCCTGTATTTGGGAAAGAACAGGGCAAGTACAAACACTTGGTTGCTCATGGCTAAAAGCAGCATCTCCAGGTTTGACAGAAAAGGATAATGGTTTAATTCTTTTAAATTACTGCACCTATTTGTTCACGTTTTCAGCTTCCACTCACAGCATTAGAAAGCCCAAACCTACACCCTGGTGACCATTCAGCAGGGAATACATACAAAGTAATTCACCAGCACTTCCCAGTATCAGTGAGTAATCCCAGTTAAAAGGACAGATTGTTCCCACTGATGGCCACGTTCCTTCTCATTTAATCAAGTTGAAGGGAGCAGGTTGAATGAGTATGATAGAAACTGTTGTTAAATGAAGTGGAAAGGGGAAGCAACAAGTTGCACTAAGTGATTTCCCTTCTGCTGTTACTTTGTAGTTACCTTGGCTGGGAAGCTCAAGGCTTTTTCCCCCTCACATTTTGCCCAGGCAAAAGGGATTTCTTACAGGTGAAGCAACATTTAATCTGCTTTTTTGTTTTTCCTTTTGAAAATCTACCAAGCCACAGTACTCAATATTGTCTGATGCTCATCCCACAGAAATATATCCATGTGCATATTGACATCTCCAAGGGGAATACACTGCACAGGTGTGCAAGGGTAAACACATTCCAGACTCAGAGATAATTTAAAAATACAGCCTAGTTTACATAACCTAATGCACTGTTCAAAATAAAATTTAACAAAATTAGAATGGTAAGAATGGTTTAGGCTGCAAAAGCCCTCCAAGGTCATTGAGTCCAACCACTAAGCCAGCACTAAAGGTCACAACTAAACCATGTCCTCAGGGCCCACATTTGAATGTGCACAAGGGCACTTCCAAGCAGAAACAAAAGCAGCACATCCAGCTGAGACACTGAGAGTCACAACTGCTAAGGCAATGCTAGAAGTCCAAAAACTCTATGGAAGGATGCTGGAAATCTCCAAGAATACACAAGAAACGCACACCAAGAAATTCACCCTGCAATAAAAACCTTCCTGGCTGTACCACTAGACTGGAGAAGCCTTCTGCTATCAAGAGTTCCAGTTCCACAGGTTCACAGCACGACTGGGGTACATTCCTCCCACCAGACACAGCTTCTCCACCCATAACTCCTGGCTGTAGACACAGAGCAGGGCTCAAGGGCACAAACCAAGACTGCTGCTTTGTCTCATGGCAGACTTGGCCAGGCTCTTGAGAGGAAAAATCAAAGATGGGCAATAACCTGCCTGAAGGGAAAACTCTGCTTCCCCACTGTGTGCACAAGTGTCTGGAAGCTCCTGTCCTCATGGAACTGTTTCTCCTCCTGATCAGTTACACCCAGCAGTGTTACACCATTTCCTTCTGCAACACCTTGTAGCAATGCGTTCCCTGGGATCTTTTTGTTGCAAACAAGAGTGGCTGATCCTCACTCCTCGATTCCCCTGCTCTCTACAACCACCTCACGAGGCTGACCAGCCCAAAATCCTGCACCAGGAAATACCACTTGTGCAGGTATCTCCATGCACAGCATCTCCCACAGGGAAAGTGTGTGTGATGCAGGAAAGGGTTCTACTGGAAGAAACAGCCAGCTATGTCCCCAGCATTTACTCTTCACCATTTTGTCCCCCACCAGCTCCCATGAGCTCCAGGCCTGTTTCTGCACATGCCCAACATCCCAAACCCTGGAAAATGACCCAAGCACAGGGCACTTACAAAGGTCTGGCCTTGGCCTCAGCCAGCTGCTGCCTCCTTCCCACGCCACCGGAGTCAGCAGTGGAAATGCTGACAGTGTGAAGACAAGATGGCTTTCCTCCTCTGCTGCCAGCATCTCCAGGCCAGGAGGAGTCCTGGCAGGAGGCCCTGTGGAGGGACAGGAAGCATCAGTGAGAGCTGGCAGGGGCTCAGGGCCAGCCTACCACAACATCCCCTGCAGACTCTTCCATTGTGTTCGAGTCAGTACATTAAAAAATAAAATAAATGCCTTTGGGACCTGCTCTTCTGTCCTGAGGGCTCCATATGGAACAATCCAACCACAGAGGATGTCTACAAAGAAATCCAGCCATGGAGGATGCAAAGTAAAGTCTCTTGCCCCCTCAAAGGCCCTTTTGTGGTGCAGCAGTTTGAGGCTCAACCCCCTGGATTGAAGGTGTTGATGCAGCAGGGTTTCCTCGTGGGCACCAAAAGGGAAACAGGGAGGGAAGATGCCCAAAAGCCTCAGCTTTCAACTGTCCCATGAAAATCTGCAAAAATCTTTACCCCTTGCTGCCAAACATTCTCTCTCCTTGTGTTTCACCACTATTTTCTCTCTCCATTTCCTGTAGATGCATTAGAAATGCATCTAATTAGAAATTAATGGCTTTAGGCTGCAGAGAGTAGGTTTGGACGGGATATTAGAGAGAAATTCTTCCCTGTGAGGGTGGGCAGGCCCTGGCACAGGGTGCCCAGAGCAGCTGTGGCTGCCCCATCCCTGGGAGTGTCCAAGGCCAGGTTGGACAGGGCTTGGAGCAACCTGGGCTGGTGGAAGGTGTCCCTGCCCATGGCAGAGGGTGGAATGAGATGGGGTTTAAGGTCCCTTCCAACACAAACCATTCTGGGATTCTCTGAAAAATACACATTAGATGGTCTGTGTAATTTCACAAAACAAAGTTGTCATGTACAACCAGCACATTAACTACTATAGGGTGCAAACAGCTAAATTCTTACCTCTCTCCCAGATTTTAATCACTTTTACGAAATTATGGCCACTTTTCCTATAGAAGCTGAAGGTCAGGTTAAGGCACCAGCACATACTCCAAGAACCCTTGAGCATAAGCAGATTTTTAAATGCTTTCTGTGGTGATTACCTTGCTCCAGCAATAATTGCCAAGGCTGTGATTCCTTGTTCAGTTCCATGCAGGTGGACCACGTGCAGGGATGTGTCTGACACCAGTGGAACCCCATGCAGGTTTAATGCTGAACTCCCAGCATGGACCCCAGCACTGATGACTTTGGGTGTGAATCTCTCAGTCTCTGGTGGGCAAAGAGCTCCCAATTCTGTCCTAGGAAGGATCTGGCCAAAGGGGGAAAAAATATATAAAGGTCAAAAGCAGCCAAGCAGAGCAGATTTTAAGGGCTTAAGGCATGGCCTGCAGGATTTCCTCAGGACTCCACACAGCAAGTCATCCTTTCAGAAAATCTGACTTTCAAACTGCAGGCAAAAGTTCTGGAGTGTCTCATTGTCAAGGGTCACCAGTCTTGTCTGTGCACAGGCAACAGAACCCACATTCCCTCATCACTCCCACCAAAGTGGGATTGGATCAACTGTCCATGCAGTATTTGCCAAGTAGGAAGGGGACTCAATTAATAGTTTTATCAGCCCCCTGCCCACAAACCACCAGCAATGCTCAGCACAACAATAAGAGAGTCATGGAACTGCAGCTGGGAAAATTCTGGCACAGGAGGAAAACGTGGGCTCATCTATTTTTAAGTGCAGTCTGGAGCAGTTTCACTGATCACCCTATAAATAGTGCCTTGCATGAAACCCAAAGCAGTGGATCTGGTATTTCATACCTTCCTGCTCCTTGTTCCAGAGCAGCGTTTTTTTGCAGAATGTCCTTTCCCCTCTATTTCTGTGGTAATTTTTAAAGCTTTTTGAAGTTTACTAGTAAGTTCTTGATTTCCAGGTCCAAACATCATCTTTACATGAGGGGGGGGAAATAAAATCAAGAGCACCCTTTAGTCCCTTGCAGAAAGGATAAGAAGGGAAACCTTCCTCCTCCAAAGCTCTACCTACAACATTTACTCCAACATTTTCCCTGCTTCCTTGAAAACTCACTTGGGTAGGAGCATAAGGGGACCAAACCCTGGAGGGAAGATTGATATCTCATTAGCACACCAGCTACTGTAGGAGGAAGGTTTAAAAACCTACTAATATTCTGATAATAACAGTTTATCCAAGCCCAGAGGATCCAGAGCCATCTGTCAGAAATTCCATCACAAAGCAGAAGCAGGAGATGGCTGAGGGGGAATGTGGAACTGCAGAATTAAATCTTAATTGTGGGATAGTTTCCTCAGCCCTTACTCTCAGCTTCTATTTCTATCCTAATTAGCCTGAGGTCACAATGCTTTAATTCCTGTCTTTCAGGGTGGATGTTATTCCCCAAGTCTCAGACAAGTTAGAAGGCTATTGTTTAATCCACTCTCCCTCTAGGAAGGAAAACAAAGTGAGAGAAAGCAGAGCAAAACTTACACAGCAGGTGATGCTTCTTGCCTCCTTCCTCTGCAGGAATCCTGTCTCCTCAAGCTTCATTTCCAGTCACCCGAGTAGTCACCTCATCTGCAGAGGTTATGACTTTTTATCCAGGTTATTTCCATGAGGAAAAGTGTAGTTTTCCTAGAGCCAAACAAGCTGGAATTTCTTCAGGAGCTGTAGCTACCCCCAGTACACCTTGGAAATCCATGTCTGCTCTGCTCCTGGGGAGCACCCACAGGGGACCCTTCAAGGTAAAATTAGGTTGGGATTTCATGGGAAAAAAATCCAGAGGTTTCTGAACTTGCAGGCAATCCAGTTTCATATGAAAGGCTGTTATGTGGGGAAAAAAACCCAAGACAACTATTAGGGAAGTCTGAAAAGTGGGGTAGCTGACAGGAAGGGACCCTGTAAAACCAAAGGCTTCCTACCCTGGTTTTCTGAATTCCCAAGTGCTTTTAGAGCCTGCCAAAGGAAAAGAGCACAAACCCAGGGGACACCACAATGATTTTCTCAGCCAAGCAATGAACATTTTTAAGCTCTTGGCAGAGCAGAATTTGATTTTTTTTCCTGCACTCACACTCAAGGTATCACAAAGCACTTCACACCTCAATGCTTTGATCATCTGTAGCAAATGGAAGCCTAGAATGGAAAAATGGCCTTTAGTACATGATGAAAGAGGCTGATGCTGGAATTTCAAGATGAAACACACACAGACTGGTAAAGATCTGTGATTGCACCTTTCCTGGAAGTCACTGGGAAACGTCTAGAGTTACTCAGAATCCATACTGGAGTCACAAAGTTTGGATCTTCCTTGGGAGGTTTGGAGGATGCAGGAATTGGGTACAATGGTGAAAGAAAAAGCCACAGGCACAAGGATCAGAAACATAAGGAGAAGGTCCCAGAGTTTGCAGAGAAAATAAAGGGGGGCATTTTTGGGACAGGACACACCAGACTAACCGTGGTCCCTCCCCAACCTTATAAACACAGCTCTGTGCTCCAGAAACAAACAGGAGCTGTGTTTACATGGGAGGAAGTTGTAGCCTGTCAGGATACAGTTGTATAAATAATTTAAAAAATACCCCAGTACATACTGCATGTCCTTTCAGAAAGGAAAATAAGAGAATGGAAAATTCTGGTTTCCCACCGTGGGCAGAAAGTCATTCAAGTGTGTGTGACACACAGGCCAACAACGCCTGCTGGAAGTTTCCTTCCTTGGGCTTTGGATCAGCTCCACGGGGAGAACAGAGAAAGTCAGAGCCATCCTTCCAGCTGAGGTGGAGGAATTCAGGGGGCACTTTTCATTTGGAATGCAAGTTCTATGTTTGTAGTGCACAATAGGTAAGGAAAATAAGGGTTAAACATAACAACAAAGCAGTGTGGCATGAAAATGCAGATATTTTTAGTGACTTTTTTGCTTAATTTTAGAATGAACCCCAAGAGCCAGACTAAGGCACATTGATAAAGCATAAAGGGAAAAAATACACAAAACAAAACCTTCCTCCCTGATGACCCATGCTTAGGAGAATGGCAGTTTTTCCTGAATTCCCTGGTCCCTGAGAGCCCACATGGGTAAACTGCACTCTGCAGACTGTTCCCATGGAGCAGGGACAGCAGCTTGGAGGGTGCCAAGGACAGGGCTGCAGCTGTGCAAGGGAAGGGTCATTCCAGCAGGAATCAGATCCAGGCTGGGTTCTGCCCTCAGAGAGAATGGAATATTTTGTCACTGGAGCCCCAGTTCTCTACTAACATAAAGATCACTGAAATGTATTTTGTCAGTGTTTTCCTTACAGATTTAAGAAGAGGAGAACTGTAAAATCTTACATGTTCAGAAATGTTCACAACTGACTTTGACATTATGATGAGGGAAGAATCTGGGTCAACTCCCTCTCCTACTGCCCTTTGTTTTCCAGGAGAAGAGGATGGCATGACTTCTGTCATTACTCTGAATGCTGCACCTGCTTTTGAGGGCTACTCTTGAGACAAAAAAAAGAAATAAGGAGTTTAATACAGGGAAAGGATCAGGCAGAAGTATCAAACTAGTTTAGCTCAAGCATGTCATTTATCAAATGAAGACATTAGTTCCAATTTCTCAAGCAGAGGAGAAGCCAGTTCTGCATGTACCAAATACAGAACACACCTCAGGCTCAAGTCCATCAGGGAAATACCAGATCCACTGCTGAAGGGGATGGCAGAGAAACTCACCACAAATAAAGCACTCATTTTTCCACCCATGTGAGCAATTCACTATCAGGACCATTCCTGAGAGCTCGTGGCTTCTAGCAAATACCAGAATAAAACACTTCTGAAGGTGATTCCAAAGCTTCAAGAGGAACTTCCAGCTAAACGAAGGAATTTCTCCCTGAGCTTTGATGACCTGTGCCATGGAAATACTAAATAATCATAAAGATTCCCCCAGTCTTGAAAAACAATGTACAGACACCTCAGTCCCTTCAACACCTGCAAACTAAAGAGTCACCTGTTGAGAGGTTAATGTAAATAAAGACTTACTGTCCTCTTCAAGCAGAACATTGAATTCTATACCATTTATTTTTCCTAAATCCTGAGCAAAAACCCCTCACAGCACCTAGGCAGGAGGAATGGGTAAAGGATCCAGAGATTTAGGAGGGACAAAAGGGATAAGGTGCAAATCCAGCTCTGATCTCCTTGACCTCCTCTTTTTAGGAAACAGGGAAGACTTAATTACTGTTAAAAATTCAAATGTGGACTTCAGTCAGCAGCTCCAGACTGGGGAAGAGAAGGACACAGATGTGTCATTCCATGTGAAACCAGGCTACAAACACTTCAAATAGTCCACATTTGTTGTTGCTCTTATGCCCTGTGTTTCAGTGGGGCTGAGCTAAGAGGTGAAGGGAGGAAGCTGGAGAAGTCCACATACCCCTGGATGGTTTTCCAACTCCTTCCAAGCATGGACACAAAGGTCTCTTCTCACCCCTTAGTCCAGGTGATGTCATAGTTGCCTCTCCAACTCCCAGCTGGAAGTTTGTGATAAGGAAAAGCAGGAAACAATCCTACAAATAAACAAAGACATGCTCAGGGTGGATCCACATCCACCTAAAAATGGAGACTTTCCATTATGGAATGCACTCAGTAATAATCCATATCTGCTTTTCACAGCAAAGGCATATTCAGTCAATGTGATTTCTGAAGTTCATCAAAGCTCCCAATCAGACCTTTGCTGCAGTTCAGGAAAGCAAAGAATAACCTCATTTCCTATTCCAGGGCTGTTGTTTGAAAATATCTTACTCTCCATTAACTCAAAGTATAACAAATCTATTTTATTTGTGCACATAATGACAACAGACAAGACCACTGTACTTCAGAACCTCTGGGGCCCACCACAGCCTTCCATCTTTTAAGGTATTCATATTTTTTTCCACTAAATGCAACAGTCGCAAAAGGGCTGTTTGTTTGCTATTTGTCATCAGATCTCAGAAACAATTCTTTTTTAACTTAAAAGTTAAAAAAAATAAATTAAAGGCTCAATTTCTTCCTTCCTTACACATATACTTACAATTTGTCAGGAATTTCAAGACATATGACCTTTTTTCCCTGAAATCCCTGGAGTCAAGTGATAAATCAGAAGAATGTACCAGAGCTCAGACCTCTTTACAGGTTGTGCTGGTCTACCCAGCAAAGAAAAAGTAAGTTTATTTTCTATTTTAGCTGTTGAAAAAGATTCTCAAATGCACCCAAACCCTCTGAAAGGCAAATATAAACCCCCACCTGTGTTTCTTTTCCCTCCAGTCTTGTGAGCCTGCAAGGCAGCTGCCCCTGAGGAGGGTGCAGGCTGGGGGTTTGGGACTGGGGGCAGCCCTGGAACCCTTTGGACCCCAGCTGAAACCCAGCAGGGGGAGAGCCCTGCAGAGCCAGCCCTGGGGCTGTCTCTGCTTCTCTTCCCACTTCCACACTCAGGATTTTCCAAAAGGCATCCATGCCATTTTCAAAGATGACTTTTATGTAACAGGGACATTTTGTGCAAACCTGGTTAACTCTGTGCCCTCAAAATATCCTGTGCTTTCCAGCATATAAATCCCAGCCCCTGACATCCAAAGAATGCTTGGCAGATCCAGCAGGAAGCACAGCCAAGAGGGATGTCAAAGGTATTTGTTAGGTTTCCAACCAGCCAAGAATATTAACACCTTGCCTGAACTTAAAAGGAATAAAATTTTTGTGGCATGAAGTTATTTTAAGGCAGTTTTTATGGGTTCTGCAAAATGTTTGTGTGCTGGGCTTGGCTTTGAATGCATTGTCATGGGGAGAACCCTCCAAGAGCTGCAAATGTTCATTCACAATCCTGGCTGAACTTGGTAACCTCAGCCCGTTTCTTAGGACAGAATCTCTTCATGTGTGCACAGAAATGGAACTATCTGGAACCCAGAAGAGCTGAGGGGAGGGAGATGCTCCCAGGTGACAGCCTGCCATATCTCCTCAGTAAACTGTCAGTGACAAAAACCAAAGGAGACTCTGCCTTTCCAGGGCCTTGAACTCTGAGAAAAACCCGAGTGGAAGGGCTCCCAGAGGGCTGCTCATCCCAGGGCACACCCAGACCTGCCTTTGACCCTTTTCTGACAGGCCCTCAGTCACAGCCCCCATGGTGCTCCCTTCCTTCTCTGTGCTCCTCTTCAGCTATCCCAATTCTACAAGTCTGCCCTGAAATCCAGCCCAAATGGGGGCACATCCTAAAGCAGGACAGGGGGATTTTCACACTCCACTGGCATCCCCCAGATCTTTCTGTTCTGCTCCAGGTCTCAGCCATGGGCAAGCAGGTCCCTGCAGAACACCCACCCGGCTCAGGAAGAAACCAGGACATCTCTTCTTAGGATTCCAGCAGAGATCTCCTAAAATCCCAGCTAGATCTGGCTGGATTTCCCATGCAAACCCCGTTTGTGCAGCGAGGGAGCAGCAGTGCTGGCTGCAGGCACTGGGAGGAGGGAGCCTCCCTGCCAGGAGATAGCAGAGCCACGGAGCTGGCCCCAGCCCCCTGGACTGCTTCCCACTCCTCAGAGCCAACAGGTCTCCACCCAACACACAGCCTGGGCCTTCCCACCCCTTCCCAAAAGGCCAGTAGGCTCCGGGTTTTGTGCTGAAGCTCCAGACAAGATCCCTGTCTCATCTGTGCCACCACTCTGTGGGCCAGCACTCCCTACATGGATTTTTCCAGCGGTTTCCCAAATTATTTCATTGATCCAGGCATATCTCAAGGCTCCAATGTTCATGTTTAGAAGAAAGAGAGATTTCCTTCTCTCCTACTAGCCTTTCCTATTCTGCCCCCTGTTCCTGTGTCACATCATTGCTGCAGAACTTCCCTGTCCCCGTGGACAAGAATACTCAGGAGGATGAGGCTCAGGCTCCCATTCCCACGGGGAAGGCTGGAAATAGGAAAGCTTTTCTGCTCCTCTCTGCAGCTCCACATGCACATGGAGACCTGACTACAAGGAGCAGTGCTGAAGTGGTGATCAAGCACAGCAGATGTGGAAGTGCCAGAACTGAAGGAACAGAGACTCCCCAACGAGAAATAATTGCCTGAATCCCCCTCTTACACAAGCCACAACATCCCTCATCATTTCCTTCTCCAGCAATAAATTCTGGGTAAACTGGATTACATCTTGCTTAGGTTTGTCTTCCTCAGAGAGCTGGAGGTTCCAAGGGGAGGAGAATTCATTATTCACTCATTAGGCAACCTATTAGTGGTGCAGTGATTACTTACCCTCCCTGCTGAAAACACAACAGCCCCTCAGAACAAATAGAAACCAGCAAAGCACTCCCCTGACCGATGTAACTCTTCAGCCCTCTCCCCCCTGCACAGAGGAGGAGCTGCTTGTGCAATTTCAGCCGAGCCCTCCCTCCCTGTGTTATGAACCATCACACACTGTGTTTCCCGTTGGGCCCCAGCCTCCTTTCTGTCTCCAGGAAAAGCCATCCCTAATAGCAACACGTAGATAGTGTGTGTGCTGCTCATTTTTCCTTTCTGCTCTCAACTCTGCATTTCTCATCTCTTGGCTGGGTTTTGGGTTGGTTTGTTTATCCTGGTGCTCACAACCAACACCCTGCTGCTTCCTAAGCCTCACATCAATCCTCATTGTTTGGCTTCCCATCTCTACCTGTTTATCCAGTCACACTCAGGCTCCAAGAAACCCATTTCAGTCATGCTGATCTCCTAAATTCCACTGCACCAGCCCTCACCCTTGCACTGATACATCCCTAAAAGTGCTGCCTCCTTCCCTCCATCCCAGATAAGCTCACTCTCTTTACCTCCCACAGCAGGAGCAGTGAGAGGGCAGGAAATGGCGTTTCCCTGCTCTTCATACCTTACAGATTTTGTCCCTGGAGCAGGAATTGGAGGAAGGATTTCCATGCCAGAACACTCTCTGTACCCACAGGTGCACTCTAACAAACCTCTCCCTGCTAGATGGTGGGGTTATTGAGGTTTGACAATGTCTAAATTTGGGTCACTTTCACACAAGTAACAAACCACCCCTCTGGGGTAACTGCCTTCCTAAACAGCGAGCCAAAGTTTAACCCATCTATAACAAACTCATATAATAAGGGACACGGCTGGCTGTGAGGAAGAGCTGAAGTGCTTTTGTTCCAAGTTAAAATCCCATGTTCAACCTAAGCCTGACACCACAGGCAAGATGCTTTAGTATGAAGGGCTCAAATCTGACCTTCACAAGCTACTGGAAGAGGGGAACCAGGAGTCTCAGACCCTGCACCTGTGTCAGGTATTGGCATAGACACTTCAACTTTCTATATGTTTTATCAGCAACTGAAGCTTCTGAAGGTGTTGGTGTCTCAAGACAATCTCTGCAAGACTTCTCCTCTAAGTGATGATTTGAGATGCTCTACCAGTCACAGATTTTGGTGAACAACCAAAACCTGTTCCCACCCCTCTGATCTCTGCTGTGCTGCAGCCATTCCCACTCAGCTGGCACCTCCAGAAAATCCCAGGCAATGAATCCCACCAGATGCTCCTCTCTCCTGCAGCTCTGTTTAGGAAATTCTCAGCCACATAAAGCTCTCCTGGATAATTTTACAGTGCTCAAAGCCAGGCCCTGTGGCTCTCACCCAAACTGCTCCTTTGCCCACCTCCAGTGATGCTAGAAAGGATTTTCCTTAACCAAAACCAGTTGTCCTGCCTTCTCTTTTCTGGGGAGAAACAATGTCAATGAATAGCTATGCCTGGAAGCCCATCACTAACATTTCCCAGGATGAACACATTTATTTATCATCTCCTGAGATGCACAGCTCAGCTGTGCAAACAAGGAACACTTCTGAGCAAACTAATCCACCTGCAATTAAGACCCAAGCATTGTCTAATGGAGGAGAAAAAGTTATTCTAACAGTCATAAGAGAAAGAATTGACTGTAAATGATATTTAACCCATATGCAGCCTGTTAAGCAAAAAAAAAAACCCTATGGGTATGTAAGAAACAGCAAAATAGGTGGGAAAGTGAGAGAGAAATTTAAAGCAGGCCTTGAGATCCTAAATTACAGGTGGAACAGTGATGGGCTCACGCAGTGTGAATGTTCTCTGTGGATCTAGATCTATCTGTGACTGAGCTGGAACCCAAAGCTCAGTCCACGTGGTCACACACCAAACGCTGAGCCAGCAGCTGAGAGCTCTCCACACCCCATTTTCTCCCTCATTTTCCTGACTGTTTGGAGCCTCCCAAATCCCTCTTAGTCCCTCCAAAGTAATTGCAGTAAGATGTCCTGTCATCATGTAGAAACGTGCATGTGAAGTGTCTGCAGGGTTTGTGCTCTGCAGCATTCCCAGGGATGAAGCAGACCCTCCCTCATTCCAACCAGCAGCACTGGCCCAGGGGCTTTGGGGTTATGGATGGATATACTGGGATGGATACACAGCTCCTCAGAGCAGCAAAGGCATGGCCAAACACTGGTTATTAATCTGCCTGAAGTTAGCAGCAAGCATTAGTAATCAATTTCTCTCTCAGTTCCATGAAGTGTTGCCAACCTTAACATTCCCACTCCTTGCATGGGAATCTCTGCTCATTACTGACTGCTATTCTGTATATTACATATACTCTGATATGATGAAGATCCAGCACAGAGCTGTCAGACTGCTCATACTGTGGCCAAGCCAGATGCTCCAGAAGTTGGACCACCAGGACACTGCTCACACAGCTTTTCCTGCACTCCAAGGGGAACTGGGAACAGGGCAAGGCAGCAAGGCTGGCAGTGCTTGGCACCTCTGAAGAGAAGCTTTTCAAGGGTGCCACGTAATTCCAAGTGATGTGATTTTATGACTGCCACAGGCCTTCAGATCCCTGCTGACACCATCCCCCCTGCCATAAAGGAGCTGTGACCTGCAAGGCCAATGCAGACACTGGAATGTAAATGAGGTACCATCCTCTCACCTAGCTCAGGAGTGTTACTTCCCCCATGACTCCTGAACTAGTGCAGGGCTTAACTAAGCAGGCCATAAGCACTCAATTATTATGGACATGTGTTCACCCTGCAGATACACCGGGATGGCAACTTGTGTGCAGGAAGGATGTGGGATAATTTAGGACAATAGAGTCAAGTATGTGTTGTTCCTCTAAACTCTGCTTATTGGCCTCAGATCCTCCTCTCCTTGAAGCTCAAGAGCTGTTCTGGCACATGCTGAAGTGCCTTGAACTCAGCTGGCATTCTGGGAAATCTCAAGAATGGGAACAAGAGCCTTCTTGCACTGAAAAACACTCCCTGGGCAAGTAGAGAGCCCTGGAAAATAACTCATGCTAAACTGGCCCACCCTCTGCACGAGTCCCATCAGCTTCAGCTCCCACTGAAGACCACAGGAGTCAGTCCCACCTGTTCCAGGTTTGGGTTTGTCCATGCTCCAATGCTCCCAGGAATTCACTGGCCTCTGCTACTCATGTTCCTGTTGCTTGGATTTGCTTCAGTGCTGCTCCAATTCCCCACTGCTGTCCCTGCCCATGCACTCAGAGTGCCCACTCCCACCCCTGTGGTCTCCTGCCTGGCTCAGACACATCCTGGGGACACAGCTTCCCCCCAGTGTCACTTACTGCTGATGGAAAGACTCTCACTGCCTCTGACAGTCATTTTCTCCAAGGTCTAGGACAGCTCCCCTCCCATGTCACTGCTGTCAATCTGTGGAACAGTTTTTATGTTCAAACCAGAAGTGCACTCTGTCCACACAGTTAAGTCCCAGCCATATTCATCTTGGCTTTGACTGAGAAAGCTTCACATCATTCTAATCCATGTGAAGCTGCTCAAGAGATGGATCCATTCCATGTAGGCTTTTCTTTTAATTTACCCAGGTGCCCTTTGATCTTGTGAATCCCTGTATTTAATTATGTGAGTTGAATGAGGTTCATACCATAACTCCTGGTGCACTTTGCTCAGGTCTGTCCTTTCTTTTTTTTTGGTTTGGGGAAGGAGAGTGCAATTCTTGGAAGCACAGCTCTTTAATTTTAATATATTACAAGTGCAAGAGTAAGCTCACCTTCAATTGCTCCTCATTGTTGATGCACAAATAAACAACTGGCAGGGGAAGGAGAACATTCCAAAAAGGTGCTTCTAGATGAATAGAGTCAGCAGCCATAAAGGGCCCTGGTGGTTTCCTGGGGCACAAAGGCCTTGCTGGTATTGCTCTGCCACTTGCAATCAGCAGGACTGTAGTACTTGACAGTTCTCCTTGACTGCTGAAAAACAGTAATTAAAAAATAGAACCAAAACAGAGTTAGGAGAAACAAAAAAAATGTCTACACTGCACTCCAAATGAGCAGTCCAGAACATGGAGGGGGAACTGTGGCTTTGCAATGAGCAGAACAGGTAAAGAAGTGGGATACAACAGAAAAGGAAGCTGGGGAAAATTTCTGTTATAGCATTTCTGCCTCTCTCTGGCTTGACTGGGAGCATGCTCTCCCCTGTTTGTCCCCAGAACACTGTGGGATGGACTGCCAGCAGTGTGACCAGGGCAGACCCAAACCACCACAGCACTAAGGATTTGGGATCTGGCCAAAGAGCTGCTCATTTCAGCACTGGGGAGGTCACCTCTGGGCAGGCCCCTCCAGATGCAGGCACCCCCAGCTGGGCTGGAGCAGAGCAGCCACAGCTGGCTTCAGTGCAGCAGGGAGTGCTCTGCTCCTCTGCTAATTAGCTGAGCTAGTACCCCTTTCAGATGACTTATTTTTAGTCCTTGCCTGCAGGGAACTGAGCCTTTAAGAGGCTCTGGAATGGGTCAGCTGGAACAGGCTGTTACATTATGTATGTACCAGCTCCTACCCATGGGCTGGGACTCAGGCAGCAGCAGCAGCACCTTGACCTGTGCCTGGGTTTCTGAGCCACCACTGACCACCACGTTCCTCCTCATGTCATCCTAACTCACCACAGCGATTTGCAGCGTTCCCCAATGTACAAAACCAAAATCTGTGTCTAAAATTAAGTTTCTACATTAGCTGTGCCTGGTATAGCTCATTAAAAATGCATTGCCCTTCCAAGCTCTGACACATAAGTAGGGAAATATATTGCTCAATATGCACAAAGCACTGGAATAAAATATCCATTACCTGTGTGTCCCTGCTTCAGCAGAGTACCAGGGAACGTGGTGGTGATTAAAACAGCAGGACCTTGCTGTCCCTGTTGTTGGGTGATGCTTGAAAGCCCTTAGGAAGATGGAGGAAGTGAGGTCAGTGAAGTGGCTGATCATCCTGTGGCACACAGAGTCCCACACCATGGGAACAGGCCTTTGTTCACAGAACAATCCAGCCTGGACTGTTTCTCCTTGGAAGGTCACACAGAACAGGAGAGCAGGAGCACTGGAAAGCAGCCAACCCCAGAGTTCCCACTGCAAGCATGGAACAGGCACAGCTACTAAAGAGTTTTGCTGTGGAATAATGAACTCACTAATTTGTTTCTCCAGAGGTGACAAGCAGGACTGCAAGGCCACAGCAGGGTCATGTGCCACAGCCCTAAAGGCTTCTCACTCCAGGACTTTTCCATGCCCAAACATTTTTTGAAAGGCCAGCTGCTTCATCATTATTATTGTTACTAATAAAGCCTCACCAGCCAAACCTGACCCTTACAGGTCTCCCTTTTGAAGCAAGAGCTGCTGTTCTCTTTCTGAGAGCTTTTTCTCTCTTTTCTCACACAGAGAATTCAATGCACTGGTTTGTTGGTACCTGCTGCTCCTAGTCCAGGTGTTTGCTACAGGTCTGGCATGTGAGGGAAAAGTCACAGCCCAACACCTTGGCAAACTGTCCCCATCTGCATCGTGGTCTGTGCAAATGGTGAAGAACCAAGGCACAGATAAAGGGAATTGGGAGTCCCAGTGACAAGGGTTGTAATACATAATGCTCATTGCTCTGTTGTGGCGCCACACTTTTTCAGAGGAGACAGACTGCTTACAAACATGCTTCTTGATGTCTGGGAATAGTGCATGAACCAGCACTGCTGACAGAACAACAAAAAAGACGGTGCCTTCTGTGCTGTAATAGGATTAAACTGCCTCTCAAGCTCAATTAGCTGACTCACGATTTTAACTTGCTACCAAGAAAGCAGCCAAGCCATTCATGGGACACATGGCAAGGACCTCCTCCAAGGATGGATGCTGCAGCATGCCAAGGCACAGGCATGTGTCCCTGAGCTGCACACAAACCATCACCAAGAGACTTGTTTGTACCAATGATCTGGGCACGGAAAAGATGGTTTACCAAATATGGTTCTTGCATTAATCTTGCAGCCTGAGGCTCTTCAGAGTAACTCCCCAGACAACAGGTCTGTGTGAACAAACACAGCAATCTGTTAGACCTGCATTAAACCCTCTGTACACTCCCAACTGTCCATTCTCCCCAAATTCTTTACAAAACCCCCTGAGCTGTAATTGCTCAACTCCAGCCCCATCCTAAACTCCAGCCTATCTGCGTCATCCCCGCACTGCAGGCTCAGGGACCGATTAGTGACACAAGCTCCTGTCACCAAGGAGATCAGCAGGCTCTGCCTCAGATATTGTCTCAGTATCCAGTCTCTCAGTATCCAGAGACTCCTCCTGGGCTCTGGACTTTGGCTCTGTTCAGCCTTTACCATACCAGCAGATCTGCAGTACAGCAACCAAAGCTCGGCATGGCTGGCCCCAATACTGCCAATCTGGGGCACCAAAGCTTCCAGAACAATTTGCTTCCAAGGCCTGAGAAATCCCTCTGTCTGAAGACACAGACCATGGTGATACTGTCAGGACATCTTGCCTTTGCAATGTTTATATGTAAGGTTAATATAGATCATGTAAATCCACAGTGTATTGACCCATTTCAGTGACAGCAGTAGCAATTGCTCCATAAAAATAGTTTATAGCTCAGCAAAGCACCCCAAATATGCAAAAAGCATTGTAAGAGCATTCACTATTGATTTCTTAAACAAGGTTATTTTTCTGTAATTTTGCATGACTGGAATTGTTTTGATTCTTAGGCTCAAAAAATTAACAATGCCAAAAGTTCCCAACAAAACAGTGTGGAAGAAGATCCTTTTTACATTGATTTGGACTCTCAGGAGTGGGATGAACACAGCCCACGTTCTACCTTACCATTTTGTTAATGTTTTAATGGCTGTTTGCAGTGAATAAATCTCTGGCTGTTTTCTCTGTGTTATTTTGTGCACAAGAATAAGCTCAGAACAGCTGAGCCCAGTGTCTAAATTGCACTTAGCACCTTCAGAGACATTCCAGTGTCCAGAGGTGTGTCCAGGGAGGAAGGAGCAGGGAAGGAGACTGAGGAGATCAGTGCCAAACCTGTGTGAGATGCTCACCTTTTCCACTCACCTTCTGAGCTGCTTCTTGGCTTCTACATGTTCTTCTGAGTCACTAGAAACAAAACAAATTAACATCAGTATCTTTTAATGGTCCCACTGCTCTCACATCTCCTCTCATGTGCTGGCAAATAGGTTTCACACTGAAAAATGTCATTTTTGAGGACAAGTAGAGGCAGATTGGAGGCAGAGGGAAGACCACAGGCACAACTGCACTGAGCTGTGCTATGAAGGGTGTTCAGGCTGCCCACAGAGCTCCCAGCAAACCTCTCTCAGTTATGGTTAAATTGAAATAAAATCCTGGCCAGGACAGTGATCAGGACACCAGCATTTACTCAGCAGGATGATTTCCTAGATCAAACTCCTAACCTTTTAGCCATTACATTTGGTGTTTACTCAGTTCACATCAGATATTCCCCACTTTCACCCCTGGTTCAAACCACAGTGTTTCACAGACACTCTGTGGTTGCACAAACCACTTCCCCTCCCATGTGCAGTGACAGCAGTTGCATTCATAGAGGAGTTCTAGTAGGAACTTCCATGGGTCACAGCCTAATCCCTGCTGATTTGTGCCAGAGAGGCTCAGTGGCAGGGCTGGGCCTTTTCCAAAGGCTGCAGTTTTGTCCTGCTCCCATTACTTACTGCCCAGGGGGCAGTGTGTTCCAGGGGGCTGCACTCCTATTGTTCGGCTGGAACCCCTGACTCGGCACTTCCATTAACTTGCCCCGGGCAAAGCCACGGCGCTGAGACAATCGGAGCACAAAGTGCCATCGCAGGGCCGGCTCCAACTGCTGTCGGCAGCACTTCCATTCCCTTCAGTCCCACCCCAGAACCGTGGATGGACTGGGAGAGAGAGACTTCATGGCAGCCTACAAGCTATTCTGAGTTTAAAGTGTGTGCTGTTCTCCCAGTAGCTGCTGCTTTGTTAGAGGTGCTGATCGTCCACAGCCATGCACACGGATAATGGGGCAGGGCACTGAAATGGGAGGGGGGTACTGGCCAAGCTGGCATGGAAAGTGAGGTTTGAATGCTGTTACCTCGGGCTGCCCCACTGTTCTCCATGAGGAGCCACACGGAGAGGAGAGGGGATCAAAGGAACATCCAGCACACCTGGCAAACAGTGCTGCTGTTGGGTGACCCAAAGCCCAGGGCAGGACACCATTCCCAGCCCGAGGAGGTTGGTGCTAAGCCATAATGTCACCTGTTTCAGCTGTTGGGGCTGAGTTCCTGGCCAGGGAAGGATGGAATTAAAGCAGGCATATCCTCATGGAGCACCACTCAGCTGAGTGCAACCCCAGGTTTGGGCTGAGCAGTGACAGGCTTGTGCACTGCAGTTACAGTTTATTCATTGCAAGGGGTTTCAAAAACTCACCAGCCCACCCAGACAAAGCCTCACAAGTTCCTTTAAACCATTGCTAAAGGGACAATAACCTGGCTAACCACTTGCTGTCCTCATTCCACAGCACAAATGTCAGTCTTGAGCATTGAACCACCTCCAGCTTGCCTGGGCAGGGGTTTCCTGCAGGCTGTGGCACCTTCCCCCACGTTTCTTTTCACACAACTCTGCCTGCCCAGGTGTGCAGAGATTGGAAACCCACACCCCAGAGTGACAGACCAACCACCCAGGCACACTGAGCAGCCCAGCTCCCAAAGGAATTCTGTGGCTGAACTCTGAACAGCACACACATCTAACTGACCCTTACCCACCATCTGAAGGATCTAAGGAGAGAAAAAAAAACCTCAAGTCTTTGTTCCCTGACACTCCTCATGGATTTATATTAAAAAACCACAGACACCTCATTGACCAGGAAAACACAGGACAGCCTGAACAGTCTGCACTTCCTCCCTGTGCCTGTTTGGCTGTGGGTTGGGTTGGTGACCTGGGAGAATTCAGCAAGTGCTTTTATCCTCCCAGAGCAGCGAGCCAGACACTCAGGGCAGCACAGCTCCCAAGGAAATTCCCCTTCACTGAGCTCCCAACAATGCCTCCAAATGTCACAGAAAGTCAACAAACACTCTGAAGACTCAAGTGCACATTCTGGGCAGCAATAACTGGGAACTCCTGGCTTTAGTACCCACCATCAAAAGCCCTGGAATGTCAGCACATTTCAAAGACTTAACAATGTGCTTTTTAGTCTCTGGCTCACAAAATCTGTGGTTAAAACAGAGAGAAAGATAGAAAACAAGGCCCATCTCTTCCATATTGCACTTATTTCTTAATAATAGCCCATACTCACGTCAAAATCTGACAAAGAAGCTTTAAGAGCCTCCTGCTAGAGTTCTCTTACAGAGTTACTCCCTTTCAGCTTCCTTTGGAACCAAAATTTGCTGGCTGGGAACAATTCCCAAAGACCATTTTGAGGTTGAAGGAACAGAGCAGCTCACTGGGAGTGCACAGGGTCCCAACACCTCAACTGGTGACCAATGCTCCATTGCCTCATGTCAAACCTGCCCTGGAGAGGGAAACACTGTTCCACCACACAGCACCTGGCACGAGGGAGCCCCAGATGATGACTAGAGGTCCTGGGCCCTACAGAATAAGGTCCTAGGAATAAGTCCTCAAACTGGTCTTTGCAAAGCTCAACAGTGAATTAGCACAGTGATGGGATCTCTGTGTTATATAAATATCTGATTAAAAATAACACTGAGCTGCTGCCACTTCGCGTGAAAAAATATCCAGCCAGAGAAAGTGTGCAAGAAAAAATGAAGAATTATCACAGCATGATGTATAAGGGGATGTTTCCTATTTGAATTAAACAGGAATACATGAGAAAAGCTGCTGGGAATGACAGTGAAAAGTACAAGGAAAATTTCTGAAGAAATGTCAATAAAACTTGTCCTTCAGCATCTTGAACAATTGTTTCTTTAGTCTGGAGGGAAAGCCCAGGGCAAATTCACTGCTATCTTGTTTAATGTACTTGATTATGAGGGGGAAAAATAGACTTAAAATCCCAGGCAAAAGCATTCTCTTCTCCCTCCAAAGGGCTGCTCGAGGGTTTGTCTTCATTAGCTGTGGAGAGCAGTGACATATTATTTTGCATTCCTGTGGACTGCAGCAAATTGTCCCTCTTGGCTGTCATTGTTTCCTACGGAAGTAACAATGGCTCCCATTTATCAGCAGCTGACACCACACGGCACACGGAGTTACGTTTCACTCCGCAGCGTCCAAAGGGATGGGGGAAATAAACCCAGTGATGTACAACACCCAGCAACCAGGGAAACCAGAAAAGGGAAGAGTAACTGCTTCGAACCTTTCCGTGAATCACAGCGGCTTCTACTTCTAAGCAGCAGCTCTGAAAGTGTTCGCTGAGTTACAAATCATCTTCCAGGAGGCAGAGGCAGAATCAGGGGGCTGATGGCTGCAGGAAGGCAGTGAAATTTCACCAGTAAAAAAGGGTCTGATAAACATATAGTTTTGTGGAGACATCAAAGCCTGGTGCAGCTGTTGGTATGTCAAAGGAGGATTGTGTTCCTCCAACTACTCACTGGTGTCAGCTCGTGGATGGTGTTATTGATATTAAAATAAGAGAATGGACCAGCCCCAGAGCGACTCCAGCTCTTTGTGTGTCCCTTGCTGTCGGTGGGATCAGTGTTTCTGTGGTTTTCTGTGCAGTAGGTAAAGCCCCTGTCCCTGTCTCCACCAAAAATGTGTCACCACGGGACTTGAAGGCTCCTCCCCAGCAGGGCAGCCAACTGTCTGAGAAATGCCTGAACTTTTGTGTCCTCCCACAGGAATTCTGGGGTATGCCTTGGCTATTCCTCTGCCGTCTGGTTTTCATAAGTGATTTGCAGAGCCTACTGTCTCGGAGGAATTCTGCAGGAAGAGGCTGGGTGAGGTCATTGGGCTTTGCACTGAGTTTCCTTTCTCTGTGCTCGGCCCTGGTGGTGAACATGACCCTGCAGCACTCGGGAACGTCTCTGCTCCCCGAGGAACCCCTGACCACTCGCTGGCTTTATCCACACCCCCCAAAGCTCCCGGCGCCGGGAGGGACACGAGGCTGCCATGAAGCACAAGCAGCTCGGAGACGCAGCTGTGGGCTGAGTTCATTTATGAGCTCAAGTGCTGGCACAGCTCAGCCCTGCTCCTCGGGCTGGAGGCCACGGGATAGTGGCTGGTTTGTCAGCCCGCTTTATCCACGGAGCAGGGCACGGCAGGAGCGCTCGCAGAGCGGCAACAAGTAAAAGCAAACGCATCTTATTTCCCCCGGTTCACAAGCACTCTGCCTCACCGAGTGTGTGACTCGCATACGGCTCTTCCCCCCCAGACTATTCATATCAGATTTCATCTCTGGCTCCCAGGGTTGCCATGGAGACGATGCTGAGCCCCTGCCTTTGTAGGCCAGCAGATTTATGACTGCATCCCAACGCTCCTGCTCGGCACAGCCACGCAGGAGCCTGCTTAGCATGATGGGTTTAAATAAACAGACACGGCAACGAGCACTCCCTGCATTTCTCACAACATTTTTCATAATCAAACCTCGCATTTTGGATCTTCTTGAAGCCAGAGTCTGTTTATATATGTTCTAGCCTATTTATGCTAAGTCACTGATTTACATGGAATGTATAAACCCACACATACAAGCCCCTAAGAGCCCGGGCCTGGCAAGAGTTAATGCTAAGAGCTGTGCTTTACCCTTGCTCCTGCCTTACTCATTCCAGCTTCTTTTACTCATCCCAGCTTTTTCACAGGCACAGACAGTTGGGTTCAGTGAAGCCACAGCATAAACACCCTCTTCAGCAATCCAAACCATGTGATTTACGATTAGGTTATTGTTTATCACACCCACAGGAAGCCCGGGTGCTGCAACACTCACAAATACAGAGGGGAGCACGTCCCAGCAGCACAAAAACAAGCAGGTCACTAGTGTGAACTGTTGGCAAATCTAAAGCATGTGACAACAAACCTTCACAGGGCAGAGACAGTCGGAAGCGCCGGGATAAACGTCCCCTGCCCCTCCCTGGATGCCATTAATCACGGCGGATGCACATTGTCTTACCTTTCCTTGGAGGGGCTCATTAGCAGGCTCCCTGGCGCTGGGCTAATAGCTAAAGGAGCTCTGTGCCTGGAACATCTCCGGGAGACCTTCGGATGCTCCGGGAGTCGCGGGTGGAACTGCAAAACACAACATCCCACCCTGGTCAGGGAGCACTTGCACATGGCCAAGGCAGGCCAGAGCACGGGCTCTGTGAGCACCAGTGACAGCTGCTCCTCTTGGGCTGCTCCAGCAGCTTCAAGGCCTTTCCCACCATGGGAAGTGGCACCAGGAGTCGGGTACTCGACTGGGCTCACACGTCCCAGAGGTTTTGCTGAGGGGCAGCGCTCCTGGAGTGGCTTCAGAGCACTGCTTTGGGCTCAGTGTGACACCAGGCTGGAAGAATCCAGACAGTGCAGGGCACAACAGGTCTGTTGGATCACTTGGTGGCCTGAATAACTCCTTACAGTATCTTTCTTCTTGTTTTCCCACAGATTTTCTACCACTTCACATCCCCATCCCCCTGGCAGGACAGTTTAGAGGCTCCACCAGGCTCAGTGGTTGAGGAGCAGTAGCCACTACACCTTTCCCAGCAGCCTTCCAGGCAATTTTCCATCCATTAGCACAACAGTATTACCCTCTAAACGAGCACAAATCATTTCTCTGTTAATATTTAATGAAACACAGACTGACCCATTACACTGAGCTGTGACACATCCATGCACAAGGGGAAGCAAACAAACACGAAGCACAGTTTAAGTTCCCTGTATCAAATTCTCCAAAGTGAGCAGAAACTCTGCATGTTCAACTTGAGGCATGGCAGGAGAGCAGTGCCAGTGGTGTGCCAGTGCTCCCAGCCATGGGGAGAGCAGGGCTGGTCACCACATGTCAAGTGGGTCAGGCTGTCTCCCTGAGCCCAGGGAAATGAAATGTAGGCCACTGCACTTCCATCTGCATAGCAGCAAGGCTGCCAGAGACACCAGGGCACAAAGCCCTCAGATAAACCCAGAAAAGGGAAGCAGAGCTAGAATAGAGTAAATTTGTAGCTGGAATCCCTGTGAAACAACCAGCAGCACATGGATAGATACTGATTTATTGCTATATCATGGCTGGACCAAGAGCTGCACCTGCCAAAGGATGCAGTCCTGCTGAAAAATATATGATATGCCATTAATATGTTGAGAGGCATCTATTATTAACTGAGTAATTAGATAATTATTACCCTCAAAAGAGTACATTTTCTCAAAAAATAAAAAAAAGAATCCTACTTGGCCTACATCAAGCTCTGCTATAACAGCCAGACTGCTCCCAGTAACCAAACAGGCTAATTTAAGGACATTTATTCTGGGAACACGCAGCATCACACAGAAATAGTGGTCCACAGGCCCCAGATAGCAGCAGAGGGCAGATCAGGTATGGGAGCCTGAGTGTGATAACCTTTGTCAGCACAGAAATAAAGCCTTTGTTAGAAAAGCAGCCAAGGGAAGGGATCTGCGAGGAGATGGCCGGGAACCCGAGAGTCCCTCAAGGTCACCGTGGCTCCAGGCAGAGCAGGAGGGAGGGAAGGAGCCACCACACCAAGAGGGGAAAGGGACATCCCACTCTACACAAACCTGTTGGCTCGATGAGGCCGTGATTAACACGAGCAGCTCGTTAGCTGAGCTCAGGCTCCTATTGACACATATACCAGGGCCGTTAATATGCTGGACGTAGTTAATTAGCACTAACTGGGCTCTGAAGAGAGGGCAGACCTACATTGCAGCACACTGGGAGGCAGCAGTTTTAGGTCAATCGTTCCAGAGCAGCGCTGTGCTCCAGCTCAGCCCTCCCTTTCCCCAGCTGCAGGAGGGGAACAGCAGCCCTGGCATTTGGGAATGCAAACACGACTTGGGAAGTGCCTACAGAAGGGCACTCACAGGGATCTGCAGCTGTCCTTGGAGCCCTACAGGCTCGAGACATGCCTGCAGCTCCAGCTGCCTGAGGCACAGCTAGAATGACATTTCTTGGTGTGTAGAGAAGTGCTGGCTTGAGCAGAACTATAAATTGCCTGATTCCTGGTATTTAGTAACCAAACCTATCCAGGAAATTGAAGCAAACAAATACAACCAGATGGAAATCCTAGCTTCAATGCTGGAATACAGAGGGAAACACCTGTATATGTTCATACCAAGCATGGTAGAGAACAATGTTATCAATTCTAGACTCTGCTTTTGCTGCATGGAAATGCCATTCTTTAGAGACCCAAGTAGAACCCAAATGGCTCAAAACCACATGTGAATAATGCCATTGTTGAAATTCTCAATGTGCATGTGGCTCACATGAAAGCACTGAGGATTCCTTCCCCAATATCCAAATGCCTGCTCAGATCATCAGAACTGTTTTCCCAATAAGTTACTCCCAAAGTAAGTTTGGTAGCTGTTGAATACATTATCTATCCTCAGACATTTCAGCACATTAGTTTTGCAAATTAATCATCTATTAAAAGCCATCAGTTCATTTCCCTGAATAGAATTTTATCTATTCACAATATATTATGTAAATATTCCAGTAAAGAGCCTTAATAAGGTAATAGCACCAATAAATTCACAAAAACACATGCACACGACTGAAAAGAAAAACCCATTGGTCTCTCTGCTTTCCTTTCACAACACTGCAAGTCACTTTGGTAAGAAATGTGCATCCTTGGCCTTCAGCACTCCAACATCTCACTCCACACATGGCCAATCCTCAGGAGAAGACAACCATGGGGGTCAACAGACAACCCCCAGATGCTCCAACCAAACATTTCCAGAGTTAAAATGCTAATTGAGCCTGTTCCCCCAAAAGGAAATGGGTGTGCTGAGGAGTGATGTGCTCCTTGCTCTCAGCTGGAGGAAGGAGTATTGCTGCAGGGACCTGGATGGTAGCTAGCTGAGGAACTGAAGGAATATTTTAAATTGGTGGCTTCTTGCTATGTTAAACCCCCCCCCTCCCAGCCGCCTATTCCTTATGCCCTCCCTGGGGTACCTGTGCTTGATGCAGACTCAGCAGGGCCTTGGCATGGAGGAATCTTATTGCAAAGTTTGAAAGTGATATTAATGTATTTGTGCAGCAACATGCAACTAGTTTGACACTTTAAAAAAAAAACAAAACCAAAATTGAAAACAGATGGGTTTGGTAGGTGCAGGGCATCTTTAAAGCTGTTCTAAGAGCCTGAACCCCAGCTGAGCAACAAGAACTAGACTGAGTTAACAAAACTAGACGTAGCTGTTAAAACAGCCCTAAGGAACTGGGTTAAAAGAGGGGGAATCCTTCTAAGCCTCAGCAGGCACCAGCCCATGCAGCCAAGTTAGCACATAGCCCAGCCCCAGCTATTGTTTTATTGGATTCCTTGGGGGGGAGAGGGGGCAGGAAGGAATTTTTATACATATATGCATAGAGAACAGGGCTGTTTTTTCATCTGTGCAAAGTCAAAACATACTGGAACCATAAATTACACCCTGGATAAGTGTTCAGAGTTTATACCCTTTTAAGGAATACAGCCTAAAGTGAGCACCCCCTTCCAAGGTATAGTCTTCCATCACTGGGAGATGCTGCTGCCTGATCACAGCCAGACAACTGGCTCCACACCAAGCCCCCAAACGTGCCAACATATGGAAACAATTGCTTCCCTTCAGATTGGAAATGACACATTCTGGGTGTGTGCACAACATCGCCCATCCATCATCCCGACCGGGTCTTATTTGCAGTTTAACTTACTATCCAGTAGAAGATCCCTGGAGCCCAGTGCACAGGGTAAGGAAGGGATTTACACACTGCATGAGTCTGAGCTTCTCTGAACAAGGTTGTGTTTCACACAATCTTAAAGTTACACCTCCTCTTGCCTTTCCTTTAAAATAGAGCCCCACTTGCCATTTAGAAGTACCTGTGAAAGGAAAATCTCATGAAAAAAATATCTTCAAGACAAAGTCTCAGCTGCTCTAAATAAAAACGGCCTACAGAAAATAAAAATCACCCCGGGACTCCAGGAAATCCTCACACATTGGCAGTCTCAGCAAGGGAAGGGAGGGGAAAGGTTTAGTGATGAATATTTGACCACAGGATGCTTGCCTTGTCACCAGTGACAGCTTATCTGTTCCTGCAGGAACTCCAAATTTTAAGTCTTTCCAAGGCAGATTTTCAAATGTAAGATCCATGTAGGACTTACAAACACATCTCTGCAGTCTGGGTGCTCACCAGCACCTGTTGGTGTCCTTTGGGCAGATTACACATCTATTCAGGTCCCAGCCAAATTCTACCTTCAGGCATAGAACATTTCCATGGAAGTGAAAGGCAGCAGTGAGCTCATATCCAAGGACGGGACTGAGCCCCAAGTAGAGTAGGAAAAAGGATTTGCTGCATGACAAAAATAGGCTGAGTGCCTTCTCACGTCTGACAAATGCCTCAGATGGCAGACCAGGGCTCGGGGGGGCTAATAAATAGCCCCTATTCCCACTGAGTAAATGGATTCCTTGTCAGGGGTAGGTCAGTGGCCTCTTTCTCCCTGGCAGTGAAAAAGGGGCTCAGCATCAGTGGGTAGCAGGGAACCAACCATTACACTGATTCTTAATGCATCCCTTGCTGCCACTTCCTGAGGAGAGCTCTCAGGCTGGGTTCTGCAGGCCATAGAGTTGCTCACCCACACTTACTGCTCACATTTAAGAAGGGAAAAAAAATCCCAGCCGTTCACAGCACAGGATGCCAAATCAGGCGCTTGCTGCAAGGGGGGTGTGATGACCTGCCTGGGTTTGGATGTTTTCAAACAGAAGCCAGAACTAGGTCAGACCCTCACCTGATACACGTTCCTAGAGCCCAGGGCCCCTCTGCAGACAAGGACTGAGGCAGTGGCTCTGATGCTCTGCTAACGAGCCGCTGATTGGTGTTCCTGTCCCGTCTTCCTGCGTTTATCATTTGTAAACAGAAAGGTCCCTATTCAAAACTCACACTCGAGGAACCCTTTCAGTTGTGGGTTTTGTGTGATTCATCAGTTTATGTTCCCAAACCAGCCGATGAGAAGCCAGCTTGCTTTTCCTCCAAGGAAAACTGAGGGCCCTGATGAAAAGACCACGGGCCCTAAATCATTTCGGTTTGAAAAACCAGAAGTGGGCAATTACTTTTTCCAGCAGACAGTGCCCTGGTGCAGGAGGAACAGTTGTTGATGTGCCTCCGGCTGGCACAGCCAGTTGCTGGGTGTGTACCACACAAAGAATACTTTCATTTTTTGGCATGGCAGAGCATTGCTGAAATACCAAAGACCATGGCTAATTAAGCGGGGTGATGGAACAGAATGATTTGATGATAAGATTTAATTGGTACGAGCATTCTCACAGGCGAGTTATTGTATCTGTCTGGGAGGCCCAGACACTCAGCTGTGCAGGGCATTGCTCAACTGCAGCTGGGGCAAAGGGCCCAGGGCTGCCTTTGGCTCCCTCCCAGTCCTGGGCTCAGCATGCCATTTAGGGGACACTGGACCAGCCCCCCCTGGCCCCAGCCTGCTGTCACTGGGCTTGAAAATCACCAGAACTCATGATAACCCTTTTTGCTGCCCTCACTGATTCTTGGGGAATAGAGTCACATGGGAGTTGCTGCAGAACCTGAGCTGCCCAAGGACCATGCCATGGAGAGCAGGACTGCTGGAGATGCTTCAGACAGCACAGATCAGGAGCCAGACATTAACTGTGTCCTAATGCTGATGTTTTCAGCTGATCATTCCAGTTATTTCATAGCAAAGCAGACCCCCAGATGAGCTCAGTTGGTTGGAGCATGCTGATAATAACACCAAAGTTGTGGGTTCCAACCCCTTATGGGCCCTTCACGTAAGAGCGGGACTCAACAGTCCCCGTGGGTCCCTTCCAACTCAGAATACTGTGAAATCTCTGATTATCTTAACTTTCTAAGTGGGAAATCAGACCTGGGTGAGCCACTCAGAACTCAGTAGCCTGCTACTTGCTCCCCAGCTTGGCTGACATCAATCAAACAGGTTCCCCCAGTATTCCCCATCTGCACCTCCATGGAAGTTTCCACGAGTCTCCCCTTTGGGGCTCCAGACTGTACCAAACAGGTAGTGCTGCAGTCTCCAGGGAGACAAACAAAGGGCTCCCACAAGGCCAAAGTCACTGACTAAAGGCCACTGGCAATGCCCAGGGCCATATTAGGACCAATAAATTGGTATTGCCAGGGGGAAGGGCTTGGACTTCAGAGCATTCTCCTTCCTTGGACACAGATGGATGATCCAACATTCTGTTACAGGCCACTTCCATCTGCCTTGACATGAGGCCAACATCAAACAGCCAAGAGCAAAGATCTTTCCCAGAAGAGCCCAACAGATTTCTGCCACAAGGGAACATATTATTTGTGCTCAGCACATGTTTAAGTCAGGCAATGTGACCCACTGGAGACTGTCACAGGCTTCAGGATCCTTCAGGTAAAGGTGAACACAGCCACCACACCCAAAAGTCCATTAAATTTCACTAGTTATCCCTGGAACAGCTCTAACTTCTACTGCAGAAAGAATGAGAAAAATTAAAATAATTCCCTAATTATCCCTCTCACCCTTTGTCAGCAGCTTTGTCAATGTTTAACCAAAGCTGTCATGGTTCTCAACGTGGCCTTTGATTTTCTACTACACCAGCCTGACTGTACAGAGAAAACCTTAAAACAGTCTGGAAACTATGTCCAATTTGGCTACAAATTCAATGCAAAGCAGCCTATGCAGTCAGAGACCTTGCAGCAGCTGGGTTGCAGCAGCAGCCATCTGAGCTCTGAGCACCAGGTGATATGGGTACATCAAAACCTCTGCTATGACTTAATAGTTTCCTACTCACTGCTCTGTGCCAACACTTGGTAGGGATGCCTTCATGAGCCAAGAGCACTGATTTCCTGCGAGATTTGTGCCTGTCTGTATCATGACATTAATTTTCTATGTTCCTCTCCCCCACTGGCAGGGAGAAGGGGCCAACAACTGCCATTGTCTTTCCCCTCCCACACTGGAGGAAGGGAAGCCAACACAAGAGCTCTTGCTATGACATAAATGATTTCCTTCTACTGTCACTGTCCTCCCTTTGCTGACAGAGACCTCAGGAGCTCCAAAACCTGCCCAGTCAGCACCACCTTTGCTTTTGTCTTGCAGGATGAATCTCCTTCATCAATTACTCAAGAGAAAGAGCCCTGAGCAAGCAGCCCAACCCTCCTTAAACCAGGGCAGACAAGAAACTGTCCCTCTCTTCAAGGAAACATCTCCCCTTCTTCCTCTCTCTCTCTTAATTACTCTAATTACCAGAGGTTTTTGAAAGGGTTTTAACACTGCCCTATTCCCTTCACATCTCAGGTGGCTCTGAAGTTGCCAATTAGGGAGTCCTCCTCTCCACTTCATAATACTAATTAGCCCACAGAAGCTGAGCAGATCAGGCCATTAGAGCAGCATTGTACTTATTTCAAGTGTATCTGCACTGGTAGTTGAGAAAATACATTGTGTTCTTGCAGCATAATCTGCTGTGTTTCAGAGTGTTTTCAGGCATTAGGACAGGCATGAATCTGGCAGTTTTTTAGGTGAAGACAGTGCAGTTCAGCCACAACACCCTGGTGTTCCAGACTGCTGCTGCAGACCTGTCACTGCTCTCCTGGAACACCCTCTGGTGACAGCACCAGGCTCATTTGATCCTCCTGGCACACTCAGCCAGGGTGTTGGCTCCCAAACCAGTTGCCTCAGAATAAATGCACACGGAGTTGAGAAATGCAGGATTGCAGCTGCTCTCCAGCAAATTCTTCTCATAGAAATAAGCTGTGATGGAAATCACAGCAGCTGGAGCTGAGTTGGTGATAAGACAGTGTTACCAGGCCCCTAAAGAGACACCTCTACTGCTTTTCCATCCAGTCAGCTCACCTGTTACAGACGTGCTTTGGATGAGGCTTTCCCCTCAGACCTAAGGCTGATTTTACAGAACACAGCTCCCCAAAGGCCTTACTTGCACAGAATAAACCAGTCATTAAGCTGACAAAACACCAGCAAGAGGGAGAGAGCCTGTCTGAGCAGTTTGGTAAAAATTGGTCTAGACTTGCTCTCATTAATTTGCTTTTGAGACAGCTGGGAAAGCAGGACAAGAGACTGTTCTGCCTGCCCTGAGCCCTGGAGAGAGAATCCTCTTCACTAGTTCTGTGCTAGCTGTGCTGCCAGGGGCATGCAGCAGCTCAGAGCCAGCACTCAGGAGGAGGACACAGCAAACAGTTGGCCTCTGACAGCCCAGCTCAGTCAAGACCCATAACTCTGCCTTAAAAGAGCTGAAGGGGGGATTTCTTACAGCCTCACAGCCTCCAGATGTGGATTTTTTATACAGAAACATTTCCCTGTGTGATAACTCCAAAAGGTTTGGTTTGTACCTGCCAGAGGAGCAGCTGTCAGTGGTACAAAGTGAAAGGTGAGTTCTGTGAGCAGACACACTCTGTTTTTATGGCTGTTTCCAGGATGGCAGGGGCAGGAGGAAACACCTTGAGTGCCATCAGCAGGGCAGTGTTTAACAGGTGCTGCTCTAAGGAGACAAGGCCCTGCACACAAGTGCTCCCCATGAAGTGCAGCTTGAAACAGTGCACACTACTTGCCTTTTTTGACTAAAGTGAGCAATACAGCTCCCAAAGCTGTGGCAGACAGCAACTCTTTGGACAGTGCACACTTCTCTGGGGGCTCCACAACCCACTGCAGGATGAGGGAACAATTTCTTCCCAATATCCCATCTAACCCTGCCCTTTATGAGTCTGAAACCCTGCCCTTGTGTAATACTAAAATTGGTCATACCTGTTTTGTCATCTTTTGCTCCCACATAATATAATGGCTCATTTAGCAGCCTGTCACTGGAGCTAATTAATCCTGCACAATGTAATTGGGGATTATTGTGCCACTGGTGAACATGAGCAGCATTGCTTGAGAGAGATATAAGGGTTGCAGTGAAAATGTTCATTTCTTGGTTCTCCCAAACTAAGACTATGACTCACTATGACCCATTCACAGTCGATCCTGAAAGCACAAAACTGATCCAAATTTCTGGACCGGGTTGCCTGGTTTTGAGAGTTTTAAGCATTGTTTTATTCCTGATTTACTTCTGGGATTCCAGCTCTCCCAAGCGCTAATGACTTGTTAATTTCCAAAGTTTTCACTGCTTACATCAGCTGCTTTGGACACTGATTAGCTGAGGACTCTATGCCTCATCAAATACTGTTTTGCGGGTTCTGCTTGCCAGGATTTAGTAATCTTTCCCAGAATCCCTCAATAGCCTCTCTGTGATCATTCCCAGATATTCTCCTGAGCCTCCTGCTCCTTCTCCTTTGTGCTGCCCCACAATGACACCTCAGATGTCGCTACTGACATAAAATGCAGTTACCACGGGCTTTCCCAGCCTCCCCTCTGGGGTCTGGCACTTTGAGCACGGTTTCCATTTCAACGAAACCAATTAGAAGCAATTAACTACTTAAGTTACAAAAGGAAACACTTCTCGGTTACAAACCATTCACCCAGCTAGTTCAACCATATCAAGACACTGAGCTGACCTTCTATTACAGTGATAACCCAGAACTGATACTGGGATATACAGTTAATGTTCAGGAAAAAAATGCTCTGCACCGGGGCCAAAGGCTCTTTTCTGACGTTTCCTTTCTTATCAGAGTTCTTTCTAGTTCTTGGATCTTCAGTGTGTAAGTTAACTACGGTCCTACCTATTGATATATGCAATAAATATAAATTCTTCCAGGGCCTCAGGAGCCCAGTGGTGACAGGACACCCCAGTCATTCCAACAAACATGCTCATGCAGGCAACTCTGCTATTTACATATTCTGTGTTAATAATAATAATAATTACTCCTACACTTGTCAGGCCAGAGACTCACTGCTCAGAAAGCCAAAACTCACCTCATTTGCAGTGATTGACTTCTTTGGCCAATGGAGTCCCAGTCTTTCTTATTCAAGAATTATCCCTCAGTTACATTCCTGCTGTGACCCTGAACACTTACCCCATAACATAACCAGAAATAGCAACAACATCCTCAAATACTTGTTTCTTTTTCAAAGGGTTTTTAAAAAGGGACAGGTTCTCCTGTCCCACATTTGGACAGCTCTCCTCTCCCAAATTTGGCTCTTCTACCCTGTGACTGTCGTTCACCCCAACTGAACCTGCTCCAGTTCAATATCTCGAACATCTTGTACATTCTCAACTGTTTTAGTTTTACTTGTATGTTCTCACCTCACCCTGGAATTACTGCTTGAGCATCAGTGCTGATCTGCATCACCCTGGCTTTCCCATCTAAGAAATCAGGTGTATTAACAAAATTGTCAGAAAGTTCAGGTTAACTGTTACTCTCTTTTCCACTTGTTCTAGAGCCCTAAATCAAGCAATAATGGAACCTCATCACTGGGTGAAGTTGTCTCATAAAATGAGACCCTTGTAAGAACATCAGACACTGCCAAGCCTTTTTTTTACACAGGGACTGCAACACTAATGACCTTTTGCACTGGACTTCAGACATTTTCATCTCAGAAAGTCTGCACTGCCATCTGAGGCACAAACTTTTCTTATTTTCTTGTGAATATTTTGGCATTGCTGAGGGTGAGCCCTTGGATCCAAAGTGGTCAATGGCATTCAGTTACTATGTGGCCCTGAATAGTTGAATATTTTCAACTACATTTGGGATATCACAGTAAAAAGCTGTGAAAGGAGAGAGATTCTTAAACTTTCCTAGCCAAAGATCCAAAAGGAGTTGATTAGTATGAAGTAATTAGTATTACTAACATTTATATTTCTGCCAGAAGAGGCAAGACCTGTGGTACTTAGAAAAACACATAAAAGGTCTTATGAAAACCTAATTTGTGGCAGAAATGAGGGAAGAAGGAGCTTAGCTTTTAATCCTGTAATGAGGGACTCACTAATGAAAAAAATTCCTTTAGAAGGCTTTCCCAGAAAATACCTCTCCTCATAAGATTAATTTGTGTAACATCCCCATCTTTGGATTTGGAAAGCTCTGTGAAACTGTTTACCCAGAGCGTGAGTGGTTAAATAAAAATAAAACCATTCCAAAACAAACAAAACACCCAGGAAAAAACATACAAAAATAGCCAGTTTGACAGAGAACTGTATCTATAGAAAACAAAGATAGCTCAATGACAAGTCCCAAAACTCTGGAGGCTCAAACCTAATCCTGCACATCCTCCATCCCAACCCTCTGCCAGCCCTCAGCGAGGTCCCAGCCTTGGAAAAACAAGCTATCCAGAGTAATCCTTCCATAATGCCAGTTAACACCAAAAGATGTGTGAGTTCCCAGCAGAAAGGAGCTACAAAGGAGGAACATCACCTCCAGGGGGATGTTTCTACAGCCAGACCTGCTTCCAGTGCCTCTGTGGCATAAACCATGACACCCACCACCAGTTCAAGTTACCCTTCTGGCAACGACTCCCCTTGTGACTGCACAGCTTTAGCCTGTATTTCCTTCAGAAACCTCATTTGCTCCTGAGAAATAACTTACCCAGAAAGGAGGAGGCAATAAATTTAAGCTCAAGAGGAAAAGGGAATCCACCAATTTCATGAACAGCAGAAACAGATTTCCCTGGTCAAACAGACAAGGCCTCAAGTTCACATTTTCCTGTCCATTTCTTCCCACAAACACATGTAAAAGAAAATATAAGCATACCTGAGGGGTATGTGAGGGTCTGGGCTTTGCATTTACAGCCTTAATGTGTCACTGGAGCCACTTACCTGATCACAGGTGGATTTCAGTTCTCCCAAGGACAGAATTGCTCCCCCCAGGCAGAATCCCAAGTGAAATGTGCCTGGAGAAAACTGGCTACTGTAACTACAGCAAGAAGTAAAACTGAAGCACCTTGCCAAGCTTGGTAGCTTGTGGAAGGATTGTCATTCTGAGTTCCTCAGGAGAAGGCAGAAGGACAAGGAGGTGGCAAACTGGGCTTCCACTTGTTTGCTGTAAGCCAATTGCCTCTGAAAGGATTGTGGGATGCAGTCAGAGAGGGATTTAGTGGGGGCTTCAGGGAAGGAGCTAGGGGTGGTCAGGGAGGGATAAATGAAGTTTCAGGATCTAATAACACTGTTTACTGTAAAGTGGGATGAAGAAGAAATAAGATTGGTTTGTGTAATTTGGTTTTCTTGGATTAAACTTACTTGACTCTGAGCTAAACTGATGGGTTAGCTCAGGGATTCAATTTCCCTAAGCCTGCACATACATGACCTCACTTTAATATTAACATTTTCTCCATAGTGAAAGAGAGCAATTGGAAGAGATGAAAACCCACTAGATGTGTGGAGAAATTAAAAAAAAAACACAACAAAAGAGGAGCTTTATGGAAAAGCTTTCAGATTCAATGAAAGCAGAGACTATGAGCACACCTAGGGAGGGGAGGGAAAAAAACATAAATGATAGAAGTAGCTCAGTGTAGAACAGCCTGTGTATGGTCCTTACACTCCTCACTGCAGCCCAGCACCAGCTTCCAGAGGACATCCTGAGCTGCTTAAAGTGCTTTGGTTTTTTGGTTGCTCCACTTGAAATTCAGCTGTCAATATCATACATCCAAATACCCAGGTCTTGGGCAAAGGAAAACGGTAACCTAGGAACAGGAGTCTGAAATTCCATCTTGGACTAAGAATAAACATCTCTGGCACAGACAGATGGATCACAGCTCAGCTGTGCAAAACATGAGAAAAGATGTTGGAGGAGAAATAAATCAGTGGGAAAGTGTGAAGCCATGAATTGGTAGGATTTGTGTCACTGGAAGCAACATTTTCATACCAATTGTGAGATACAGGAGCATAACCAGATAGTCCACAACCACTGAGCAGCAAGTACTACATGTGCTAATCCAGACAAGAAATACATGATAGTAGGGGTGGCAGAAGGAGCATAGGGGTAAAGATCCCTATTTTTACCTATTTTTCTAGTAGGTAGCAAGATTTATGTTCTTCCCTGAATGCTTGTTTCAATTGCATTAGCTCAGTGGTTACTTCAGGTTGCTCAGAAATAGGTCACTCACTCGAGTATTTTTCTCTTGGCTGCAGATCTTTGATTTGGGGTTTCGCTGCCTCAATTAAAGCAGGTTTTCAAAATTCAGAGGGTGTTTCCCTTCACTTCCCTTATTAGACACATCAGATGTTTGCTACTAAATAATGTACAGCTGCCATCCCATCTTTTCCTTCAGGGAATACAAGCACCTAAGGAGAAGCCTGCCTCCTAGTTTCCAGAAGTTAATGCCTCCTGGATTGCAACAGCAGAGAGAAAACCCCATTTTATTTCTTCATTCTTTGCACCTCGTTATTACTAAAGTTCTTCAGAATGGATGATTCTGTGGCATCTTTAGCTGGATGGCCCTGGGGCTGCAAACTGTGTTTTATACTCTTGAAAAGCCTCTCCCTGAGGGTTTTGCTACAAAGCAACCTAATGCACCCCTGCCTTCCCCTTGGGACTGAGCACAACTTGGAACTGTGGAGATTGGCCTCAAGCATCTCAAACCCTGTTAATTACCACAGCAGCTTTTAGTGCCTCCATTCCCCCCATACAGGCTGGAGAACATGCACACAGTCCTGGCTGTGGCTTTTAGAAAAAAAGGAAAAGGATATATAAAAAAATCCCTCTCTGCTTTCATTCCCTACACTTCCTGAATCCTGGAAACTAAGAAAGCAACCAGAAGCTGTTACCTCAGGATTTCCAGAACAATTCAGTTATTTCATTCAGAGCATGGGTGAGCTTTAGACTTACCTCAGCTAAGCCAACAACTTTACAAGTTGTGGCTATTTCTGTCCCTTCTTTTTCCTTTCCTCCCAAAATATTGCAGAATTCCCACCAAAGGGCAGCTCAGGAGTACAGCATTTCATACCACCCAAAGAGCAAATTTTATGGCTGAGTCAAAACAAAACTGTAATTTCATACATGATGATTTCTACAAATAATTGTGTGCAGAGCTATTGCCACTCACAGAGGTATTAACAAGAGAAAAATTAACTGTTACTTACGCCCCAGGACAAAGCCTGGTCACAGAAACAGAAGCTGGGAGCACCCACACACTGCCAGCTATCTGAACAGGGGTGATGGAAGCATCATGATGTTTTACATGTAGGGAGTGACATCCCTCTGTAACCATGAGATAAAATAGACCACAGATCAAACTCCTGCAGAGGAGGCTATTTAACCTGCACCTTGGTGCTGAGACTGTCTCAAAGTTTAAGCAGCAGAGGTGAGTTTCACAGTTCTTTCAAACACTTTAGACAGTAGAATGTAATAATTCAGACTTTCAGACTAAAGTATTGCTACAAATATGAGTGTGGTATCTTAGAAATAAGAGAAAGCACAGCCACTAAAGTGTTGCTACAAATATGAGTGTGGTATCTTAGAAATAAGAGAAAGCCCAGCCTTGTCAATCCCTCTGTGCCTACAACTGAGTTCAAAACAATAGAAATAGTTTCCTCCTTCTCACAGGCACATTGCTGCCTGCTCCATTATCCTGGCTGCATAATGAATGTAAAGAATCAGCATTATGGCATTCAGGCTATGGCTTAACTGTGATCAATAGTGCCTAAACCCTATTCATCTTGGTGTATCACTCACTCTTTGCAGCACATATTACTATTTAGTCATCACTTTGTTCCCAGAGTGTCAGCAAACTTAGATAACAGCACAGGTTTTTTTCTCCCCGAGTTACATTGTGGGTCATTAACCAGTTTTAATTTGGTCTGCAATTTTTTTGTCTGCCTGTTTCCTGACAGCAGACAGTTATTTCTGGGAAGAGATGCTGCTGTCAGAGCCCCTCACTATTAGAGACACACAGTTCATGTGTTTTCTACCTGGCAGGAAGATTCCTCCTCCAGGGTGAGCTGGACTCCTCACAGCAGGTCAGGAGTAATGCTTATAAAAGTGTTATACATCATTTGATACAGTATTGGCCTCTTCCCATACTCCAAATATCTCCTCACCTTTTGCTATTGAATGCCTTCTCAAGCTCAACAACTCCTGCAAGACAGGCTTTCTTGTGCCAAGCCCCTCTTCCCCACTACCCCTCTCTTTATGCTGCTCCCCAAGGACTCATTTCCAGGGGTGCCATTGAGTGCAGCTCTAAAAAAACAATTACAGGTAAATTCCTCCACATGGATCTTCTTAGAGGTCTGGTCCCTGCACTCTTCCTGCTGTGCTTACCATCCTTATGCCCCAGTCAGGATTTTGTTTTTCATTTAAACATTGCTCTTAAGGCTTTGAAGGGCTGCATGTATCCACTTACCTCTGCTCCCTCCCTTTGCACAACAACTCTAACTACAAATTGGTAATTACTGGCCTGCCTGGGATGGTGAGCACCTGGCATGGTTTCAAGTGCTAAACTTCATGCAAGAAATCCAGGCTTTCCTAGTGCTCCTGAAGCCACAGTGATACTTGTGTAATGAGGAAAACACAAAGGCAGCACCAAGAACTGAGTGCCTTTATCTCATCCCCCCCTGCTCCAACACTGCCCCATTAATAATGCATTTCCTTGCTCCAGAGCTGCTCCATTGCATGACCAATTACTGTTTCCACTGAAGGCCCTGGCACAACTCCAGTGGAACAGAAGTCAGTGCCTCCAGCACAAAACTTGTGTCTCTTCATTGTTGGTTTTATCTCCCTGCCAAATCCAAGGGAATGCCAGGTTACCTCTCAGCTCCTGCAGGAACTCAGGGATTCTGGGTATTCCTCTTGTTCAGCCTGGGGATATGCTCCTCAGATCCAGAATTGTCCCAGAAATCCTCAAGGGCATTGTCCCTTTTTTCTAGAACACAGCAATACAGGGTTATGATGGACAGAATTTACTTCTTGACACTGATCAAGTGTGTATGAATCAAACATGGCTTAAAGCTCATTGTCCACCTTCAGGAACAACTCAAATGCAGGATGAAGTGTTGCAAAGCTTTCCTGTTCCCAAAATACAGGAATTAGGAACTAACACCATGGAGCTACTGGCACAGCCACAGGAGAACCCACAATGCCTTTTCATCAGAGACAGATCTGCTTGTTGAAGTTTGGGCCAAAAACTTCTCCTACTCCCCCATTAATGCTGTTCATATGTAATTCCTCCCTTCTGGGGTAAAGACAAATACACCTCACAACTGATTTATGGAGTGATTCATCAGGAACTACTTTTAAACATTTATGTTTGCACTTATGCAAATTAACTGTTACAGTTAGATCACCTAATTGTGGAAGACAACTAGTCCCCTCCTAATTACTCAAACCATACTGAATTCTGACTGGTCAAACCTTCCACTCCACTCCTGCAGCCCTTTTAACCAGAAATGGGGTTGTTCCTCCTTTGATCCTCCATGTCAGTTTCTTTTATCCAATTATATCAGTATTAATATCAAATGAATTGGGGCAAGTGCAGTTATTTTAAGTCCTGGCAGTGTGTTTGGAGGCAGAAATAACCCCCCTAATACTAACACTCATACCTACTACACAAAGTGTGAGAGCCTGGAGGAGAACAGGGCAGCAGGAATTGCTGTTCATGGTAATGCCACTGCCTAAGCAGACAAAGAGGAATGCCAGCAGGCAGCAGCAGTGCCCTCCCTCCCAGGGCACTGGCACCAGGGGGGAGCCATGCATTAATCAGGAAGCTCCCTTCACTAATCCACTTCACTCTGTCTAGTAAGAGGATTCCAGCAGCAAACATGCCCCCAGTTTTCTTAGAAGAAAACAAGCCAAGCAAGGCAGCTCCTGAGGACATCAAGGAAATACCAAGTGACAGATTGGTGTCACCCAAGAGAAAGTATGGCAGGAGATGCCACCACGCTTCTGCCTGCAGGAGACTCAGGAATGAGTAGGTGCAGCAGAACATCCCCCTTCTGCATTACAGCACCATAAATGCTGAGTGTGTGGCATAATGCAAGATTACATCATTCCTGAGGATTCTCACTCTGCTCACTCTTTGGGAAGATTTGATTTTTTATACTTTCATCCAATACAAACAAACCAGGAGATTTCTGAAATTGCCTGCTATTCAGGAGTTAAGGTCTAGTTTTCATTAACACCTCTGATCCTCAGGTTTAATGAGGTGACCTTCCTTAAATTACAGTAGAGTACAAGTCAGGCACAACATTTTCCCTCAAAAAAGTCAGCATTGTGCAGAATTCACACATAATTTGGAAACAGTGGGAACAGACTTTCAGAAGTCTCGACCTTTTTTAGATAAAAACTATTTGCAGAATAGAAACTATGGATAGAAACTATTTCTATTTAGATAAAAACTATTTGGTAGAAACTCTTTCCACTTACAGCAAGAATGAAGCTGGCTTAGGCATCATTCATTCTTGCTGTGTTGCATTTCAAAAAACTAAATCAGAAATAAAATTAAGGGATATCTACAGTCATAACTGAGTGATTAATATGGATAGAACAGGAAAAACATCTCAACTCAGTTCTGCTTTCTGATTAGCCAACTGTTCCTGCTTTTTTTCTATCTTACCACTGGAATTCTTTGGCTCCTCAAAACCAATGTTGTTTTCATTAAATCTAGAGACACTGCTCTGCTGTTCTGCACACACTGCACTTCCACAAATGGGATGATTTGGGGCTCACGACACTGCAACAGAATCTGAGGATTAAATAAAATGAGAAGGTTAATGCACACAGTGCAAGCCAAGGCTTTTTTAGTTGCAATAACAGGCAACACATGAAAGCAACACAGAAAAACGCTCCTAAGGAACCACATTCTACAGAGGACAACCGGACCTAAGACTTCCCAAAACCCTGAAGGTATGGAAGGTGATATTCATTCCCTTTTCCTCTGAAAATCCTGTCCCAGGGTTCTGGGAAACACAGACACATGCAATGTTTATTTGCTCAGCAAAGCCTCCTTGGTTAGGGAAGGCACTCAAGCCCTTGGAGTGGTGCTCCTAACAAATTCAAATTTATTTTTTCTTTGATCTTGCAATTTTCCCCAAAGTTCTTTATTCACATATTTTCTCCCCCCAAAAAGCAAGCACTTTAAGTGGCTGCTTCCCCATGCTCAAGCCTTACCTTTCTAGTGGAGTCAGGGCAAAACTCCCAAGTCCTTTTGAGCAGCCAGTCCCACCCCTGCCAACACATCCAAGCAATTTCATCTCCATATCTAATGTCCTCTTTGTTCTCTGCCTTCCTCTTTCCTTGCTGCCCAAAACATGAGCAAAGCAACTTGGCTGGAAAAATCTTTGACCAAAGGGGTATCTTCTGCCAGGTAGCTCCAAGGAAAATGCAGGAAACAGTTTTCCAAGAGGATGGAACAGCTATTGAGCTCCTGCTACACTTGAACTTTGCCATTTCCCAGGAGCTGAACAAGAGCCACTGACCACAACTTCAACAACAGGCCCTTGTGTATAAAGCACAGCACAATTGATAATCAACTCCTGCAAATATTGGAAAGGAGACTTCACTGCTTAATGCACACAGGCCCAGAGAAAAATCAGTCCAGTTGGGAGCAGGAATACCTTTGTATGCACACCTTGCACAGATGGAAAAGGGAAGTACAGTGCCCTTTCTGAAATCAAGAACACAAACTGCAGATTTGGTGAGGCTGCCTGACCTGAGACTACCTACCCTAAGAAGGGGCCCAGAGCAGTCAGTGGGAATACCAGCCTAAGTATCCTCCTGGAGTCTTCTGGTGTGTCCTACTCCTGCCCCAAGTGCTGCAGAAGGGAGGGTGTGGGTCAGTCCCAGCCCTGACTGACCCCAGGGTGCCTGTGAAGAGAGCACTGGAGGTGAGACCTGGATCCACTGCTGCACAGACTGACCCAGTGCTTATTGCAGGGAATGGCCCAGGACCTGCTGTGGGCTGGAGATGAAGGATGTGGAGCAGCAGGTTGAACCAGGTTCCCACACATCTTCACAAGGCCACAAGGAACACCACTGAAATCTTCAGTTCTAGTAAGAACTTCAAAAAAAGCAAAGAGATCAAAACATGCTTTATAGTCACTATGGACATCAGCTGGAGGTAGGCAAGGAAAAAACAAGGTGAGAGGCTGCACATTTCATCATGTAATTCCAAAATTTATCTGCATTATTATGGACAATTTTAAACCAGGGCTGACTAGATAATCACAGTTTGAGGCAATTCATATTTATTTCAAGTTACCATTACATCTTATAAGTCCAAAGAGCATCATCTCTAGCACAGAGCTGTTACAACAAACCTCTCAATACTCAATGTTCCAGCTCTAAATTAAGTATTTTTGGTGAGGTTACAAACTGCAGAACGTAAATTTATTATTTGGAATCTAAAATATCAATCACAGTGTAAAGATAAGGTACCATATGGTTGTATGTAACAAGTTTCACTGTGCACAGATGACCACTGACACTTTTAAGCACTTATGTGTCTTTCAATAAATTAGAATAAATTAGATCTTAGCATTTTAGATGCTAAACATTGACATGGCTGGTGTGAGATTAACAGGGCAAAACAAGGAATTCTTACTTCATGGGAACAGGGAGCATTTATGTTTATGCCTAGCACATTTGTGACAGTGGATGGAGGCACAGGAAACAGCATGGAGCAGGAACATCAGGAGTTTGTGCTTGGGGGTGTCCCCTTCTGTCAGTATCTGGTGCTAAACCCCGAGAAGTCAAGCTTGGAAATCTCCTTCTCGTTGGAAAAATCCGTGCGATCTATGCGGGAACTTGGGCTCCCAACTTTGCTCAGCCAGGACTTCCTGCAGGAAAATCAGAGAGGGTTAACAGATAACAAGCTGTATATCTGGGCTTCATTCTCCTGTCATGCCATCCTTTTTGAAGAGCCAGAAAAAGCATCATTTAATAAGGAAACTACCCCAAATATGTTTTCTGTTTCCCCTCCCTTTCTCAAAGCAAGCCAAGCTATTTAAAAGGCATCAGTGTTTCAGGGAGTAATGCACAATATTACATAGAAACACAGCTGACAAAAAGGCTGATTTACTGCAATGATCCCTTTTAAACACTATTAATAGCATTAAAATAGGTATAATTACCTTTGCAGGTTCAATACTACACTCGAGCAAGGACCTAAAACCACTCATAATTGAAAAAATAGCATGAAAACAGAATTCCAACTGCCAGTTTTACCCTCTGCTGGCAACTAAAAATGGGAACTGAAGTGAAAGTTAATGAGTTCAAAAGCAGCAAAAAGACACAGCAACCAAAAATCAAAATTATGCCAAAGCAATGCTGATCTGTAATAAATGCTGGCTGCTCTAAGGCATCCTGGATAACTGTACATCCAAACACTGGGAATGCAGCAGGTGAGGGCTTAGAGAGGGGGTTATTTACAGAAAACACTTGGTCAGCATTTATACGCTGAACTCAACTCTCAGAAATAGATAAAAAAGAATTTAGTGTGCCATATTGAAGGAGAAATATTTCCACGTAAATACCTTTTGTAGTGCATAAACTGGTTTAGATACATAACAGATCAGTATTAAAAATAATTATTAATTTACATTCCAATTTGAAGATCACAGAAGTTGCCTTATTGAGTTATGCTAATTAATCCTTTGCAAAATCACACAAAATCATATTCTTGCAGCGAGACCTAATTCTGATGCCTTTACCATGAGAATTGTGCTTAGAGATTGATTTACTGGCTCAAGATAAGCAGTGTATCACACCCAAGATACAGAAACATCTGGCTGGAGACCCTGTATTTTTTCCCTTGTCCAGCCTTCACAACATAAACTCCCACCTGGCTGCTGCCAATCCCCAAGTCCCACTGTGTGAAGAACTAACTGCAGCCCTGATCCATTCTCAGCTCCCTGTACTCACATCAGTAAGGATGGCACACACAGTACCAAAGTCTAGTCAGAACAACCCAGCTCCATGGAAACTCTGTATATTTTTATTCCTTATTTAATTCAGGAAGTAGGGGAGGAAGCTGAGGACTTTCCTCAACCCATCTCTTTGCTCAAGTCACAGCCTGGTCACCAACACACTAAAGCAGCACATTTTTTACAAGCCAAGGGAGCAGGAAATCAGGATTTCCTCGAAGTTACAGTTGTTTCCTCATTTATCTCATGAGCATTAAATGCCACCTCCAGTCTCTTCACTAACACTGGTCTTTTTAAAAACAGCATTAACTTCCAAGCACCCAGATCAACAAGGTTCTGTGCCCTCCTCCTTCACTCAGCCTTCCTGATTTCCTTTCACTTCAGATCTCAGTGTGTGCAAGGGATGAGCTACAATTACCAGCATTTGGGGCTTTAGCTTGTCATTTATAGCATGCACTTTAAAATTCACTGCTCCTACCCACTTCTCAGGAGCGTGAAGATATCCTCCACCTCACTTGTCTGAAGCAAATGAGGACACTCCTGTCACAGGACACCACAGTTTCAGTCAACTGTTCAATTTTAACAGCTATATCCCTAAGCTGACTGCCTCAAGGGGTCCAGAACAAGAGCTGAGATCCAAATAGACATTCCCTACCACACTTTATTTCACAGAATGGTTTGGGTGGGAAGGGACCTTAAAGCCCATCCCTTCCTACCCCCTGCCATGGGCAGGGACACCTTCCACTAGCCCAGGTTGCTCCAAGCCCTGTCCAACCTGGCCTTGGACACTCCCAGGGATGGCCCATACCAGGGCCTGCCCACCCTCCCAGGGAAGGATTCCTTCTCAATACCCCATCTGGCCCTTCACTGTCCATCTGAAGCCATTCCCCCTTGGCCTGTCACTCCAGGCCTTTGTAAGAAGTCTCTCTCCAAGGCAAGCACTGCAGTCCACGAAGTGGCTCTTGGCCATGCCCTGACCCCACTGCCTGAGCTGTAGAGAATCACAGATTTGTGAGCTACACAACCTCCCTGCCCAGGGGAGAAGCCAGCCCAGAGCTCCTGAAACACTCCCCCTCCTCCTGGGAGCACAAACCAAGTGGCTCTGCCATCCTTTCCCTTTTCTCACTCCATTACCTAAAGGAGCCTTGCTAACTGATGCTGGTTTGTCACCGAGGCAACAGAGCTCTTCCCATTCAACAGGGTTTCAGCAAACAACATCAAAAGAGCTGCCTTTGCTGTCTCCCAGGACTGGATCCTTGCAGGAACAGCCTGGCTGTGCACAGCATTCCAAGCAGGAACACACCCCTCCCTACCTGTCAGAGCAGAGCCTGACCAGGTCAAACCTGGAGAGCAGGCTGGAAATGTTATCTAAGGAGCCTCACCTCTGTACCACAGCATAATCAGAGTCATTAAGGTTGGAAAAGACCTCCAAGATCATCAAATCTGACCTTTGACCAAACACCATCATGTCAACTAAACCAGGGCACTAAGTGCCATCATTGATAATCACAATTAATAATGCTGGCACAGCCCTGAAAAACCACTGTGCATGGAATAATAAGGAAAGAATAACCTTCTGATTTCCTGAATAAGATGAATTTTTAACTCCAGCCTATGCTATAAAACAGATTTCTCCCAAACAGCTTGTTTGGCATTATTCTCTGAAATATTTCCCTACAACATAAAAACTATTCTTGCAATAGTTCATTTCTTGTATGCAAAAGGCCAAACATTTATCCTGATATTGGAGAAATTTACAGTCTACAGTGCTAAAAAAGAACAGGGAAATGCCACTAATATTTATATAACATATTGTATATAATATATTATATACCAAATAATATAAATAAAATGTCAATACAGCATCAATATGTGGTGAACTAGACACAGGTTAGGAATAGTCCTCTCTTCACCTCAAGCACAGTGCCACTTAAGTAGAACAAGGGAAATGCATGCTTTTATTTAGATGGAAAGTAAATAAAGGCATTGGCTTGTTTATACTTTATTTCCCTTTGTTTAGGATAAGATACTGCAGAGAAGTATCTTTTTGAAAGTTGTATTCACATCTGTGACAGCCTATAGACTAGGCTTGCAAATATTTATAAAATACCTCCAAAATATTGTTGCCTTCTGCAACAGCACTGTCCAATTTTCATAAATCTGGATATTTCCACATTTGCAGAGGAAGTGTGGAATTCCTTCTTGTTGCTGTCTGGTTTCTGAGCTTTTGGGAAGAACTTTAGCCATGGTTTTCAAGCTTTTCCTTATAATCTTTGAGGCTAAGAACACTTTCCTTACAATCTTTGATTTTATAAGCCTGAATTCACATGTAGGCAAAGCCTTCAATAGCCTGGGTAGCAAAGACACCTCCCAACTTACTCCAGAGTCATCCCATTGTCCCTACACCTCTGCTCCTGCTGCCAGAGCCTAAGAGGAAGAGAGGAATCTGCAAAGACAATTTACAGGGTTTATTGCTGTGCAAAAACAGCAGGAAGAGTAAAACCTTGGGATTTGCCATGGTTGGGATCAGTGCAGCCTGTGAAAAAACCCAACCAAAACACATCTAGCATTTTAGCTTCAGCCAAAGCAACCAAGGCCTCAGTAAGGGGGAGAAAACAGGTTCTGGAAGAGAATCACAGGGGAAAATACATGATATTCTTTTTGGGAAGAATGACTCATGCTTTGGTGCAGGGTAAGTCCAAGAGGACCCCTGCAAAAGGAAGGGATGTCACAGAGGGAGAACAAGGCAAAGTGCAAGGGAGGGCAGTTTTAGCCCCTCGATTCAGGTGGCACCACCAAACCCAAGCCAAGTGAGGGGTTCCCCCGGAGGATGGAACCCAGGGAGCCAAGGCAGCAGGATGGAAGGATAGAGCCCAACAAGTGGGCGGGCTACAAACCAACCAACCTGCTGAGGCGTGGGCACAGCAGCCCAGAATAGATAGAGCTGGAGCCCGAGGGGTGGGGCAGGCAAGGGCTCAGCCCACCAGTCAGCACAAGCGCTGGAACTGCTTGAGGAAGGGAGAGAGACAGTTAATCGAAACTAGTGCCCAACCCGTGGTTTAAACACAGCTGTCAGATGGATGCTGTGAATTTGTTTATTCCTTCCTTGCTTGCTGCTCCCAGGGCCAGCACTCCCCCAGGGAATCCACGAGGAGCTGCTCCTCGAGGTACATTGGAAAACATGTCAGCAGCAAGGGCAAATCAGCAGGATCTGAGATACCACAGATACTGTAGGACACAGTGCTGAATAAGCCTCAAATACACATTCTGGTGCTGCATTTCTATTTATAAACTGAAGAAAAATGACTTCTCTGTTAATCATCACATTCTGGATGTTATTGGCAAGGCTTTCTGATGCAGAAGTGATCATGACTTGTTTGCATTAACACAGAATTTGGCTCTGTGTACCTCAAATTTACTTCAATATTGATACCTGATCTATGTTAAATGTCTTCACCTATTACTTTAAAGAGACTGAATTATCCCAGAAAGAAAGAAACCAAGCCTGGAGCTGTTTTTTTGTCATACACAGTGCCAAGATCTGTTGTGCATTTTCCTGTTAATCACTTTGGTAACCTTCAAAGTGGATTTAATAATTTCAACATGAGATCACAAGTATATTTTCATTAAAAGTTATCAGCATACCTCTTTTTAAACCTTGTCAGGCAAGTCACTTTTGGCTCCTCTCAGATCTTATCAGACAAATCTAAGCAGCATTGCAGTCATTTGGTCCAAAGTAAAGCAGCAAATGAAAAGTAAAACCAAGAAACTTAAACAGTGACCTACAGAAAGCACAAGACAAAAGGGAATTTCCAGTTAAGCCTGCCTTCCCAGAGCAGCAAACATGCCAGAAAGCCAGAAGCAGCCAAGAGGCCCATTGTGCTTTCTCCCTGTGATCCATCTGCCTCTACAGGAGAGAAGCTAGCTCACCAGGCACACCAGGAATTTTGGCTAACCCCACTCCTTGCACAGAATGGCACTGCAAGGTCATTGCACATCTATTGAACCCAGGGCCACAGGAAGCCCAAATGAGGGGACCTGTTACTGTGGGGGATCCACTCAGGCTGATGGGAGAGCTCAGCACACACCACCCACATAAACTGTGCAAAACAGACATCTGAAGGACTCCTGACCATCAACTTGACATCTAGAAATGTTCATTAGACCTTGAACCCTCACCCTGGCCTTTTCAGAGCATTGAAAGGCCACAAGGAATCATCACACCTGGCCAATTCAGCTTCACAAAAGCCCGGCAAGAGCCACGAGCTGAGATGACAACCCCAGCCAGGGATGTGGAAGACAACACTTGTGTCCTGTGGTACCCAGGTCAGCCACACACCAAAGGCACAGGAGCACCAGCACTCCCATTGCCACACCCACCAATGTAGCTGAGACACTGACACAGAGGAACAGCTTCATTTACTATGCAAGAGCTAAAAATAATGCCAGGCCAAACCAGAGCGAATTGCTTCAACCCCCACTGGGATTCTGCTATTTTCCTCAAAAGTCTCCCTTACTTTATAAATCTCTTTGAACAGTTAAGACAGTGAACAAAATCCAAGCAGGCTTGCTGAGAAGCTGCCACTTCCAATTTAATAAAAATAGAGATGCTAAAAGAAAGCATCACCAATGTGTAGAGCACTGAGAGAGACTGAGGGACTCTCATTTAACACTCCCAGTGTTGCAGTGACTGTATCTTAGTTGACCTTTCCCAAGAATGCCACTATTGGAATACTCCACAAGCCAACAGTTTGGAGAATTTAGGGTTTCTTTTCATCTCTAGCTTGCAAAAGTGTAGTGTAATTTTCTTGTTAAACATTCAGCCAGCTCAGCTCCCTTTTTCCCCTTGATTTTACACTCTGACTTAAATTGCACCCTTTCCAAGGAGGCAGCTACACCCATCTTTTTAACCTCCAACCTCACACTGCTTTTTTTAAAAGAACTGCGATATAACATAATAGACATCTTAGAATCCAAATCAAAAGAACAGGAAATGGCTTAATAATGTTTATTAGAGCACAACTGCTCAGGAAAACAAGTACTTTACACTAGTGAATAGTTTGCTTAAGAGTTATAAGCTGAGAAAATCTGAGCTTTGTCAAGATTTCCTTTGATAATGCTCTATTTTTTCAGCATTACACATAGCTACAACAGGGGAAGTTGAAGATTACCATAAGGATGCTACAGCTCCTCCTGTCCTCTCCTTGACAAGAGCTCCTTGTGGTCCCCAGCCCCCAAGAGGAGCCCCCAGCACGGTGTGTTCACAGGGAAGGGAACACTGCACCTGTCAGACACAAGATGCACAGCTGATATTCCCTGGGAATCACATCCCCTCTGCTCCCAAGCACACCAGGACATGTATTATTTATTGTTTCCATCACACTCTTCCCAAAGACACCCTGTCTCAGCTGCCTGCAGGTACCTCCAGACACAACAGCCCGAGGCAGGGAGGCTTGGGGTGGGATGTACCAGGCTGTCCCCATGGGAGGGCACAGACCTTGTGGCACCAGCTGCTTTCTTCCACACTGGCATGGCCCAAAGGATTCCATTTCATTTACAGCAAGAAAACTATTTTCCTTCTTGGACACGTTACTACTTCATGATGTTTTTCTTCCAAATAGCATTTGACAGATCTAATCTAAGTTTCATTTTCCCCTTGCTTTCTAAGCTCCATAAAGTCAGCATTTCACTTTATTAAATAGCTCACCTAATGAAGCCTTTCAGGCCCTGATCCCAAACCACTCCAATAGGAGGGATGCTGGATAGATCAGCTGAATCCCAAGGAAGAGAATCAAACAGAACTCTCAACCACAGCCTGTTTTCCTCCATGTCAGCATCACTCCCAATCAGCTTTAACATCATTAATTGTTGGGCTTTATTTTTTCTATTAATATTAGAAGAATCTAGATAGAAAGAAGATTTATTGAGTGCAGCACCCCGAGGGCAAAGCCCTTGCTGGGGTCTCTGCACTGTCACTCTGTATCTGCTCACTGAGGAGAACACCACCCTGAAAGCTCCAGGCCATGTAAGGAAGCCAGCAGAGCATGAACAAACTCTTGAGTCAGTGTTTCTTGGTGTAAAGAAACTGTTCAACAAGGCTTTTAATTCTTGCTGAAACAAGATCTGATACCTGTTCCAGCTATTCTGTGGGTCCTGTGCTTTTATTAACCTGAGTTGCAGAGTGTTTACCAAAGGAATGTTCTCCTGCTTATTTGCAATAGTGATAAAATAAATCAAGAAATAGATTCCATAGAAAAAAAAAATCCTTTTCCCCACAAAATAAACCCTGACTGGGAATCCCATGCTATCCCACTCTCAAGGCAGGGATGGCATTTGCTACTTGAAGTTCCCACTTAGAGAAAGTAAACCAGATTGGCTTTATTATGAGGATAATTGGCTTGATCTTTCCATCTCAACTTCCCACTTGTTTTGGACATTTCCCTGCTGACTCAACCTGCCCTTTAAGAGGACATGCTTTCAGTGGTGAGAGTCTCAGACTTCAGAAAGTAGAATAAAAGCACAGTTCTACTAAAGGCAGCATCTCATTTCTACTGAAGTCAATAATAACACTTGTAACGAGCACAGGGAGATAGACTTGACCTTTTAACAAAATTTATACAAAGAACTACAACTACTTACAAGAAATAAACATTTAAAAAAGCCCAAATTAAATATCTTTAGAAGACAAATGTTTCACACTATTTTCAAGCATTGCTAAATAACTCTTGTTAATAACAATTCATGAGCACATCCTGCACAGATTTTGACTTCTGTTGCTCATGCTTTATGATTTCTTTATATACAGCAGGTTATGATATTTCAAGAAGCTTGGTAAAAAGAGAATATCAGCAAAGTATAAATATGCTCCTAAACATCTTCCGTTTTTTGCTCCCATCTTCCCTTCAAGCTTCAGGGGCTGTCAAGAAGTATCAAACACCTCATTTGTTTTCTGAAATTTATGCCATTTCCCTTCTTTCCCTTCCCCCTTTTTTTGAAGATTTCTTCTGCCTGGACAGGGATTGTAATGTGAATTGAGAACTGTAAAAAATCCTAGAACCCCAGGAATTTCCCTATTTGCTAATTTTACTGAAATTTATGTACAAATATTTCACTAATCCTTTGCTTGACAAAGCTTTGAGTTTGTAACTAATTGCCTCATTGGGACATAACAGGATGAGTATAGAATAAAATCTCTCAAGAGGATCTTGGAATTTGCTTATGGTTTGTTTGGCCATTTAACTGCAGAGAGAATAAAAAATGTTTTCCTTTTTCTGCTGCACTAGGACCTCAGAAGTAAAACAAACCTAATAACTTCTAGGAGGAGTTATGCCAACTTACAAACATTGGCAGAGTATGACTGGGGGAGCTGTTCTAAAATAATCATTTCACAAAATCCATGTCAGAAGAGTTCCTGTCATCATGCAGTTTATAAAAACAAGCTACCTTGCTGTCCAGAAAATAGTCCAAACACTGTAAGTTAAATATCTGTTAAATATGAACTTTACAACAGCTGAAATGAAATTCAGGACAGCATATGGGGGATGAAAAGGGTGGCTGGCCCACAGATCTGCCTCCACAAAGACAGTCAAAGCCCTCAGGGATTCCCATTCTGAAATAAGCAAGGCCTGATTTTTAGGAATATTTATGATTCTGTGACAGATTTCACCACCAGCCAGATGTAACAGCTCAGAACACATCAGTCCTGTGAGGCACACTCCAAGTGCAAAGTCAGGGTTTCATTCCTTACATCCCACTGGATCCTTCTCCCGTGTTTGGAGAACTAAGTGGCTGCTTATTCTGCTGGAATTTTCATTAGCAAGCACACATGCAAGGATGTCTGAAGTAGCACAAGTGCTGGCACTGTGTAAAGAGGAGAAACACATCCTACTTGGGCAAATCTGCTCTTATACATAGTGTAAAAAAGAATATATAGAGTGCTAATCTGCTCTGCCAACTCTACATAGACTATATTAACTACATACAGGTTTCCAACCCAAAAGAGATGCATTTTAAAACAACATACCTCAAGCTCTTGGATGCCATAGCACCTTAGTGACCAGGGCACATCTCTTAGACACAAACTACATTATTTTGGCACCAAATTCCTCCAGCAGACTGGAAATCCTGGCATTTGGAAGTCAACAGATGTCAAAACCCAGTCACCAGAGGCATCCAGCAGTTCATGAGGTAACATCAGCATTACAGTGGTCACTAAGCATTAAACATATGCAATGCCATGAACAGCCCAGTATCAGCTCTTGCTTCACTTCCCATTGCAGGGCAGGGAATTCACCCACAGAACTTGAAAAGCTATTAAACAAGTAATTCAAATGATGCCAACCACGTGTCTAACTGTCCTGCTCTCACATGAGATTCTCAGTGTCCAGTGTAGCCCCAAGAAAGCCAGATTACACATGAACAATTCCCAGAGAGAACTTGGCTCTCCTGTTCCTTTGCTCCAGCACAAACAGCACAAGAGCTGCAAGGAAGGGGCCTGCAAGGAAAGAGATGCACCTTTAACAGAGAACAACTTTCCCTCATAATATAAAGCAGCAAAAAGGACTTGTTTAATGAAAGCAGCACACCCACTTTGGCTTTAAACACAGGACAGGATGTCACAGTCGTGCCTGCATGTTTTTTTGTTTACTGAAACAATGGAAACGAGCTCAGAATTCAAGCATTGAAAGATCTCTCACTACTCTGGTACTAACCCTCCTGTTCTTTTCCTTCTTTGTGTATGTGACAGAAACAATCTTTATTCCTTTATGTGATTTTGCTCACTTATCCATACATTCTACTACAGTACCTAGAAAAACACTACTATGCTTTCTTAATTCTTAATCCCCTCAAATGGATAAAACTCTGCATTTCAGCTTTAAGTATTATTACTTCGACTCCATTTTTAACTGTTGGACATTTTTGATGATTTACCTTTCCAATATGGAAGATGAAGCCCCAAAATTCATAAATATTGGTAGTTCCCTTTCTTAAGAGTCCTTTACCTTTGAGGTGTATGTCAAGATCAGTTTGGTGACCACCTATGAAATCTAACCACTAAAACAGCTTTCTATTCAGGATATTAATTTCTAAACATCTTTCTCATAAATATACCCCCAAAGTTCAGATATCTAACTCAAAGACAAAACATACTCATTTATAAAACCTGAGTTTAGCTTCTTACACAAGAAATCCAGCAGGAACTTGAAGAGGCAACACCCTTTTAAACCCAGACAAAAAGCAACACAGTCACATTGAGATCCAGCACAGATCATTAAATATTAATATCTGCTGCTTTGCCTTGCTCCTACAGCAGCAGTAAAATGATAAAGGCAAAGCCAAAAAACCCTGCCCAGCTAATCAAGTTGTAGGTGATGGTTGAGAAATAAGCCTTGGCCCCTCTCCCTGCATTCCAGGGTGAGTTACAGCACCAGTCACTGCTCCTTCACTGCACCAGGAGAACAAGTTAGCTTGGGATTGCTGGAGCAGGTTCTTTCCAAAGCCCACAGCACTGGGAACAGATGACAGTTGCCTGCCTTGCACAAAATGCAAACCACTGATTTATTAGGGAACACATTTTCCCCAAATATACAATTGATGCACCACTGGTGTGCCCAGCAAACACCAACTGCCCAAACCCTGAGGCAACAGCAAAGCTGGAAAACCCTCTTTCTCCTACCTAAACACGTACACAACCCTTACAAGGTGAATTACAACTGAACAGGGAGAGCCCCAAGGAGAACAAGTGACCAGAGAACTATGCACAAGCAAGAGGCCTTTACCTGCACTTATATTTACCACAAGAACACAGGACAGCAGCAGTTCTGTAGCTGCAGCTCTAACAAGAGCCAGAAGAGCTCAAAGCTGCCACCTTTAAACAGCACAGCCCCACAATCCTGATGGAAACCTGGCTGGACACCAGGCCCACACAGAGGGGGATACAGGGAACACTTAATGCAGTATATATGGACCCATCTTCATCTCTCCCATTTTTCTCTTTATTCCTCTTACAGCAGGTTGGCAGGATAAGCCCCTGGAGAAGAAGGGCACCACCTGAAGCTGAGGAGGTTCCTGGACTGCTGGGGAGGCTGTAGGAGGCAGGAGTAACATCAGGGCTAAAACCTGAGCCACAGCATCCCCAGGGTGTGAATGGAAGATCAGGTGACAAGGAACAAACCCTCCTTTGGATCCATATGCTCAAATATGGAACCAGCAAAACTGAAAACTAGATACACTTTCCACTTGTGTGCTTCTATAAAAATAATCCCATTGTAGGCTTCTCCAAAGTAACAGCTCTTAAAGATGGAGATTTTTATGTAAAATGTGATAAAGGGCCTAAATCTGTTCTATGTTACTATGCAACATTCAAACTGCACTCCTCCATGATATGTCCTGAAAGTGAATCCAGTTTTAAAGAGAACTCAAGTCCCAAGCAATTCATTATTACTTAGTTCTTCAGGGCACCTCAGTGGATCCTGGGAGAGGCTCTGCTTGCCATGGAATGCAAAACACTTCCCTTATGGCAAAATTCCTTCAGATAATGAAACTGTTGCATGACACATGCTGCCTAGAGAATATAAATCAACCCAGCTCAAAAGAGTTTTTTGAAAGCATATTATTTTTCATTAATTATTACTTTACATACATTCACCACTTCTAACAGTCATTTCAGACAAATTAATTTCTGTTCAACTGATACCCAGTCCATGAAATAACCCAAAATAAATGAGGTGTAACTATAAAGGCCACAATGTACCATATTCCTTCCAGGAATCTCAGTCAAAAACCCAAGGCTTCAACAAACCTTCAACAAACCACCTAAAAATCCCAAACCAAGAATTTTTATTTCCCAGAAGTTCAAAAGCATTTTGAGCTGCCAAGCGGAATCAGGTACCAAAAAAACCTTGTTAATATTTTAGAACATCCCCCCAATAATTAACAAGTTATTTATTGAGCTCTTTATATTCTTAGGTCTGTCTCCCCCCTCATCTGCAATTAACTTCACAATGACATACAAATTCTTCAGGCCTTTGCATATTTAGAATTCTTAAATAACCTTCTCCCACCTGAGATGATGCAAATGAAATCCAAATCCAGTTTAGCAAGCCATGATGCTCTGTCTGGCTTCTGCTTTACTGCCATGTTGATGTTATTCTTTCCCTTCTTAAACTGATGTTTCAGTAATATAGACCAGATCTCCAAATCACTAAAAATACCAACCAGCTTGGTTCTTCAGTGGTGTTTGGGATTTTCATTCCCTTGAATTTAGTAAGGAAAATCCTGGGAAGCTCTATTAGTAAGGTATTGAGATGTACTCCAAAAATTAAAAGAAAATCAAAGGGTTTTCTTTTGCCCCAAACAAAGCCCTGGAAGCTTTGAAGAACTCAGCAGCTAATGCAATTAGTCAGGATGCAACTGTAAATCAGATTTGACTTACAAGTATGTGAACTTTCAGTCACTTATTCAAACATACAAAAATATGAACTCTGAGCCAAACAAGTAGAACCATGCAAAAACCAATATAATATTTCTTAAAGAAGAATTTTACCTGCATTGATCTATACTATTAATTATAGCAACTCCTGCACAATATTAAAGGCAGAATTACTGTTGTTTTAATACTTTAATCTGACAGAACTAGAGTAAATGCAAGACATCTTCTTGGTGGAAAGAACGTCTTTGATATTTCCAACAAGAGTCAAGTTCATCTTACAAAGACACCAATTAAAACACATTTTACACCCTGCTCAACTACTTAAATTGAAGCTTTTGCACTCAGAGGGCTCTCAGAAGATGCAGAGGAGGTCTGACAAAACCAGAGCTGTAACACAGGGGAAGAGGTTAAAGAGGAAAGGACTTACACAGTTAATAACAATTCTTAGTTGCTCTGTGACTGGAAACTTCCCTGTAACCCACCAAATCCTGCATTCCCAGCAGGAATTAGTCACCTTCACTCCCAAAGAGTTACTTGGAGTGCTGACAAGGTGGGAAATGCTTTTAGAAATTCAAAGATCATCTCATTTCAACTGGACCTTCCAAGAATGGTATTTGAAGAGAGGGGAAGGGATTGAAGAAAGCACTGGAACAAGTTTCTCTGCATTTTTATGAATTATATTTGTATCAGCACCTACAACAATCAAAACAACAAATAACTACCAACACCACATTAATGGGAGTATTAAACTGCTGTTCAGCTATCAGAAAAAAGTGTTTCTACCTAATTCTCCCAACCTTCTCATTCCACGGTGTTGAAACTTCATTTTCCTTTAAAGCTGATTTCAGTAAAGCTGGCTGACAAAGTGTTTAATTACACTTGGCCATCCCAAAAGTGCTGTCTTACTTGGAAAAGTTATTCCTCAACACTAGCCAGGAGGAGAAAATGGATATTTAGTCTCATCCCTTTTCCCATAGCACTGATTGCCCTGCAAAGCAGATGGAAACCAGCATTCTAGCAATGCTGTTGCTGAGAGAAATATCTAGAAGGCACAGAATAGCAACTTCCACTTATGCAAGTAGATTGACACCTAGTGTGAGAACGCTGAACTACAAAGCCTCTACTGCAGATCAAGGATCAATTTAAGTAAGATATATACATATTTGTTTACATGACAGGAGAATCAAATACTCTGAAAGCAACAACCTTAAAACATTTTTATTTTTCTCAGATAGCTACACAGAGCCAGAAGTGTTGCAGCAGTGACTGAGAAAGTGCAGCTTCTAGCAGAGAAGAAATGAGGTGTCAGCAGTGAATCAGAGAAAGGAAGGGAGAAAAATCAAGGGAGAAACTCTGAGATGAACACCAAGGAAGAGGAGCACAGGCCAGCTGGTCAAGGTTTGCCTAGCTGTGGATAAGGTGAAGTAGCAGAGTCAGAGACAAAGGCAGAATGCCTGCATGAGTTAACATTAGAATTATGACTGAAAACCAGCTTGGACACTTTCATTTGACCCAAAGGCTGATGAGGAGTGGTATCAGTGCCTGCACAGTGCTCTTTGGCACAATGAATAGAGGCAGCAAAGACAGCCTATGTACTGTAGAAGAGAGAAAAGGCTTCTCATAGTCATTCCACTCCCTAGAACCAGCACCATTATCCCAGAACTCAGCTTATTAACTATCTTTATCTTGCAGGAATGAAAACACCTTTGCCTAACCTCAAAAGTCTTTCACCTCTTTGCTCTTGCCAGTACTGGTGGCATTGGCAGAGATTTTGGACCTAAACACATTTTCCTGGCAGTTTCAGCCCTTTCAGCCCTATTTGCACCTTCTTGCCTTCACTAATTTAGCAAAAGCAGTATCTAAAAATAGTACTTTAAGAAGCTGATGGAAGAACATCCACACTACAAGTCCCAACTCTTTCATGACTCATTTTCTATAATGATATTAGGACACCTGCCTCAAATGCAGAAACACCAATGATTAATTGTATCCTGATAACCTACTGCCCCAAATGGTGGTTAATTGCCAAAATTAATTCTTATTTCTGAGTTCCTTATCTTGACACTGACCCCATGTGTTAGCCATTAAACAACTGACAGTTCCTACTGTTGTGGATACAACCAAAGGGTTGCTTTTACTCTGGAAAACTCAGGACTCAAGGGACCCTCAGCATGATGAGTCAGGAGTGAGCCACGACTTCAGGATAAGCTCTGGCAATGGAAAATACAGCTGGAAAAATGGAACAAGGGCTGCTCCCTGGGCCATTTTTGTAAGGGCACAGCACTCAGCTACACACTGAGCAAAACTTTCCTGACACTAACAACACTGTACAGGCCAAGTCAACTGGAAAATGGTTTCTTGGCACCACTTAAGCCCTATGGAAAAGCTAAGGGGAATTTGCTCAGCCCCAAAGACCTTGCCAATCTCTGGTGTGTCCAGCTCTGCTCCTCAAGATAAGGAGTTTCAGAAATTGTATTTAAAATCTGAATCTTGCTCATTTTTGTTTTGTGCTTGAAACCAGACAACATGAAACTTAACTGGAGACATGTCCAATAATCTCCATGACTGCACCCAACCACGGCAGGGACACACTGAACACAAGGGGAAGTTCCAGTTTTGGAACAAGACCCTCCACTTTTGTTTTCCTTGATTGCCTGACAGATCCAGGGGGTTTCCTCATACCTACTTCCCTCCACCATACCTGACACACTACACCTGGCATTTTAGCTCAGCATGGCACTTCTCAAGCTTATTCCTACCAAAAGGAGTTGGTGCCTCATCTCACACAACAACAGAAACACCACAAACCAACCACAAATTCAAGACATTTTAACTGAATTACATGTTACACCCCTACATCCTGAGACACAACACTCCCACAGTCCAAAGAGACTGGAGGAGATGAACTGAGGGAGTGTGGACACATCCAGAATTAACACAAGATTCCCACTGTAGCGAATTTTAACCTTGAGGCTGAGAAATTTAGGGCCCCCTCTCTGGGTTCAGATACAGCTCTGGCTGAACATTTCCCAGAAAACATTCGGAATTCAGCTGAACCAACTGATTCAGGATCTGTTTTTATCTTATTTGCATTCATATCACACAGTCTGACTAAAAGAAATAAGACTTAAATGTATCATGGCACTACTTGAACATAATTGTTTTCTTTGGTTTTGCCATACTTATTTCTTTATTAGAAGAACCAGACACCAGAACAAACTGTGCAATGAACCTGAAGAGAACAAGAAATACCTAGAAATTATTCATAATACTCACTATCTCCTTTTCACTAAAGATTAGTGATAATCCCACATGTTCAGATGTATTAATCAAGTGCCAAGAAATCATGGGACCAGCTGAAATCTTATGAGACCCTTAAACCAAAACTGAGATGCTTTGCTTGCCCTTGGGTTTTGGCACTGTCTCAACCCTGCCCACTTGCTCTGCAAGATATAAGGCTGAAAACCTTTCTTTAAAATAGAACTCCAATTCCTATATAATAGTTTTGTACCAAACACTGGGGACTTGAACAAAACCAAAGTATTGTCACAAAACTCTTGTTATCAATGCAGCCAATCAAGATGCTATCACAGAGTCATTAGTGAATTAAATATTACCAGTGCACCTGAAGACAGGCTTAAAACAAACTTGTTCTCTATAGAACTCCTTAATTAAAAACTAAGCCTCCCTTCCTAGACTTTTTATTCACCAACTAAGCCACACCAGAAGTTACTTGCTAGAGCAATAGTTTTCTTGGCATAATTTGAGTTACTAACCTTTCTCCTAAAGGAATTTAATTTTTACCCTTTCTTTAAAAAGTAAAATCTTTTCATCAGGAGCCATATGCTTTGAAATAAACCCTTCATGAGGAGTTTTTTTTTTTTTCAAATCACTAGACAACTTAAATTTCATCAAGGCAGAATTTGTCATCCAGTCACTGCCACACTACAGTGGTATAAATATAACCAAAAACTTCAACTGAAATTGCCACAAGAGGATTTTGCTTCCTGTCAAGTTGGAGCAGAGCCAGGACACCAAAGTGCTCCTGGGTTCCAGGATGGGCTCCAGACAGCTGCTTTCCACTGCAGAGGGACAGAATCAGGAACACAAAAATGGAACTACCTTGTTCTCCTGCCCACCTTACCTTTGCTTTTGGAGCTGGTTACAGAACCAGAACTAATATTGTCTTTCATGCCAGCAATTAGTGTGTTTGATCTTATTCCTTCCTCTTCTGCAAGCCCCAGGGTCACTGTAACAGTTACCCAGATACCTGTTATTCTTGCCTAGACTGGGGGGAACACATGGCACAGCCCTTCCATTCTGTCCTCCTGGATTTAGATGTGACCTTGGCACTAATTCCCACAGCCACCAGCATGTCCCAGTGCTGATCCACTCTAAGAACAAGCAGGCAGGTCACAACAGGGTTCCCAATCCCCAATGCCCTAAACCAGTGGCACCAACACTACCCTGAAATGGACTGTGTGTTGCACCCTCTGCAGCCCATGGCACCTGTGTGTGTGTCCCTTTGCCCCCTGGACTGGCCTAATCTCCTGAGCAGCTCAGCCCACGCATTCTGCATTGTATTTTAAGAGGTGTAGAACAGAGAACTTATTCCCACCTAGAGACAGCTGTTTAAAATTAACACTTGCTGCATACCAGGTATACCTTCACTGACATCAACACATTACAGAAGCAGCTACAAACTGTCCTTTCCCACTTTGTCCTTTGTGGTTTTCTCTAGCAACAATAAGCAACAGCCTGCCAGGGAAACCACTGCTGCAAACAAACACTTGGCTGCCCTGGACACAGCCTCACATGGCCACAGGGACTCACAGTTACCACCCCAAGGCTCTGGCACATCTGCTCCTGTTATTCACTAAAACACTGGGTCAGACAGCACACATCACCTGGCAGAGAACAAAAAAGAACTCTTTCTGTCAAGTCCCCCGTGTCTCAAAGTACACACTGAGGTCTTTGAACAGGCCCAAGGGAGCAGGGCAAGTATATCCATAATAATCCATGATGCAGTCAGGGAGAAATGCACAGGCACAACCCCAGCAGACACCTGGGCACCATTCTCCTCCAGCAGCCATCCATTCCAAGGTTCATGGCATCACTCTGGAGAGCCACATCAGCTGGAAAAACACTGAGCATTTCAGGAAGTTCTATTTTCAACCCCCTTGGTAACACAGACCTCTTTGGGGCCTTGCTACAGGAGTCATGTTCCCAGTGACACCATCCCCTGGGGAGAAGGCAAGTTTCCATGCAAGGCTCCAGCTAAAGGCATTAAGCTTATTTTTTATCTCCATTTGGGAGGATAATTAAAGCCCAGTCAGGAAGAGGAGAGTTAATAACAGTGGTTTCCTCAGGATAAAGGCACAGACAGGGTAGGTCTCCAGTGGGAAGAATTCCTCAGTGATCCCTGCACAGGTCACAGCACTGTCCCACAGCTCCAGCATCCCTTCCCACATCACCCCAAAACTCACAGGCACCTCTGCCATCCCCACACTGCTTCATGCCCGAGTCCCACGTGCTCCATACTCAGCAATTCCCATGACTCCAGCAGGCAAACCTTGCATGTCTGACAACTAGAAAACTCAAGATGATTTTTAAGTCTCTTAAACACAACCAGCCAAAACACTTAGCATTTCTCAGAATGTGTGGGGCTCATAAATACTGAAGTTGAGAACCTTGCACATGTTTCTGGTTGGGAGTAACAGGAACACCTCTTAATATGAGTTAAAATAGTAAACCAGACACTAGGTTAAAGAGATTTGTTAGCCTAAGTTTACTGAATAATTGTGAACAAACTCAGGCAAAAGAGTATTCAAGAATATACAATTTTAACAGAAGACTACAAGCCTTGTTTTTTCAAGTGTTCATCTATGGGTGTGCAGTCCCTGAGAAATCCTGCTGCTGCTCTGGTCCTGCACCAAGCCCCTCTAAAAGGATAAAAGGCAGCATCACATTTCATAAGACACTTCCTGGGTGCCTGCTGAGCTGACCTTGTTTACAAGCACTCACTGAAACGAGTAATTGCTCATATGTTCCCCTCCACACTGAATTTTCTGCCTATACTATTCATATGGACAGGAGCCAGAAGGAAAATTTCTATGTAATTATCCAATTAATTATTACTAATGCTAGCATTTAACAAAAAAAAAAGTCAGCTGGCACACTAACAATTGCTGCACTTCCATTGTGCAAGAATGGCAAAAGGCACATTTGTGCTCTGCAGCTACTAACAAGGAACTTAGAACAATTTTGTTCTAAACTCAGAAGAGGGAAGAGTAGAAGTCAGGAAACAGCTTGAATTTAGAGTCAGCACCAGAATTCCTGTGCTGGGCAGTTCACCTCTGTGTGCAGATCTCCATGTGTAAATCCATTCTAGGGCTGTATCCCTTAATTTCACTGTCTGTTCTTTGGTCACAGAAATGTCTCATGTTAAAAGGAATGAAGACCTGACTGACCACAGCCTATCATTTTTTTGTTCACATTGTTGAACATCAGGGGAATTTTGGGATTAGAAAGATGGGTTTCTTCTGGAGCTGGGAAAAACCTACTGCTCCAGCTGGTGCAGAGAAGTCAGTGACACAATAACACAATGTAAGAATTTGAAGCAGTCCAAAAGCAGTTACTGGAAACTAGAAAAAGCAGAAGATATTCTGAAATTCTGAGCAGTGCTTCATTGACATTAGTTAACCAATGCACAGCCCAAAACTTACAGGAGATTCTGTTCCAAGGATTAGCATACGACTGGGTATCAACAGCCCCACAACTCCTTCAGCTCCATCACAAATTTGCCATAAGAGACTGCACTGATCCTGCTGTGCCCCAGTTCCCCCTTGCACAGCAGGGCAATAATTCATATGTAGCTACTCAACACAACTACTCTCAATTTTAACTCACATTTGTGCTACTGATGGATTTAGGACATCACCTACTGCAATAAGAGCAACAACCCCCCCAGGGTGGGTGGCAGCAGGTCCTGACAGATGAACTCCACACCAAACTGTTCATGTGCTGGATGAACTGAGCAATACAGAAACCTGGGAAACACAGAAATCCACTAGATCCTGATCTCCAGGGCATCCCAGCAGATCCCAGTACACAAAGCACTTCAATGTGAATGCAAGTAGAGATGTATCTCATTTCACTCAGGCTAATATTCAGCACTTTTGCCCTGACTGAGAGGATGGAACAGCCAGAGGAAAGCTGAAAACACAAATAAAGCCAACTGTGACAGCAGGGTTCATCCCCAGGACAGCATTCCAGCAGCTTTGCTCTCCCCCACCAAGTCCCACAGCACAGTGTGAGGATTCCTGCCCAGTGTTCCTAAGGGCAGCAGGATAATACAATACAGGAATTCATCTCCAACAAAAAGGGCTGGAGCCCTACAGTCCCCTGACTAACAAGGAAGAGCTCAGTTTCCAGGCTCCAGCTCCTGGATCCTGCCTGCAAAAGCAGGGCAGGTCAGGGAGAGACCAGACTGGCCTTCCTCCACCCCCTCTCCTAGGATACCCAGCCAAACTCCCTCATTTTCCTAAACTCCTGAAAATCTCCCCTGCAGAACACCAGCCATCTAAGTTTAAAGACTATTTAAAGCCTCCCTAGACTGACAGTGGGATCAGGTTGTGCTGTCTGAAGTGTTTCTAGTGCTGCCCCTGCAATCTCACTCCAAGGAAGGCTTTACATGACACAGTGAGCAGGGCCAGAGCTCAGGATTAGCATTTGCACAGCATAACAGGATTTCAGGTGAGCTCCTCTCTGGTACCTCTGGTTTGCTCAGATCCCAAAATGATGACTGAAATGTCCTTAAATGATTACTGGGAGATTTGAAAACTGGAATACATTGGGGTTTTGCTCCAGGTGGTCTGTTTTCTGGCATATATTAGAATTCTATAGCTTAGAGAGTCAAAAAGGAAAGGAAAACCACTCATCCAGGACCCCCTTCCATCAGGATGCTCATTGGGAGTCAAGGAAACTTTGTCCAAAATCAGTATCAGCTGCCCAATTCTAAACTGGGCATTAAATTTACTGCCTGCTTTTTTTTCATAATTAAAACCTCCCTTTTCCACTGATTTCTGATTCCTTTCCAGGCTGATTTTTTGTTCCTTTCACAGCAGGGAAACAAGCAGGAAGAGCCCTGAGCACAAATCCAAACACCAGTGGAAATCATTGAAGGTACACAGGCAAGGCATTCATTTGAGATTAAACCCGGCAGCTGTTCCACCCCAGCTACAGAAAAAACATCTCCCAGAAAACCAGCTTGGAAAAGAAGGCTCCTAATCCAGTAACAGTGACTACACACAATCAGCTGAAGAGCAAGAGGATGTCAGACCAAGCCCAGGGGCTTCTCCAAGTTGATGTGATTCCCTCAGAAGAGATTTGAGGGGCCACATAAAGACAAGGATATAAAGAGCAATATTAAGTCTGCAGGAGAGGCAGTAACATCCAGAACAGTTCAAAGGAAGCATCTCAGGGCAGGCATTAAGCAAATAAACAGTGTATTTTCCTGGAGAGCGAGATGAGGGGGCAGAGGAAGGAGTTGGGGAGAAAGAATAAGGCAAAATTGAGTTATAGAATTAAGTTACCCAATGATACATTTTTTCTACTGCTGCAATGCACTAAGAGCAGCCCAGAGCAGATCACAAGCAAGTTTGATTTTTCTGCTCTTGTAAAAGGAAGTATCTTATCACATGAGGGTAAAACATTCATCCTTTGTAAAACTATGGTAAATAAACTGAACACAGCTTGTCAATGAATCAAATCAGCATTACAGTAATTTGGGGAATAAAACCAACAGGTATCTCAACAACATCAACAGGCTTCTGAGTTCATCCCTCACAAAACAAGCTCTAACCAGCCTGCTCTCCCTGCACAGCATGGCCTAGGGAATATTTTGTTTAAAGTCCCAGATTGCCCTGGCTAATGAAGTGCTTAAATCCTGGAGATGCTGCTTTTCTCCACCAGTGCATTGGTGAGCTCAGCAGCAGCAAGGTTCATGATTTGTGCACAGTGACACCAGTGAATTGAGAACTAACTCCACACACTGAGCACAGGATTCCAGCTGTGGGATCTGCCCACCACTGTCTGTTTGGAACGGAGCTTGGCATTCCTGTACCACACACATGGTGGAATACACCAGAAAAACATTCCCCCTCACCTCTCACCAGAAGCAAGGCCTATTCCCAGCTTCACCCACTTTGGGGACAGCAACAGCATCCCCCTGAAGGTCTTCTCATCCTCACATTAGGCAACTTTAACATAAGTTTCATGTTGCATTCTCCTGTGGACTATGAATACAAATCTCCAGGCCCAAAACAACATCCTTCATCCCTCAAGACAGAAAAATGGTCCCAACAGGCTTGTTCCCTACTTATTAATCTTCAAGTATCAGTACACACAAAAGGAAAGCAATTCTGAAGTTGTTCCTTCTGTTAATACTATACTATATAACAAATCTATAATATATAATAAAAGAGTCACATTAGTTATTTTCAGACCCTGTTTGAAGCATCACGTCCAGCATAGGTTTCAAAAAAACCTACAGTAAGCACATGCTTTTATTGATAATCACTAGTTTGTTGGCAAAGATCTATTTCTGACTGCGTACAAAAATAAGCTGGAGTACAAAAGCCATTTAAAAATCCTGGTTTAAACTGATTTTTTACTCATTAATGCCTCCATAAGTGTTGTGTTGGAGCACTAAGGGCATTTAAAACACTTCCTTCAGCACAAAAGGCCAGAATGGCATTGAACCACACCACATCCTACTGTATCAGCAGTAACAGAACACCAAAGCATTACATGTGGTCCCAATAATATCAACATTAAAGAATGCATAAGTGCTCAAATGAATAAAAAGCCCCCAGTAGAAATCATACATTACACTGGAATTATTTTGAAATCAGTCTCCTGCAAAGCTCAACCAATCCTGCATAGAGCTTCTGTAAAACAGTTATTGTGGTTTAATTAAGATGAATTCAGAGTCAAAACAAGTTTGACTTCTCAGTGGAGATGAAAGGCAGATCACTGTTTATGCAAGAAAGAGTCTAAACTAAGTGTGCAAACAACAGCTCCACTTGCCTGTGTTTACAGCACAATCCAATACACCCTTGCAGTCCTACTCCCTTTTCACTGGGCAACAAGGATTTTGGAACTGTTACCACAGACACCCAGCAGTTAAGCCAGTGAAGGTCTGGAATTCTATAGCCAAATCAGCCTTGGTGGGCTGACACTCTAAAGGACATGGAGGATTAATGCAACACCCACCAGAGACAGGAGAAAAGGAAAGCATCCTGACCAAGATCACACACACTTTTCCAAGACACAGCATACACTGACACACTTCTTCCTCCAGAGCCACCATTCCAGGACTTTGCCCTGTTTAAATGCAGGACTATCTGGTAAATGTCTCAAACATAAAAAGCAGCTTGTGTCTTCTCTGTATCTAACATTTAAACATCTATTGATACAGCCACTAGTAATGAGAGCAGGGTGCAGAAGAAACCTGCAGCAAACCCTGTTCAGAGACAAAGAATGGAATACCTTCAAATTTCAATGAACAAAAAGAGTCACACAGCCCCCAGTAAAGCAGACACTTCTGGCAGCTTCAGAGGCAGCTGGAAGGAAGAATTATTCCTCACTGAATGAACTCAAGCATTAAACACTGTAAGCTGTTCAGAGGTGCCCCTGTCCCTCCAGTGCCTCAACAGCTTGTGTCTGTGCTATGAGACCAGGTTGTAACATGCATTTTGGGGTAACAGCTGTGAGAATTAAATGCTGCCCTAACTCAGGAACTTTGTGTCAATGAGGACATGTGCTCTTCAACAGGAGCTTGTTTAAGTCCCAAATCAGGGACCCAGATTGCTCAGCCTGCACTCCTTGAAACCATTCAGTACTCAAAAGGTGAAGACATGAGGATTAAGCTCTAATAAGACAGTATTTAGTCAATCCTAAATAATTATTTGCACTATAAGCCTATGCTTAGCATAGAACAAATTTTTATAAAGACATTACTATGAACACTTCAGTGATCAGAAATGAAAGAAGATACTTGATAAGGAATTCCAAGTCCACTGAGCTACTGCAAATTCATGACAACTATAAAAACTACTAGATTAAAAAAATCAACTACAAGGTCACACAGGGCAGCTATCTTTATACCCCTGCAAAAGAAACAGGAGCATGGAGAATGTGTTTTGCACTCTTCTATATCCAGAAAGCCCTGCCTGTGGTTAAAAGCTTCTGTGGTTTATGGCATGTCAGAGCACAGTGGAAAGGAGAGGAGCAGTGCCAGGAGTGCCCTGCTATTTCTGGCTGCCACTGAGGGGCTGTGTGCCCTTCAGTGCAGTGACACCCCTGCCTGCAACCCCCAGCCCACAGGGAGCAGGGCTTGTCCTGGCCCCACAGCCCCCAGGAGCACAGCAAGCCCCTGGCACACTGCTGGGCTGCACTCACAGGCAAGGGCAGGACCAACAGGAGCCACTGGGCCTCCAGTTCTGTGCTGGAAGCACATCCAGCTCCCTCCTCCAGCCCAGGAACTGCTGCTGGGTTTTATTCCCTAAACTGCAAGCTTCTGACTTACCTGGCCCATTCCTTGGCTTTTCAGCAGAGTAGAGTTGGTACAGCCAACTAATTAGATCATCTATCTAAACTCTAAAAATGCCAAAGAACAAGGTTTAATACCCTTCTTTCCCAGGCCATCGTCAACAGTTGAATAAATTTAATTTACAGATCAATAACTACTGTAATTCACAATTTATACTGTCATTTTAAAGAAGTAAACAAATAATTACCTCAAACATTCACTGTGAATAGAGATGGTCACATTTACCATTTTATTACCCACAGTTTATGGCTTAATTTCATTTCCCAATATATATTAGTTTTACCTTTAAACAAAATATAACCAAACCCAAAAAACCTGTACTTGTTACAGTTGGATCCACACTGAATTATAAAAATCCCATCCTATTTCCTTTCACCTGACTGCCATTGATTCCCACTGTAAATCACCTTCAGCAGTGACTAATGTAAAAACTGTTAATTACAATGAGAAATGAGAACCTATCCCAATGCTTTTCACTGGTTTGCATCTTAACAAAATTAAAAATATTAAAGAACATGATTTCCATTTCCCTCTCCCCTTTTCTTCAGAACCTGTCCCTGTCAGCTTCCCAAGGCCAGCACATCCCAGAAATATTTCAGCCATCCTACTGTGGCACATCACTGCCTCATGGACAAGTTCATGTGCAAATAAATGTTAGGGATTCTTCTACTAAACAACACTTAGACTGGGCAGAACATTAAAAAATATTTTAAAATGGAGAAATATCTGTTAATCTTATATTTAAACATCAACTGGGTATTAAAATCTAGAAATTTGCTCAAGGAACCCAGCCATAATCTGAATAAGGAGCGTAATTTTTACTGGTATTTAATTTTATGCCATCAGGGCTGTTCTCCACAAACAATGGCAAAATTACACTGAGGAAAAAAATATTTATTCTGTGTGAGTTGGTATCAACATGAACCTTGGATACACCTGACTAATGAAAGAATGACAGATGTGATATTAACTAATAAAAAGAGCTTTTCTTCCCTTTTATAGGGAAAAAAAATATGGATTTTTCTATGCAGATATACACTGAAGTAATTTAAGTCTTGTGCCAGTTAGATCTTAATTCTGCTTAACTGACATTGATATTAAAAATTACAGCATTCAAATGAAATTAGCATTAATTTCCTAATTAAAACCAATTTCCAAGACAAGCCATCTATTTTTAGATCATGCCTTTCCACAGACACAGGAAGAACACTTGCTGTCTTGTCTAAAACATCCTCAGACTCCACATTTTAGTGTCAGTCTGATTTGAAATCCCAGATTTTTGGCATAAATTCCAAATCTGGCAATCTGCAAGGGCTCCTACCTTCATTTTTAATGAATAACTAAGTAATCTGGCACCAAAGTTCAAATAATTCTCCTAGGAGAACATTCCAGCCTGTCAATGCAAGTTGCCATGGCAACAGGCACCATGACTGTGCAGCTCAAACCTTATTTTGTGAATAAAGTGGCAAAAATAGCACAGCTACTACAATGAGAAACCCTGGACTGTAGGCACCCCTGAAAAAAATAAATACAGCTAAAGGTTACCCTCCCCTACTTCATTTTTTATCATCACCCACAACATGGGCTTTCAAAAAACACCTTCACTTGACCACAACGCCTTATTTATTGTGTTTTAAAAATGGTGCAACTCTGCTTCTCTTGTGACTTGAGTGTTCTCTGGTTTACAGACAGGTAACACTGAAAATGAGCTTTTTGTAGTGAAGGATAAGGGGTGTGATCCATGAGGAGCAGCAAACAGAACAGGATAAAGATGGATTCTACCATGACAGCCTAAAAATAGACTCCCTTCAAACGGAGCATGGATGGGGCTAAAGGATCTGCAGAACCAACAGCTCCATCTAGAGTTAAAAAGGAAGGGATACTAAAACAAGCTAACAGGTAAAAAGGATTCTTGAGACTTCTTAAAAACACCTTCAAAACATTCAGTAACCCCCCACCTAAAATTAAACATTGGCTCTAAAATACATTATCTAGAAGTCACCTGAGAGAAAAGGTTTTCATTGAAAACAAACTGAAGACAAAGTGGGAATGAAAACATACAAATTTCAAACATGTGAATCCATACCTTGGGCTTCCAGCAGCTCGGTGACATTTCCCCTGCAGTCCCAGCTTTGGGGAGGGTGGGACACTGTCAGTTTTCAGTGTGACCAAGACATGACCACCACACAATGGCCAGCAAGGGATTAGCCTCCCAGCACCCAAACAATTCACACCCATGGATGGTCCATCAGGAATACAAATTCCTGCACATGCAACACTTCTCAGGGCCCTACTACTCACATTTATTTAAAATTTCCCACTTATTTCTGCAGAGCCAGATGTCCCTGTCAAGCTGTTTGCTACAGAGCAAACAATCTGGCATGACACCTTTCAAAATAATTCATTATAATCATATTTTGCCTATTTGCCCTGCAGTTCCTCCCAAGTTGCAGCTTACCTTGCAACCTGCATTAAAAAAATCATACCAAGTAATTGCCTCTTGAGCCTGCCCTGGCTGCTTTGTAGCTGTGCCTCACAATACAACAGTGATACAAAAACAGAATAAAAAGGGGCAGAAGATGTGGAGCTGCTGGAAACCCACCGGGTTAGAGGCCTGCTGCACTCCTGCTCCTGAACAAAGGCAGGTCTTGTTATTCACTTCGTGCTTCTGGCAGCACTGGAGAGCCCCACGGTGCTTTTTCCACATTTTTTGCCCTTTCCATATCTTTATCCTCCTCTCAAACCCCTTTTTTTCCTCTTTCTCCCTCCCATATTGATTTATCTGTTTACCTACCCTAAAACTGTACCTTTTAATGGCACACCTACTCCTTTGAGTACGGATTCTACTTAGCATCACAAAAAATAAATACTGTTTATGATGGAGCAAAACACCTTCCCCCTAAAATACACTAACATTAAAAAGTCAGCCCCAATAAAACTACTGATAAATTTTATTACTAACATGTGATTTTTAAGAGTCCAAGTGTTGCACCTCTGAAAATCAGGCTGCTCTCTGCTTAATGTTTAATTTAGAAACCTGTGCAAGTGGGAAAACATTGTTCAAAAAGACACTGCACAGACTAGTCATGAAAGATTTTCATAAGGCAACAAACACAACCAGGAAGCTTTCTTGAAATATCTTACAAATATTGATTTGTGCATGTATTCCTCTGAAAAGCATCCCAATTCTTTTAAAACCTCAGAGATCTTGCATGTTTAAGAACTTTTCACAGTCCTCTTAAGTTCTGAATAACCAGCAAATGCTTGCACAGGTTGTTGGTGACAGAATTTCCCCTGATCTACCACAGTTGGAATACAAATGTATGATTAGGGTTAATGGTTTATATTCACTTGCCATAGCAGAAACAAGCCTCATTTTAGTTTTATTTCATACAGCATTTAAATAATCCTTGAATCTAGAACACAGTATTTTAAATTCACTGGAATCATGACTAAGCATTATAAAAAATGCTGTAAACTATGGAAAAAACCTTCCAGAACCTCAAACCCATTTTTACCTGTTATTAACAGGTACTAACAGAGAAATAAGGGCCTTTCAAAGTAGCTGTTTCCAAACAACAGCTCCCTTTTCACCTGCAGGTTTGCCAAATTAATGCCAAAATAAACTCACTACCTTTCCCATATACTGGAGTGCACACAGGGAGCAAGGAAGTCTTTCTACTTCAGCATTTTACTGTGGGATCCCCAATTTAATAATTTATTTTAATAAAATCATGCTTCAGCATTGCCACCGTTATTTCCATGTCAGAAGGAAACATTGATTTCCAACGTGAAATAAAGAAGCACCAACTGAAAACAATTTTTATTTGGTCTCAATGTGTGTTTTTAAATGAAAAACACACAAATAGAAACCAAATCCTGATTTCTCAATTTTATGTTCTAAATTCACCAGAGGGGGTGAGTGGTACCAAGATACTGAGTTTACAAAACATTTAGAGATCAGGCTATTGACAAAGTTCTTTCAGACAATATAATATAAATTTCTTCTAGGAAAACAACTGATATTTCTCAGGGTCTGTAAATAATTCGCAGCCTAAGATAAGCAACCCCATGTCAAAGCACAAAACAGAAGAAAATGACTACAAATCCTACATAAATCTCTTTCCCAGTAAGTGTAACACTGTTCTCTGTGCAGGAAGCCAACTTCTCTGCATTCAAGTCCAGTGTTGAAGCAATTCCTGTCTGGGAAAGGGTTGGCAGAAGGTGCTCTAATAATCACCCACCCATAAAAGGAAAGTTTTACTCATTCTTTCTTGAGAGAACAAGCCCCTGAAGGATTTTTTAAAACTCACAACAATCTCCTTATACACACTTGCAAAAAGTGATAGTTGGAAGCAACTGAATTGGGCTTTGTGTTTTTTTTCCAGGCATCATTTCCTCAGAGTGATTGCTTTAAGCTTCTGGAAATTGGCAATTTAATAAAGAAAATTATTACCCATTCTTTTAAAGACATCAAAATACTTCAAAAATTATTTCCAGATGTCAGAGACTAAAGGTAGATGAAATGTGTATTTATGCATTAGTAGTTTTCTTTTAAAGTCAGGAAAAACCCCATATTTAAACCTAGTTTTCTTTAAATTTATTTAAGTACAGGCTTAAATGAACAAGCATTTCCAGAAGTTCTTCAGCGTGTTCCTTAACAGAGAAGTTTTGATGAATTGAAAACATGAATAAAGGCCTTTTGTTCATTCACAATAAATGAGGATGTCAAGGACATGCATTGATCAACTGTGTGACACTGGAAATTAAAACTGGATGATGCTACTACTTTTCAAGCTCAAAGAATGCATCTCCTTACCTCCAAAGCTGGCTCAAAGCTGCATTACATTGCTGACACATGAATCTTCTTGTCACTCTTTATTAAAAATGCTTCTGTAAATGACTTTAGTAAGACTAAGGAAACAGAAAAAGACCACAGAACTACTTACATTGCATTTACTTTATCTTCTGGGCCCTGAACTTGGCCTGTCACAGTTCCTTGGCTGGTATTTTTAACCCAGCCAACCACTCCTAATTTCCTGGCTTCCTCTTCTGTGTACTGAGTTGGGAAATAATGAGAGGACAATCAGTGCCAGCACAACCACCACAAGAATAACACTTAAACCCCCACTTCCCTTTTTATAGCTGTAAGATCCACACTTAAATAACAATCCACAGGTGGTGCTCATACTCAGGCATTCAGATATTCCTGTCAGCTCTGGGGCTGCAGCAGGAGCAGCCAATTTTCAAAAAAGAACTAAGTTTTGATCATAAAGAACTCTCCTGATCCCACACCATTGCCTTGTACCTACTCCATTCCTTTCTATAGCTCCTAGTCCTGCTGATGCCCCTTTTCAGCAACAAACAGAATGCTTAGACTCATTAAATTTGCTACAAGCTTCCCAGCTCTGTTCCTCTAGTTTCCTTTTAAACCCCCAAATGCTGCATTAGCAGCAAAGGAAATATAATCCTTTTGGTTTTCTAATATTCTGGCAATACCACAGCCAATGCTGGTCTCCCAGCCACTCCCTTCTTGGGATGAAACCCACAACTTTCAAGTACCCTATCTCTAGAGGGTTTTTTCTTTTTGTTTCATGAGCATATAAAATACAACCATAATTTGTCTCTGAAATGGTAAGAAACCAAGTTTGTTTTGCAGAAGGCCATTAAATTTCTGTCCAGTGTAGGACAATAGAAACACTTTTAGCCATAACACAACTTCACTAATAAATTTATTTGCATAAAGGTACCTCCTCTTTTTGCTTCTTCCATGTTGAAGAGGTATAAGATAACCTGGCCATAGTTTTTATCTTGTATTACAGAACAGACACCTGATGGCTCCAATAAGAAGACCTGAGAATTTTCAATAAAGTTTGGTGGAAATAGCCACCAAACATTTTGGAATGTGTCCCCAGTGCACACTGCCTCAGCAGCCTCTTGAGACTTATTCTAGTGGTAAAACCCAAACTTCACATTAATATGACACCACTTCAAAAAACAAAACATGCTTTGGGGTGATTTAGCTAAGGAAAAGTGTTGCTAACCATGAAGAGTGTTTTTCAAGATGACTTTGGAGGCAAAGCAAGCTTGGGCTTATAGGTTCCCACCTGACAGAATAATTAAATTCAAGACATACTCTAGTGTATTCCTCTATTCATTTCCATTTAACACGATTTCACACTACATATAATAGATACATAAAGCATTTTAGTTTAATATTAAGCATTGTCTTCTATTTTCAGATCAAAAAGTGCTCTTATTTTAAATCTTCCTTTAAATACTTAACCATCCAGCTCAGAACTCAGGCTGGATATATTTACCCTGTACAGACCTGCTGCTGTATTTTTAGCACTGGAAAGGTTATACTATAAAGTACAGCTGGTAAATCCAGTATTGCCTTACCATCCTGAAGCAAACACCTAGAAAACAGAGAAAATAAGTATTAAAACAATGAAAATCAATTAAACAATTCGAAAGCATACCACCTGGAGGAATTATACGTAATATAAAAGAACAGTAAGCTGCATATTAATCTTTTGTGGTGGTTTATCACACTGTCAGGAGTTTTGGTGGTGTTTTACCAACTCCAGAGCAGCTGCAAAACTAACATTGGCCAAACCCCTCAGAATTTAGGTATACGCTGGCCTTCGGCCTGGAAGTCATCCATTCCATTCATATATTTAGAATTAATAAAAACTCTGCACTATATGAATGGAAGGGGGGGCTATCCCACATCACCGCGGACCACAGGAACCCCTTTGGGGACAACCCCCCGTGCCCTCGGGGGAACATTTACACCTTTTCCCTTTTTCTTTTAACCCGTCTCTGCCCGCGCTCCCCGCCGTCCCCTCACGGCGTTCCCGCCCTTGCCCTCAGGGCACTCCCGCCTTGCGCATGCGCAATGCGCCCACGGCCGCCTCAGCGCGCAGCCCCCAGCCCAGCCCACCATTACCTCGTCCCCTCATCACCTCGTACCCCCATTACCTTGCACCCGCCCGAACACCTCGTAATCCACCGACTTGAGCGCGCCCGAGGCTTTGCCCAGCGCGGACATGGCGGAGACAGCGCGGTGCTCCGACGGCAGCGCGCGAGGCCCAAGCTTCCCGCGCCGGCGGCCGCCTCATGAGGGAATGGTGGGCGGGGGGGTCACAGCGAGCCCTCACAGGGACAGAGACGGGCACTCCGTGAGGGGGGACACACCTGATAGCGAAAGGGGACATGGTGCTCCCGCTGTGAGCAGAGAACCCCTCAGGGCTGAGGGCGGGAACCCACCTGAGGGCGCGAACCCCTGAGGGGCCGCCATGGCCCCGACCGCGTCACCGCGGCCTACACCCCAGCCCCGAAAATCCTGCTTTTTATGTGTCCCTAGAGTCCCGCCTTGTTAGTATAATGAGAGCAGCGCGGCCTCTTTTTCTGATTGGGTTTGGCATGCCCCCCTGTACAGGCAGCCGGGGTCTCCTGGTCAAAATGACCACTTTCCTCTGTAGACAAAGGAATTGCCACCTGGCAGGGGATCCGTTCCAGCCATCTCTCTATTTTCATAATTCCCTAGTCCCAAACGCAAATTGTCCCTGGAACCAGTTCCAGACAGGACCTGGTACCTCACAACTCCCACAGTACGCCTAAAGAAAATAAACCCTGAGTTAATGAACTATTTGCTTGTAATAAAACAAAGTTCTTTTATTCCCCCACACTCAGGGTGTGCTGCAGGCCCACAGAGCCCTCACGTGCTGTTTGTGGTGAGGAATATGCTGAGGGAGCAGTGTCTGAACTCCATCTCCTGACGTGAGGAAAAAGACCCCACAACCAGGTAGTTGTAGAGAAGGTAGGTTTATTCAGTTTATACAGTGCTGGGTGAATGGGGCATTGCTCCACCAAAGACATGCACACCTGTCTGTGCTCACAGGCCTGTTTAAATACAGTTAAAACATTCATATTCATGATTTCTTTATACATATTCATTATTTTCTTAGAAAAGGCAGGGTTATTCTAATCGGTTCCAAGAAGTAATTTCCATTTTCTCCACCCCCACACTCCTCCCATCTAAGTTTGTGCATTGGTTTCTGTTTTTCCTAGGCTGGGGTCTTCAGGATAAAGGTTGTGGGTCTTCCTCCCTGTGTCCTTNTAGACAAAGGAATTGCCACCTGGCAGGGGATCCGTTCCAGCCATCTCTCTATTTTCATAATTCCCTAGTCCCAAACGCAAATTGTCCCTGGAACCAGTTCCAGACAGGACCTGGTACCTCACAACTCCCACAGTACGCCTAAAGAAAATAAACCCTGAGTTAATGAACTATTTGCTTGTAATAAAACAAAGTTCTTTTATTCCCCCACACTCAGGGTGTGCTGCAGGCCCACAGAGCCCTCACGTGCTGTTTGTGGTGAGGAATATGCTGAGGGAGCAGTGTCTGAACTCCATCTCCTGACGTGAGGAAAAAGACCCCACAACCAGGTAGTTGTAGAGAAGGTAGGTTTATTCAGTTTATACAGTGCTGGGTGAATGGGGCATTGCTCCACCAAAGACATGCACACCTGTCTGTGCTCACAGGCCTGTTTAAATACAGTTAAAACATTCATATTCATGATTTCTTTATACATATTCATTATTTTCTTAGAAAAGGCAGGGTTATTCTAATCGGTTCCAAGAAGTAATTTCCATTTTCTCCACCCCCACACTCCTCCCATCTAAGTTTGTGCATTGGTTTCTGTTTTTCCTAGGCTGGGGTCTTCAGGATAAAGGTTGTGGGTCTTCCTCCCTGTGTCCTTTTCAACTTGGCTCAAAAAGTAGCTTAAACCAGTTTCGTTGGCAAATTGAACTGGTCTAATTAGCAAACTTATAATTATCTTATTTCTTGACATATTTCCTGATTTATCTTAGTTTTGTATGGTGTCCATTCTGTCTTAGAAGCCTCAAGGCCAGGTACTGATGGCAACCATAACATATTCCCTGTTTCTATATTTGTAGCTATTTATGGGCTCAACCATGCAGTCTATCTTTGCAACTTCAGCAAAAGTCCTTACAATTATTTCAATTAACCCTCTCAGTGTTAGTTCTTTACTGATACCAGCATTATCCTGCAGGCATTTACAGGAATCATCAAAACAAAAGCATGCTCCATACATGGCTAAGCCAAGGTAATTTTGCATGATCACATGGGAAGTTAAGTAGTTGAAAGCTAAAATTTAGGCAGGTTTTTATGTTTATCTCTGGCATCCCTCACAAAGCTGTGTGACTGACTGTCCTCACATCTCCACATGACTTGAGCCTTCACCCAAAATTTTAAGAGCCCATTTGGCCTTCCTTCCTTCAGTCCCTGTACTGGAATAAATCCTTTCCAGTAGTATCACCATGTAGTTTTCTTTTACCTATATGCCACTTATGCAAAAAAACCCCAAAAAATTATTATTTAGTAGGCTGAGTCTCCAACCAAACACAACAAAGGTTTTGCTCTGAAGTATTCTATTGCCTGTTTGCAGTTTAACTCTTCCCCCCCACACACTATATTTACTTTTTCTAAAAAAAGTGTTTTCAGGAAGAATTTTACACTAGGAACAGCATTTAGCCAACCTAAGATGAACTTGACCCTCTCTTGCTCACAAACAGTAAAGGCACATTAACTGTGACTTTACAATAAAAAACAAAACCATAATTTCATTTGCTTTCCTCCTTAAGCAATTCCCTTCTACATACGACTTTGTGTCCTACAGAAATACAGCAGAACTGAGTTGTTCACAGGTTTGGATCTCAAGAATAGAGGAAGGTTACTAATACATAAAGCCATAGAGAAATAATAAAATTACTTGTCCAAGACACAGCAGTTTACTAGAGACACAACCACTCAATTCAATACAGAACACAAATATTCAAGTGGAATGAGAAAGCTTCCAGTATCACACCAAATAGGAACACAATAGACAAAACTTGATCATTTTCTTTAACTGTATGACACATTAAACCCTTGCCTTTTGCAGGGGTCATACATCTGGCTAGTGTGGAATCAGCACCATTTTGTTTTGAACAAGGAGGATTCCACAGAAAGAAGACCAGAACATAAGACACACAAAATCCTTTGTAATTTGCTGCCACCTGGCAGCAGCAAAGATCAAGATAGGTACAAAATAGATTTACAGTAGCAGCCCAATTGCACCACAGAGCCACCCTCCAGTCTACCTACTGCCATTGTCTGGTTTCAGAAAAGACAGCTTAAGAGGTGATTTTATTTGTCATAAGAACATCTTGACACTATTCCCCCAGACAAGGTTTTTTGCCATTAGGAAAACTCTACTGTAGATAGGGCCAATTTCAGCACTAGGCCCTCTACCCCTGCTCTGAGCATTAAGCATTTAAAAAAATTTTTTTTCAGTATTCACTCCAAGCACAGCAACATTTTCCCTCATTGTTATTTTTAGCCATTACATAGAGAAAGGGTATAGCAAATATTATTATTGGAAAACACCAAAACCTACAGCAGTGCCATTGCAGCCAAACATCAGGGAACAGCACAAATGCAGCCATGCAAAGAACAACCTGAGCACATCAGTAACACCAGTCTCACAGTACCTCAACAGACAGAGCCAGGGCATGGCAGCCAGGTCCCTCCAGGAGCAGAAGGCTGGGCTGGAAACGCAGCAACAGCACCAAAGGAAGGTCCAGACACGAGACAATACTAAAGGCAAGCCTGCCTGGAACTTGTAAGGACCTGCTCTGCTCGACCTTGAGCTTAAATAGAGCTCCTGCACCAAGGAGCAGGTGTGGCTGGGTCCCAGGTGAGGCTGGTTGGGGGGATTAGGCCCATTGGTGCCCTTGACACTGACCACTATCAATGAAAAGGAATTTGATAAAAGGATCTGCCCATGATGGCATCTCTGTTCCCCTGTTACCTTTTAGTGTAAGAGTTTCCTGATGGGATCTTCAGCTATGCAGCTCTGTGTACCTGAACCAAAGTACACGTGATCCAGCTGCAAAGATCCCCAGATGATTATGCTGAGTGTTTTCCCAGAGGACACCAAGGCCTCTAGGTGAAAGAAGCCACTGCTGCTGTTGCCAGGGTATTGCTGTTACCTAGGGAGCACAGAATACCTAGGAAGGAGGTTAGAAGCTGTGTGAGCTTAGTTTGGCCTTTCCAGCTTCTTTTTTTCTATTTCTTTTTTGTAAATTAACATATCAGGGTTTTTCTATTCTTTAAGATAATACACTACCCTTTATGCTTACTTCTTCAAACAAAATTACAAACATCTTCCTTTCCTCTTTTCCTTATTCCCATATAATGTTTTTTTCTCCCAAATTGCATTATCTCCATAAATTTATTTCTGAATGGAAGTTAATAGGATTGCTGACTCTACTTCAAAGCTGTACAAGCTTTTTCAGGGGTTTTTTTTCAGTCTTTGTTTGCATCATGTCTAAATACACTGAAAACTCTTTGAAGGCTTGATCTCTCAGTTTTTCTTTCTGCAGTTCACTGGTTATCAGTAACTTTTTTCCTTTTGGCACTAAAGATAAGATTGGGAAGCTTAAAGTGCAAGAGAGGCTTCTTGAAGAGCTTTAGTCTGCCTCCTTCAGCATAAGATGTAAACCAATTATTTGTTGCAGAATTACTGAATAGAAATGCTGTAGCTGTGCTGAAATAAAATAACTTCTTTTCCTAAGTTTTAGCACAAGACAGTCAAATGTTCCTGGCCTGTAGGGGGTCTGCCAGCACTACCAACAGCCACGAGTCAGCTCATCTAGGGGTAATTAAAAACCAAGTGGAATGGATGTAAAAGTTTCAACTAAAGTCAAGACCAAGGCTTAAAATTCATATACCATAGAGAGTCTAAGCCCTGTGTAGGAAAAGGGTGTCTGTTAAAAGAAAGCATCTGGATATAAGTTAATAAGCCACAAAACAACATAGTGTCTGGCAAAAATGAGGTCTCATTTTAAAGCAGAACAGCACGGGAGGGGATTGTGTTCTTTAGCTGCAGCATAAATGAAAACTTACTCTGCCCTGTAGAACTGCAGAAATTGAAATTCAACCACATAAATTTCATCAAACCTTTGAGAAGGCTCCACCTGGTTACTTACATTGTAATTATTGCTGTGTGAAGAAAAACTTCACCCCTGTGCAGTGCTGTGCAGGGCGAGTCCTGCCCACACAGACCCCATTGCAGGGCTGCAGACAAACCCTGGGTGGAAGGCACCTAAATCTGTCCCTCTCGTGCTCCACAACCCTGGGCTGCTTACATAAAGTAACCCAACATAATGTGGTGACAGATACAGAATTGTGGGATTGTCATTTTCCTGTGGCCAGACTACACGGTGTAGATTTTGTGTTAGTTTGGGTTTATTTTTGTGTTATATCCTGATTCTGTCTAGGGCATAAAGTCCTGTCAACTGTTTCTCTGAAAGAGCTGTTATTTTTTTAAGTTAAAGCAGCAATCCCCAAAGCTCTTTTGGTTGGGGTCCTACTCACAGCTCAATAATTTTGTTTTGACATCATCTCAATATATGAATATTTGATGGAACTAAAGTTCTGCCCACTTTTCAACATGCCTTTATCATTGCTTTGTCAAAGTCCTTGGTTTGCTTAACACTTCTCAACACTCTTCTAAGGCAATAAACCCTAAATCTCCACCAACAAACCCACATGAAAACAAAGTTTAGATTTTTTTCAGTTTAAATTAAGCTTTTCAAAGTGTTTTCACTGATACATAAAAAGAAAGGCTCTTATGTAAATGGCAAAATTTTAATCTGAATTCATCATAAGGAACTAAACCACTAGGTAAAAATAAATACTTACTATGAGGGAATCAACCCTGGAAACTCTGGTTTAAGAGAACTTTCCAATGATAATGCAAGAGTGCTTGGTAATTAAAACATGAACATGTGAATTGATGTGTCCTATGGCAAAAAGAATCCATCTCAAACAAAAATGTGACTCATAAACTGTTGAGTCCTAAAGCACAAGAATCAGGTGTAACTTGGGGCTAAGTCTGTCCAAGCTCTGTTCACATAAAGGGTCGAGTCAGTCTTGGCTTGATGATTAAATCTAAGCACAAGCCCACCTTCTATAATGCCTACATTTCAATTATTTCAGTTTAAAGGATTTAAATTTAGTGGGGATAATGGCATTACAGAGGATAAGTATAACAACGTCATTTTACATAAAGCCAACTTTACAAGCTGTTTGTGAACAAAGAGACAATTAAACCATAATAATACTTTAATTTTGTGAATCCAAGACCTGGGTGTTTTATATAAACCAGATTCTAAATTAACAAACAGGTAAAAGTAACGTTATTCAGGAAAAGTTTATTCTGCATGCAAACCATGTTAAAATTCCCTCTTACATTCAGAAAGAGCACATTCAAAGCCTTAGTCAAGTGGTTTGATAGGAAAGAGGAGATTTATCTGACATTTGGTTTATGAAATATTCATTCACAGGGAACTCACTGAAATTTGAGGAACACACTGAGGTGCTGCTGACAGTTATGCTTTCTCATAAAGCATGCTGAGGATGAGGAGGGGATGTGGCCATTTGAGGCAGTGAGTTCTTTATGCCTGTTGAAATGCAGGAAAGTTAAGCATCACCCTTCCCACAGGTGCTAGAACAATCCTGTCAGATCTGGGGAGGATTTAGGGCTCTGCAAAAGATCTGAGAATGCACAAAAGAGTGTGGGTTGGTAAAGGAATGGTTTCTCAGGGAGGTGGGTTGACAGCTGTTACATTCTACTGTTCTATGAAACCATTTGATTCATTCTCCTTAACTGGATTAGACCTTTATTTCTCCTCAAAAGCAACAAAGAGAAGCCCTAACTGGTATTTTGGGATCTTGAACTGTGTTAGTGCAGCCTGTGTCATCAATCACTGAATTGATTACTGCTTTAATACTTAGATCTGGACAACTTCAAAGGCTTAAGTGGCAATTCGTGTTGAAATGGATCCAGTGAGCTCCCTGTTGTTGTTACAGGGTTTCACATGGTCCTTCTGGTCTCCATCCATAGTTCCCTGGGGCAGGACCTGGCACTAGTAAGAGGAAACTGGTAAGAATCACAATTCTTCCCTGAAGAAGTGCTGTTTGTACACTCACTGTGTCCACCTTCCATCCCATTCTCCAAGTTTGAATCTGCTGAAAAACTCCAGCCAAAAGTAGGTTTCAAAGACATGAACTTGTGATAAATTCAGTGCAAATCAGCCTCTGGATGGAGGGAGAGTCTCTTGCCTTTGAAAGGGGGGATGCTGTCAGACCCAGACTTCCATCCATTCTTACACTACTTGGTGCCACCTTCCCAGACAACTGAGTAAAAGCTTGAGCAGTCCTGATAAAACAGGAGGAATCAGCATGGTTTTTGTGGGTCACACAGGTCTGTACAATCATAGATGGTGAAGAGGCCTCACATAGGAGAACTCTCGGCATTAAAGAAAACTACCAGATAAAAATTTTCTGCCAATCAGAAAAGGAACAACTTTCCCACTGTGCATGAATCAGAAATTATGGCTGCAGAACATGATGCCAGAACATAATGAGCTCAAAAAGCAGATGAATGAGGGGTTGGAAAACCAATTTAGTGCTATTAAGCACAATGAAATAACCCGTGACTCAGGATGTCTGCCTGTGAACTGAGGGAAAGGGAGAATATGCAGAGGGGAAGGAAGATTGTATGCACGCCCAGTTCTTAATCTTTAGTTCTTGCTTTTGGTCTTGTCACAGGAAAATGTTCTTGCACATTTCCGCAGCAAAGACAGGTCAGTCTGAAAGAAACTGAGAGCTGTCCTGGAGAAAATAAATGTTTGCAGGGGCTGGAGAGAGAAAAAGGCACCGAGCCCGGGAATCTAGTGAGAAAGTAGAATATCTAAGTTAAAAGAAGTGACAGTGAGGGAGCCAGGAGGAAACACTAAACAAAGCCACCCCGATGGTACCAGCTGCTCCCTGACAAGCCCCTGGAGAGCTGGGGGATGCCACCCCACCTGCTGTCAGAGCTCTGATGGCACTGGGTGCCCAGGGCTGATGGCCCTCACTGGCTGTCTCGGGGGCTGTGGTGCAGCTAAACACATAGGCCTGGAGGTGCTCTGTACTTGGCAGCACCTCTGGCACCCCTGACTCCACCCCAAACTCCTTTGCCTCCCAACTTCCCGCTTCAGAACGCCCTTCTTTTCAGAGGTGCTTGTTTGCTGGGGATGTCTGGGGATAACCAGAGTGACTCTGACCCAGTGTCTTCTAATTTCAGGGCCTGTCAAGCCTCCTGCTAGCACCATTCCCAAAATCCTGATGACTCCACCTTTGCGAGCAAAGGGGGCTGGAATCTCCAAGAAGCCCCATTTTCCCAGCTAGGTCTTTGGGTAAGCAGATTAATTCCGAGCACGGTTACAGGATTTGAGCGTGCATTTGGCACAGCCAAGGAAGCATGAATCAGGTTCTGTATCCATTATCCATGCACTGCAGTGCTGCTGAACCAGAAAACACACGGGGGCTGGAGATAGTGGCATCACATCAACAGTTAACACCCACAGGATTGTCCTGCAGAGCCCTCTCTGCAGATTACAAGCTGTTTTTTCTGCTCTTTTTGTTTTTCAAGACAGATTCTCTTTCTCGCTGGGATTTTTAAACCCCCCATAGTTCTTTCACCCAGTCCTTGGTGCTTTGCCCAGCAGAAGGGCAGCTGATGGCTTTGCACTGAAGCTGGCTCAGTTTTCCACTGGGTTTGGCCTCGAAGTAACAACATACAAATGTGGCAAAAGCGACTTTTCCCTCTCCCTGGGGTTTCTCTGAATGTACAGGCCTACTGTGCTCTTTAATTGGAACATTCCTTCTATCCTAAACGGCCTTCCTGACAGTTATGTTTCCAAGGCTGTTAATTTACAGTCATTGCTCCACCTTGAGCTCTTCTCAATGGGACACCTGAGAGAATAATAAACTGATTTAGAGTTCCTTGAAGCTCAGTGTTACCCAGCAGGACTGGCATTGCCATAATCATGCCCCTGACACAATTATAGTTATTATCCCCACGTTACTAGGACATGGGCATAAACAACATGCCACGTTAGGCCAAATGAATCCTAGAGAGCTCTGAGTTTGTTCCACGTGATCCTCCTAAAGGTTTATTAAACTGCTGGGTGTCTCCAAAATATCCCGTGAGAGAAGCTGCTGCTTCAGAAATGTGCCAAAAAATCTCCTATGCGGACTCCATGCACAAAACCAGGAGCAAAGGATAAATAATTCTTTAGCAGGAGAGAAAGCATTGGTTGCTTCAGGGAATATTTAAGTGAGCTTGCTTCCCTGCCAGAATTCATAAACATGTAAATACTTCTGATCCACATGTCCAAACAGTGAACACTCAATCCACCCAAAGAATCAAAGCCTGAACAACCACTTGAGCTACAGCCACGATAAACACAACAGTTATTTGTGCTGAAGGCTGCTTGAAACAAGGCTGGGAACCTGCACAAAGATTTTTGGCTGTTATTTGATTTATCCTGGCTTGGGAAAACAGACCTTACATTTTTTTTGGTTCAACAGACATTGCCAGTTTCTTGTGTTGATGGTGAACAGGCAAACCAGAGAACTGAGAACTGCAGATGAAGCTGCAAAAAACACATTTACCACTAAAACCCAATAAATCTGATAAGCTACCCAAGCACTCGGGGTGAAGTGTGTCACAATTGTGCCCTGGCAAAGAAGGGCAGCTGTTTGAAATGCCCAGGTCCATAATGAGCAGTTGGGGTGTGAGTGACTGCAGGCTGCCAAGGGACTGTGTTTCTGTGATGTTCTGGAACAGCAGAACCCCTGGGATTGACCTTTGGGAGCTGACTGTCATCACATGCTCCTCTGCAGCTGGTTTCTGTTTGGCAAGACGGTGAGACACAAAAATCCATCTCAGTGGCCCCAGAGGAGAAAAAAATAATAAAAAACAGTAGTGTCTTTCCCCAAAGTTGGCTGCATTTCTGCCATGTCCAAGGAATTATTATGTATTTCAAATAGCTGTGAGTAATTTGGAAGGAACCTCTTACAATGAGGCTCAAGTCTATTGCTTTTTCTCCCTGCAGGCACAATAGTTTCCAGGGATATCTTTGGGAGTTTCAGATATGTAGAGGAAGCAGACTGTCAAAGGCAGATTCTCTTATATGGATTTGAGACAATTTTGCTTTCCAAGTCTTAGGCAATAAAGCACACAGAGAGAACAAATCCAGGAACTGCAGGGAGAAAACCACTTTTGCTATAAATTAATTTATTTCACCAAGGAGTATTTAGGTCCTGTTTTTGTACAAGCAGTGGCTGCCCATTGTAAGAAGAGTAACCCACTAACTTTAATTGGGAAAGAGTGGAGGCCAAACAGTATCTTGTGAATGGATATAACTGAGGTTGCATCTAAATCTCAAAAACAGAACCACTGAGAATGTAGAGAGAAGGATTGCAATGTTACACATATTTAGTCAGCTTTGCCTAAATAGTAAAGTTTTACAAATTATTTAGGTGCCTATAATAACACTTTAACCCCTTCCTAAGTGCCTCAGAGGCTAAACTGAGAAATGTTCCACTTTTATTAGAATATATAGATTTAAAGAGGCATTACAGAAACAGAACAATATTCAGCCTGTGTGGTGTAGGTGACACTGAACCCACCTCCCCATCCAACTTGAAACATGTCATAGAGTATTTAGGCAGCCTTATTTTAGGGACCTAAAATTAGTTCTTCTGAATCACACTTTAGGAGAACCTATTTTTGTCCCACACTACACAGGAAGCTCAAGTTCCTTGGCACCTCATTCAGATGCTGTAACCATTCTTGTCCTCATCCCCCGAAGAGACAAATTCTCTGTAAAATAGAAGTTTATGCAAGAGATGTGTTTCTAAGTTGTGTCTTTGGCACTTCTCAGTGCCAGCTTTGGATGACTGACCAATTTAGAAACACTGGGATGAGGGAAAGTCTGAGGATCCTCATCAAAAAGCCAGTTATTCCTCTTTATTTTTATAATGGGGCTTTGTAAGATATGGGGGTAACAGACCAGGAGAGGTATGATACAGGTAATATGAAGCTCCTCTTAGATTGGCTATTCTTTTCCAAACTGTAAAATCATACACTCATGGAATGGTTTAGGTTGGAAGGGACCTGAAAGATCCTCCAGTTCCAACCTTGTGCCATGGGCAGGGACACCTTCCACTATCCCAGGTTGCTCCAACCTGGCCCTGGACACTTGCAGGGATGGGGCAGCCACAGCTCCTCTGGGAAAACTGTGCCAGGGCTCCTTTGTAAGAAAACTAGTTGCTGGAGAACTCAGATATACTGGAGACCAGGGTTAAGGCTGAGTGACAGGTCCCCAAATCCCTGTGCCAGTGCTGGTGGTGGCTGCCCTCAGCCACTGTCACCAGGCAAAACTTCTCATGAATGGGAACGTTGTGTTTTTCCCACAACTACATCAGTTCTCAGGATTTAATGCCAAAGCCAACAGGTGGCACAGCCATATTTGGCTTGCTGGCAATTCATATTCTTCCTCCTACTTAATAAGAGAGGAAAAAGCTGTTGCTGCAAGAAGCACAGACGGGGCCTGTGTTATGAAAGGCTCGTCCTTCATCATGTGACTGGGGAACCAAATGTGCTCTCACACACTGCTGCAGCCAAAACACATTGCAAACTTGAAGAACACGTTTATTTTTGACTCACTTGGCAAAATTTATCATTTCCCCCCCCCCCAGTTTTATAAAGTGGAATGGCAGCATAGGGGCGAGTGGGAAAGAAGTTTTTAAATAATTATTAAGTGTAGTTATTAAAGTAATCAATATGAAGAAAGTACATTAAAGATGCAAGGACTGTATGTTTGCTTACTATTGTAATTGAGAATGGAGTAGGAATCTCCTTTTCCCTTGTTTCAGGTTCTGAAATCAGGAATTCTATTTCTGAGGAGCTTGTAGGATGGCTGACTGATGTGCTGATGGCACCCTTGGCATGTTTTCCCCCAAAGGTAAGTGTTTAATTCTGGTAGAAGGCACTTGTTAGTCTGAGGCCACAGATGAGGAGGTGACTTGTTGGTTCAGACAAAATACACTCCCTGAGGTCAGAGGTGCTCATTCACATTGCAAAATACTCATAAAAGCGTGAAAAATCAAGCCCCAGCTTTAACTTGGGCTGGAAAGGGCAGGGATGTTCTTTTATAACATGGCTGTGAAGCAACAGAATGCAGCTTTGAAATTCCTTATGTATCTGCCAACTTCAATTGCAGCAAATTGGACTATAATTTGGATTTTATTTTTCTCAAGTCCAAACAAACTCTGCCTGCTTCAAATTTAATAAACACTTTCCCCCATTGGAAACGGTTGTTTGAACAAACTACCATTGCAATTACATATTAGGTATAAAGAATTGCCTGTAAGTGACAGAAAATTAAGTAATTTTAGACTTTTCAGTTTTACTACACATATATTTTCACTACTCCTTTTCACTATCCATGGATACTGTTCTTTTATTACAGCCTCTGGGCCAGTTATCCAATTTATCCTTGTGTGAACTGGTGAGAAAACTATTAATTTCATATTAATTTTGTTTGTTGTTTTCACCACTAAAACACTAAACCCAGATGTGCTTTATCTCAGTGGAAATCTGACCATGATCAAGTTTCATTTGTAATTCAAGCCAGAAAGGGCAGAGATTCACAAATGAATTGTTTTGACTCACGTAGATATGAGACAACAGAATTGTGAATTCCCTGAGAAAGATGGCAACAAACACCCTCCACATCACAACAAAAACAGTAACAAAGTCCAGCTATTTTGTAATCATGTAAAAGGTGATACATGCAATGTACAAGACCATGTGATACAAGTTCTTCTAGGAATGGAAGGGTATTTCAAAAGTATGGGGCACTAAAAACTGTTGTGCTTCCTTTATTAAAGATAACAGGTTTGAGAGGGTGAGAGGAGGAGTTGGTGTAAGTGCATTCCTCAGGAAAATGCCCTGATGATGCCTTGGCTTGTCATCTTTAGGTTTCCTGTGGCATTTCTCCTCCCACTGATGTGTTCCAACATTTAGTTAGCTATCTTTTTTATCATTATTTTTAATTTTAAGCAGAGCTAGTTTGAGCATAAAGATCACAAAACAGGATTTGCCCTTATCAGTAGCTTTAAATCTAATCAGTTTGCAGCTGTTGTATGGCCACGATGTAATTCTTGAGGGTAAATCAATTAACAATTTTATTGAGGACAGCTGGAGATAACAGCTATCAGCGGTACCAGCGGTGTTATCACACATCCCTCAGCGTTTATCCCACACCCACGGCCCGCGGGCGAGCTCTGCCCTCCCGACTGGCGTTATTATTTCGAGTAAGCCTCTTAGGCGGCCGCGCAATCTGCTATCCAACTGCGGGGCTAATTACGGAGTCACCGAACCTATTAGGCTGGGAGAGACCTGCGAGCTCACCGTGTGGCCCAGCCCCGCCGTGCCACCCAGCTCATCCCTCCCTCCTTCTATCCCCCAGCGCGGGGTCCCCTCCGGTGGGTGACAGTCCCCGCTCCCCGCTGAGTCCGGGGGGCGGTGGCGCTACGGGTCGGGCTTTGGGCAGCCCGCACATCACGGAGAGCGCTCCCCGAGCACCGGGGCTGTCCCTGGAAAGGACCCGCCCGTGCTCAGGGACTCACAGGGATATCCGCGGAGCCGGGTAACCCGCAGGGACAGCCCCGGTGTCCCCGCTTGTGCCGGTGCCCGCAGGGTCGCTCCCGGTTCCCCAGTCCCGCCAGAGATACCCCAGGTGCCCCTCCCCGTACCCTGGTCCCCCCCAGGGCCACCCCCGTGCCCGGTCCCCTGCAGGGACATCCCCGGTGTCCCATTCCCCCCCGGTAGGGACACCCCCGGTTCGCCTCCCCTGTGCCCGNAGGAGATCGTCTACAACAAGCTGCTGCCCTACGCCGACCGCCTGGAGGCAGAGGCCGACCGCTTCCTCCAGCACATCAAGGGCAACCTGGCCCGCGCCGTGCAGCTGCAGGAGCTCTGGCCCGGCGGGCTCTTCTGGACCAGGAAGCTCTCGACGTGAGTGCCGGGGCGGGACGGGGCCGGCGGCGGGGCCTGGGGCGGTGGGGGGGCGCGCGCGCCCCGCCCCCGC